>JALIRH010000002.1:14384618-14965143 GCA_023055505.1 Callipepla californica brunnescens
TCCCACTAAATTTAGCTAAGACTTCAAATGTTAAACTTAGAAAAAAAAATACATATATACATATATATATATATATATAAACATATATATATATACACACTTTAATTTTGAGATATTTAAACCAAAATGAAGGAAGGCTTCATTTTGGCCCATAATTTTGCCATTTCATTATGGTGAGGATAAAGAGAAGGATTTCTGTAGAAGTCAATTGAGTAAGTCAGCACTAAAAAGAAAAATGCAATTGTTTCCATATACTTATGTTTGCAAGACTTGCAAGATCTTGCTAGCATGTCTGTGCAATGGAAAAAATAGTACACATATCTGTGAGTGGATTATTTGGTTTTAATTTAAGATAGTAAAATAGTAAAACTGTGCAAGCTTTGCTAAATCTTTCACAGTGATATTTATTTTCTCAGTTTAATGTAACACACAGTAAGATAAAGTTTCATAGACTTTTTGCGAAAAGTGAAAGAGTGGAATTTTACTTATATCAATTCTTGGGGAAACTTTCTGTTATGACAGTATATTTTATTTTTTTATCTGGTTATGTTTGTAAAAGTATAATCAAATTACGTTTGTCATAATTCCCCAAATATTATTGAAAGAAGTTTCTGTATGATGTAAAGAAATTTCACAGTTGGGCTATTTGTGAAGCTCCTGATCTCTGACTCCATTCCCATACAGCTTCGTATATCTCTATCTTGTACAAATTTTCAATTATGGTCTGTCCTTGGTGATTGCTTAACAGACTTAACTGATAACACTAAATGTCAACTAAATAATCACAAATGAATGAAAATAATGTCAGATAAGGCCATTAAAGAAAGTGCCCAATTTTCTACTTCCATCTTATATTTTACTGCGTATGCGTGATCAAGCAGATTGAACATGCTAGATATTTGCCTCAAATTACCAATAGAGAAAATGGAGATTAATTTAAAGCTGTGAATACAATATAAATATATTTCTATAAATCATATTTTATCGCCTACAAATAAAGCAGTTGGCTGAAAAAATATTACTGGTTGTGTTTGACTAAGCTTTTTCAAATTTCATTCCTGTGTTTATATCAAGTCATAAGCACTGTTGTTAGACCTTTCCTGTCGCCTTCCTCGTGCATCTTTGTGATTTCTGTGTGCCATTTCTTTTACCTTTTATAACATTTATATATGTAGTCTCCTCAGCAAAATAGCTGGTTTGGAGTTCATATAATTTCTTTAAAATTGGTACTTCAGAAACAACTAAATTTGGAAAGCAGCTAATACTTTTGAGTTAACATGCTGAATTTACTGGCAGAAGTTCTGTTCAGTTTTTTCCAAATTTTCTGCCTTTCACATAAATTTAATATGTTACTAGGCAAGTTTTTTGAAGATGCATATCAATAACATGGTTTCAATTTTCTGAGCGCTCACCTTGAAAAACAAGATTTTGTCTGCACCTCTGATAAGAAATCTCACTTTTAAATGGAATAAATTGAATATATGATTTGAAGAGATAGAAGATTACAAAAACTACTAATCTTCCTAAAGCCTATTTGAGCCATCTGATGGTACCAATGCATATTATGAAAATAAATTTTAGTGGAACTTGTATATAATTCATTCCTGTAGCAAAAGCCCTACACTAGGATTTGGTAAAAGCAGGGTTTCTCCATAAGGGACACACAGCATGAGTCAATGCTGACCCCACACAGGTTGCCCTGATAAGTGCAATCCTGAAGGTTCACAGCAGGCTTCACGGATAGCCTCTGACATAGTAACTAATGAGCTAGGTCTAGGGTTCCCTCAGGAATCCCAGCAGGGGCCAGAATTCTCATACTGGAATTAGTGGCAGGTAAGTAGCTGAGGACCAGAAATCCTAGGTTATAGGTTATAGTCTAGACAGTGGCTATGAACTGTAGAGTCTGAAAGTCCATGTGTAGGGACGAGAGGGAATCACAGCTAAAGCTGATCGTGGTCAGGAAGGCCTGCTGGGTTCCTTCAGGCCCTGATTCCATATTTAGGAAAAAAGAAAGGAAGATATAGATATTTTACAGAGATACACATGTGACTAACCACACTCATTCACTCACTCATTGAATGCATGGAAACAGCAATTAAATTTAAGACATGCAGTTAGTGTTGATGATATGATCTAGATGTAGGTGGCCTAACCTTGTTGTATCATAACCTTGGTTACGACATATCCATTTGTTTTACCTTACAACCTATGTAGTTATTGTGCACCTATTTCTTAAGAAATTCCTGAACTTATATACTCTCAGTAAGCACTGAAGAGCTTTGGTTTCTTTCCCTTTCCCTTTCCTTTTCTCTTTTTTTCCTTTCCTACTCAACAGATGAAAAAATAAATAAATAAATAAATAAATATCAACAGTTCTTAATTTAAATGAGCTTTAAAATAGATTAATGTAATTTTCATCTTTTATATACTATAGCATCAAAAATTCTTATAAAATTTTTATAGAGAAGGAAGGCTAGCAAAAGAATGAAAGTCAGCAATAACAGAAATTTCTAGTGCTATAATTTTGTTGCTCTGCTACTTTATCTAGGTGTGCTGAATATGTGTTAGATTAATGAAGATGAAGTCTGGGTCAAACAGGCAGAAATTTGGCCATGTTTTTAACATTACACAACCTCTAATTTGTTATATCTCACATAATGCCACTCTGATAGCTACAGTAAGCTTTTTCTTCTGATCACCACTCTATCATTCTCCTTAAAACTCTAACCTAGCATTCAAATTTTTTGTGATAGTTTATGTCTATGCTTACCTGTTCCTTTCTCCCAGACAATCTGGCTTCCTTATTTTGAGGGGGATCTATTATGCAATTACTTGCTATCAAGTACCACAAGTACTCCCATCTTTCTCATATTAACTGTCATCAAATGCAGATGACAATAATTCCCAAACATTTTTTGTTACTTTTTTACCTTCTTCCTCCACTTCTGCTATGTCAGAGTTTTTCTTTTCAGATTTCCTGCATAGGAAATTTGTTTTATTTATAATAAATGCCATTTCTCTTTACCTTCACACTTCCTTTGCCCTTAGGTTATGTACAGTGCTACAGTGCATAGCACAGTGTTCCTAAAGATAGTGCACAGATGCTGGTTTTATTTAGTCAAGCCAGACAGTTTTCTTGTATGTAGTTCTGTATTACTTTATGTTTGTATATTCTTATGTCCTTTTTAAGTTCAATCTCATGTGAAAAATTTCTTCTTTACTAAAACCATATAGAGACACTTATTGAGTCAACTGTCTTATATTACTAACATTTCAAATCCCATTATTAGACTTTCCCTCCAAGATGTTTTTTTTTTTATCTGCTACAATAAAAGTTACTGAAGCATAATAAGTAATGAATAATAAAATTAAGAATAATCAAATTGTCTTTTTGAGGTTTTAAGTTTAATTTGGTAGAGTAAAAAAAAAAAAAAAAAAAGTGTGATAATTTGGTTATGATGCCTTTAAGATGTATTTCGGGGTGGAATACTTAAAATTATTCCCAGGTAACACTGACAACTGGAGATGTGCAAAGTTTACCTCTTCACTTTTCTGTTTAAGCGTTATTTAGTATAAACCAAAAGATGATAGTGGGCTGTTAGAGAACATAAAATGTTTCCGTTATCATCTGAGTCAGCTGTAGCTCTTGGAGTTTTTTCCACTCAACCTGTTTTTATTTTGTCCTAAGTAAAGGTAACTTCTTCTCTCATCACTACTCACTTTCTATCCAGATTTTCAATCAGAGCAAAAATGATGAGTTGATAAGAATCAAATAAAGGATTCAACACTTTGAAATACTTCTGATCACTCTGTCATTGATTTTTCACTAACCTGAGCCACTGTTCTCTAGCTTTCCTCATTGTTTGCATGCAAAGAGAAAACACCAATGGAAGGAAAGAATTTGCCTTGTGAATTTAGGGCTAGTGAACAAAAACAAGTAAGATAACTCTGCCCTCTTAAAAAATAAATAAAATAAAATAAAATAAAATAAAATAAAATAAAATAAAATAAAATAAAATAGAGAGAAACAGAGATAAAAAAAAATAAAAAGAGCTAAGTTCCAGGCAAATATCAATGAGGAGATAATGGAGAGAAAGGAAAAACGATCAGAGAGTAATGCAGACTAAATGAAGGAATAATAGCAATTAAATATATGGAACAATAGCACCATGAGCCAGCAAGTGATGTAGAAAATGATGGAACAGTTAATGGCATTGATTTAATCTAATCTAAAAGAATATGCACAAGATAATATCTAGAATGCTGGGAACTATCTGAACATGGTCATACAGCAGTAAACATGGCAAAATTTGTAGAAAAAAATAATAGAAACAAATGTAGCAGAATGTAATAATAGAGACTTCTAGAGTTGATATGTTGGTTTTTTTTTATCAGGAAAGACATTTAAGTGTAGATTTGTCTTCTGGAATCTGACAAGACTGGTTCATGAAGTAAATATACTGAAGCAATAAAATATTTGGCATTTTGATTATAAATACAAAAACTGAGAGAAAAGTAGCTCTCATCACACAACGTATATTCTTGGCTTTGTTTTAGTAAGATTTACATTTCTAGATACTCATTGAAAGGAAAAAGTAACAAAAAATAGTGAGAACTGATGCAAAAAATGCATCTTCCTCATATGATTTTGACCAAACTACATGACATCAATATGCTTCCATTTTTTGCACTGCAAAGCACATGTAATTTGGTGTGACAGAAACAGATTGATGAAATTATTGACAAAATTTTGAATAAATTTTGATAGTTAAATCTTGGGTCCTTAAAAATATTAAATTGTGTATACAGAGAAAGAAATGTTTAATTTATCCAGTGTTTGCCTTCAGTAGAATTTACTGTGAAATAAAAAATATTTGCTTTCTTTCTCAGAGTTTCAAGCACTTTCTGCATATCAATTTAAATAAACTACTAAAACAATATATACATTTTTACTGCATTTTGCAAACAGAGAATATGTCTCTCCTATATGTCTTTTCCAAGACTATACAAAAGAAATCTGTTATTGTTCACATGTTTATTCTTATCTATGGCCTGCAAGAAACCAATAAAGATAACTATTGCTAAAGCTTGCAAATATATCTCAATATCTTCTACAGTATTATTAAAACTGTTGATAAGGACAGCACTTTAGAGTAGCAAGCGTAGACTTCTCAGAGCTTGTATTTTTAGTGGAATATTGTCTGTTAGAAAAAAGTAAAATTAAAAGGGTAAATATGCTAATCTAATAAATAAAAATTAAGTATAAAAAAGGAGTGTTGTGAGGGGATAGCATGTATAGAGATAGCGTCTCTGATATATGTCTTTTATTACATTTATTTTTATAATGTCAGAAATTTTGGTGTTGAGTAAGACATGACAGAAATCAGAAGAGGGAAATTCTATATAGGAAACCCAGACAAACTCCCAGATGAAACCACTGTACAAAACTCTTGAGCAAAAGCATTTGTACTTGCAGAAAATTTCTGCAATACATATTTTTATATACTGTAGTATTCATGCCATCATTTAGAATGTAGTTGTTTTTAAACTGGCAAAAGTATTGCGCCAGTTGAAGGCAACAATAAATGATAGAGGGAAGAGTTTTCAAATTGCAACAACCATTGACACCATTCTCCCATTGATAAAATCTCAAGTTAAGTAAAAACACAGGTTTCTGAATTCTGAAACTGTCATTTCTCAGTAACATGCCTTCACAGAATCTGCATAGCATGGTATTTGATAGTTCAACTCTATAAATAGAACCTACTTGGGAAGGGATAGAATCAGGATAACAGACCTAAACTGGCCTACGATGTATTCCACATCATACGACATCATCCAATAATTACGAAACTGTAGAGTAGGCTGGGGTAGCCAGCCACTGCTTAGGGTCTGCCTGGACACTGATCAGGGGGTGATGAGCAATTTCACTGTGAATCACTTGTTTCCTAAATATATATATAATATACAAATATATTTAGGATATATATAGTAATATAACACACACACACACACACATATATATAATATGAACATCACATATTATTACCATTACTATTGTTTTTTTTCTCTTTTTTTATGTCTTAGTAAATAGTTTTTATCCCAGCCTATGAATTCTACTTTTCTTTTTTTTTGTTTGTTTGTTTTCCAATTTTCTACCTCCATCTCACTATCCCACTCGTAGGGAATATAGTGAGTGAATGACTGTGTGATACCTAGCTGCCTGCCAGGTAAAATCACAGTACTTTTTATTCCTGAGACCTGATGTTTCTTGTCAGCATATTACCCTTTAACAAATTTGGTTTCCCAGATGCACTACTGCCTGTGTCTTCCAGGTAGAAGTTGTTGGAAATGGTTGGAACCAGCTATCTGGCATTGGCCTATTTTCTCAGCGATTCTAATGCTTCCAAAAGCTAAAGCATGTAAAAAACAAAAATTATGGAGTCCCAAATTGGTTACATTAAAAATCAAATAAATTAGACAGCTGCACAAAATTTTCTTGAATCAAGAGATTTTTTTTTTGTCCCTTCTAAACTAGAAATTACTTCATTGATATACTGCTAATCTCTGGATTTATTTATTAACTACATGTTTAATCACTTTCTGAATTGCTTGGATTAATAACTCTTGGATTAATAACTCTTGGATTGATAAACTATTTCAACAAGACAGTTTACATTTTCCACTCAAATTTCATAGGATTTATTATTTTTATTCACAGAAGAATAGCTTTTTAAAATTAAAATAATCCAAAATTGTATCAGAACACTATCAAAGAGTATAATGTTTGATCATTTGAATATTAATGTAGAAAACATATTGAGACAGTAGAAAAGGTTTGGTGTAGGAAGAATTTGAAATGAATATATTGTAATTTCAGTTCTTTGGTATTACTTTACTTCCTAATAAATTGTTGGAAAAATAGTTAACATGTATGCCAAAAATGCAAATGTGTAATTCATTGTTTCTCTGTCCAAAATTAATTAATAAATATGAAAAGGGATTTCATTTCCATCATGATACAATCCATCAGAATTCCTTCAGAGCATATTTGATCCTGTCTTAGATTAAGTACTGTTGCTTCTTGAAACTTTTGCCTGTGATGTTCTTGGAACCTGCTATCTAAACCTCATCTGTGGTGATGTAAAGTTAGAAAGGCCTGGATGCATAGACAGATCAATAGAATATACATATGAAAAACACACAGCATCAAACAGTTAAATTAAAACTATTTTCGCTTCAACAGTTATTTGAGAAATCAGAAATATGTCATTGTGAAAATATTGCTGATTTCATACTCCATATTGCCTGCAAGAGTTTCAGATATTTGCATATTTAAATGTGTATGCATAGTATAAATAGTAGTTATTTGCTCTCAGAAATGTTTTTTTTTCTTTTTTTTTTTTTTCTTCCTTTTAGGATCACTTTATTTTTACCATTCTTTTATTTAAATAATAAATAAATAAGTGCAAACAGAAAATGTACCCCAAATACCTACTGGAAATTAATTAAGGTGCCTTTGCACAAATATAGAAATATGTCTGTAACATCTCTTGAATGCTCTACCAACCTGAATTATCCTTTTTTACTGTGTTGTGTAATTCATGTTTTGGGATATCTAGCCAATCTCTTTTGGAGTTATTTTCCTGTGAAAGTTTATAGTTTTAATATGACAACTTTTCTATGTATTTATTTAGTAAGATTAATTTAATATTTTAAGTTACATGAGAAATCCAAAACAAGTCTGGAACAAATCTGCTCCTTTCATTTGTGTCTTTTATCACTTTTTACAGTGGACACAGAGTAAAAGAGGCTAAAATGATTAGAGTTGAATCTCAAGCATTATGCTGTGAAATTTGATATCAAACCCCAACATTATGACATTGAAAGACCTGAACAGCCTTGTGTGTGAGATATGGACCATTCAATTTCAGGGAAGAAAGAGAAGTATGAAAGCAGTAGTTTCTGAGCTACTTGGAAATTGGAGGTTCTTACACAAAAACAAAGATACACTTGTAGATGATAGTTTCAGATAATTTTTAAGTAATTTAGTTTCTTAACTCCTTCATAAATATAAAAGCACCATGGATATTTAAACAATGTATTTTATGCCATAGGTATCAAAGATCTTAGTAGTAAAATGTATACTTTAATTTTTAAAAGCATATTTCCTTGCCTTTCCTGGTTTTTCCTCTTATGATTAACTGCTACTTCTCCTTAAATATTTGGTAGTCACGCTTTTGCAACTTTCTAACTACTAGATGCTTAGTTTACTGTTCATACATCACAGATGTTTGTCTATGCGGAATTACTGTGGTGGAGAATATAAAAGGCTACAAACCAGAATGAAACAGATGCAAGATTTTACACTGTCATGAAAGAGGGTAACAATATATCTGTCAGTGGGAAATATTTAATTTTAATTTGGCAGTCAGAATCTGGGATGTTAAACTGAAAGACTGGTGTACACAAACCATTTAAAATTCATAGTTCATTAAGAACTAATTTTTCAAAGTTATAATAAGTTGATATATTTTATGTTTCTGTACTATTTTATAAAAATCAATCAGAAATATTTCTTACACTTTCCACATTAGTTCTGAAATGTCCTTTAGCTCAGAGCTGCTCAGGCAAGTGTTCACATCCTGAAGATGTTGGAGATCCATGGAGATCCATGCTGTCATGCATGAATTCCCTGCTGTGGAATTCCAGTCTATAACAGTGGTCTCTCCATTGGTATTTCAAGTTCAAATAAAAGTTTGATATAAACTGACTGAAGTATGAAAAAAATTGAGGAGAGTGAGAGAGGAGAAAGGGGGCGGAGAAACATCACCAATCAAAATCATTTCAGCTACTAGAAAGTAATTTGAATTTTAAGTGTTTTTAATATATGGATGTTCCCAGCTTATCTAGATTACTGTTAGTTTTCCATGGATTGCATCTAGAAATTATTAGAGGGTGCTCTCTTTCAGATAACCTTTTATTAGCGTCTGGTCTAAATAAATAAGTGGCAATCAGACACATACAAATATAGTATCTTACAGGCATGTTAAGGTTTTCCTGATACCTTTCTCTTTGAGTTATTATGGACTTGTTATGTTCCATTTTTGAATGGGACAGAAAATAATTCTAGATAACACTTATGACTTTTTGTAGAACTTTACATGCAGATGAAACTTAAACCCTGAGGTCATGCACTGCAGTATACAATGAGTAATACTCAGACTGTCACACTAATTGTCTAAGAATACATTCCATTCCCCTTTGAAAATTTGTGGTAGTTTATTGTGATATTATAGAAGAATGTTTTTAATTCTTATTTATTAATATTCTCATTAATTTTGCATCCACTGAACTACAAGAACTGCATATTTCAAAGGAATTTCAATATAGCAGTAAAATTAAAGAAAAATTCCACAGCTTTCTGAGTAAATGCAGCTTAATTATGGTGATAAAGGTCAAATATCTGAAAGCAAAATGGCATAAAGTGGCTCTAATAATAATTTGCTTTGCAAAAAAAACATAATGCATGGCATGCTAATAACATATCTTTATTTTAAAAATCCCTTGCCCATCAAAGTTGTGCATATGCACCACTCATATAGTTAATACTTTTAGATATATTTGTATTTATTTTTTATGGATACATTTTTATGGCCCAAATTCACTTCAAATTACTGACTAGGTAAATAGATATCAATCGAACTAACTGAGTGTTGCAAATTAAATATATATTCAGATTACTACCATGATTCTATCTTGGTCATCTAAGTTTTATATTATGATATTTACCAATTAATGAATATTAGTTTAGGAATATGCTAATTGTAAATTAGCAAGTAAAATAATTCTCAGTCTCTCTTTATTAACAGCAGCTGTTTAAACTAGTGTTTTAATGATAATATAAAAAACCAATTACAGAATACTCAATACATGCATTAATGTCATTACAAATATATAGGATTGTATATACATGTCTTAAAACACTGTTTCTACTTTTATTATATTTTTCTTCTTTTTGATCATTATGCTATGAATTATATTACCTTATCACTTGTCTTTCATACCTGTCATAATAATAATCAAAATAATGAACGATAATTGCCAGCTAAAACTACTTGAAAACAATTTAATGTTAAAATATAATTAATTAAAAAAAACAAAAAAACAGCCTAAGCTGCTATACAATTTGTCATACAAAACAAAAAGGGCTCTAAAGGAATGTCCAAATTTTGCTGGTGAATGGATATAACAAAATTATTTAACGTTGTATTTGACTGGTGTGTTTGACTGATAAATACTATAGGAATTGCTGTCCTGATGTGAACCATGATGAGCGTATTGTCCTAGACTATCTAAGTCGTTTAAAGAAAGCAAATGCTGCCATATGTACAAAAACAATGTGTAGAGATGGCTATATCTGTATCTCAGCTATAGTGGCTTTCATTTAAATGAAACAAGCAAAAAAAAACACAACCAGAACACTCCCACTAAAACAATGCCCAAGCAAGCCTGTCATTCACTTCAAAAGAGCTTCCTTAAGAATAATGGTCCAACTGTTTTTCATTGTACCACCATACTTCAATCATAAGTATCTGTAAAATACATGATTCAAGTTTGAACATAGCCCAAAATAAAACGGATTGTCTTTTTTTGTTTGTTTGTTTTTTGGTTCTTCCACTGATTACCTAGATCTTTTTTAATATCTAACTTTTATATCTATATCTTACCATCAGCTCTTCCAAGCACATTTTTTCTCAAGCCAATGTACTTGCCTATCTCATTGTCCATGAAAATTCCTGAAAATTCATATTTTCTCAATTGAGATACATAGTTTCAAGTAGGTTTCAATGGTGAAATGAAAAACAACCTGTAACGGATTTATTTTTCAATTAACTATGATTTGTACTATTTTGTTTTGTAGGTTAACAGGATTTCATCTTCCTCCACCTGTGACAAGTACAAAATCTGTATTCTCACTGCGCTTGACAAGTGACTTTGCAGTTAGTGCTCATGGGTTTAAAGTTTACTATGAAGGTAAGATTCTAAACAAATTAAACCTATGTAAACACATACGCATAACTATATTCAAGTTATGTTCACTACTTATGCAGTCACAGAAATGTGTAGATTTTCATTCAAACTCTAAAAATCATCTAGTCCCAACATCCCAACCATGGCCAGAGATGACACTTACTTACTAGATCAGGTTACTCATGGCCCCCATCCAAACTTGCTTTCAGTGCTTCCAGGGATAGACAACCAATACCAGTGCCTTACTGAACTCCATGTAAATAATTTCTTCCTAACATCTCCCTCTTTTAATTTTAAACCAACCCTCCTTGCTCTGTCAGTTACTTCTCATGTAGAAAGTTGGCATCTATCTTGTTTACAAGCGCCTTTTAAATACTGAAAGGCTGCAGTGAAGTCTTTCTAGAGCCTTACCTTCTTCAGGTTAAGCAATTTCAGCTCCGTCAACATCTTCATGTGTGAGATGCTCCAGCCCTCTGATCATCTTTGTGGTCCTCCGTTGGACGCACTCTAATGGTCCACACACCTCTTGTGCTGGAAGCCCCAGATCTGGATGTAGTACACCAGATGGAGCTTCGGAAGGGCAGAGCAGGTGACAGTAATCCTCTTTCTTCCTGCTGACCACCCTTCTTTTGATGCAGCCGAGGATACACTTGTTCTGGGCTACAAGTGCTCACTGCTGGCTTATGTCAAAATTTTCATTCATCAGAACTCCTAAGTACTTCTCTGCAGGGTTTCTGATAGTGAGTTCCTTTTTCAGTTCATCTGTATATCTGGGATTGATCTGACCCAAGTGTAACATCTGGCACTTTTCCAATTTGAATCTCATTTAGTTCATGTGAACCCACTTTTCAGAACTGTCCTGGTCACCATGACTCCATGTCCATTACACCTCTTCTTTCCTTCAAATCAATGGCATCACTCAGCTTGGTGTCACCTGCAAACTTGCTCCCATGGCCCAATATATATAAAATATCCCAATTGAAAAAGATGCCAAAGGGAACTGGTCTCAGGACAGACTCCTGAGGGACACTAGTTGCCGCTGGCCTCCATCTGGATAAGGAGCTATTGACTGCAAGTCTTTGCCTATGGCCAAATTCCTTATCTCTCTTAACTCTTCAAATCCATACCTGTCCAATTTAACGATAAATATACTTTGTGGGAGCATATGAAAGGCCTTGCAGAAGCCCAGGTATGATGTCAGTAGATCTTCTGTTATTGACTGTTGTGGTAACTCCATCATAGAAGTTTACCATCTTTCTCAGGAGCAGTCAGTTCTTGGTGAAGCCATGCCGTCTGCCTCAGATCACTTTCTTCTCATGCATGTCTAAACATAGCCTCCAGGAGGATCTGTTCCATGATCTTCCCCAGTACAGAAGTGAATCTCACCAATCTGCAGTTTCTTGGGTATTCATTTGTACCCTTCTTAAAAATGAGAGAGAGATTTTTGTTTTTTGTTTGGAGAACAGAAGGCTATGGGGAAACCTCATTGTGGCCTTCAAATACTTGAAGGTAGAATATAAACAGGAGTGAGAACAACTGTTTACATGGATTGATAGTGGCAGGACAAGGGGAATGGTTTTAAGGAGAGATTTAGATTAGATGTTAGGAGGAAGTGTTTCACTCAGGGAGTGGTGATGCACTGGAACAGGTTGCTCAGAGATGTTGTGAATGCCCCATCCCTGGAGGCATTCAAGGCAAGGCTGGATGTGCTGGTCTAGTGTTTGGTGACTCTTCCCATGGCAGTGGGGAGGAACTAGAAGATCTTTGAGGTCCTTTTCAACCCAGGCCATTCTATGATTCTATGATGATTTTCCAGTCACTGAAGAATTCATCTGACAGCCATTAATTTTCTAATATCATGAAGACTGACTTGACAACTACCAAACAGGTTCCTTCAAGGCTCTGGGATGCATGTCATCAGGCCTCATATATTTTTATGTATTACAGAAGTGTGGAAGTTTGTAGTACTGTATGTACGTTCAAGGGAAAGTCCTGTTTACGATCTAGCTCAATTTAGTTGTTTGAAGAGCTGGAATATATGACCCATTCCAGTTTTTACAATTTCCTGGCACTGAGGCTATAAATTGTGACATATACAGTATAAACAAAAAGTATTGTTCTCCTATCTTTTATTTATTTGTTTGCTTGTTTTCAACTTGTTACTTTAAAGACAGTTCATCTTTCTGCTTTGGTTAAGTGTATCTGTTGGTAAGCCAGGAGCTGAAGTAAACGTACTGGAAATGCTTTGAGGCTATTGCTGAACTCTCCTCAGCCCATCAATAATGGAGAACTACTCTCTCAGATCATAAATATCCGAATCACACATTGATAGCTAGGAAAATATCTGAAAGGCTGTAGAAATATGGTATCCAATTCTGACTCTGAAGTAAATTGTCTTCAGCCTTACATGGCTGACTTTTCAGGTATAATTATGGCAATAATACAAAATGAAAAAATGAATGAAGAATGTGAAATAATTTTCACAGCATACTTTTCACTTGAATTAAAAAAAAAAAAAAAAAAAAAAAAAAAAAAGAAGTAATGTTGTTTCGTGGTTTTGGTGCCAGTATTCCACATCAGAACATCACGCAGGCAGTTAAGGAGTGAATGCTGTGGGGAGCAGCAGAGGGGCGGAGCTCCGCACCAGGCGCTCTTGGCGGGCTCGCTCGGCTGCTGTGGTAATTCAGCACGTGTGCTGCCCCTGCAGTTCCTCCCTAACGTAAGCTCCCAGTTTTCTGGTTTGGAAACTTTGTCTCTCTCTCAATTGTTCAGTCTTACTGGATTTAGTAAAGTTACCGTTCCTTCGCAGATCGTGCCGTTGTTTTTTTTACAGACCCATCTATTCCCTCTGTTCCCCCTCTCCCCGGAGCGCGCGGCTCTGCTCCGGCGGCCGCGTGGCCACTGACGGGGCAGTTTTTTTTTTCCTTCCCTTTCTCTCCCCCTTCTCGGTTTCCCTTGGGTTACTGTCACGGATAACACCTTGACAAGTAATTACATGCACTGTTTTTTCTGGCTCCCGTACAAGTAAGAAGTTAGTTTACGAAAATAGAAATTGTATGTGCGTGTGACTGGATCTGTCTGTGTTACAGCTACTTCAAATGTTGCTCATTTTTGATCGTTCAATAACTTAGTTTTTCAGCAACAGAAAACGTAAATGTATTTAATATTAAATATAAAAAATATTTAGTACACAAAATATAGCATACACCCCTCATGCAACTTAGAAAAAGTGTAGTAATTTTTATCGTTGACTTCTTGCCATGAATAGGTAAATTTATGTTGACTCCATATATTATCATCTGCTGCTCTCATATCTTTTTTAGCAAAAAGGTCATTACTGTCAGAAAGAGTGCTGTGCATTTTGGTTATGACAGAAAATGATTAAACCTAAAATGCAGGATCAGCAGTGACTGCACAGATGACTAACTTCTCACATAGCTCCTTTCCAGGCTAAAAATATCATGCTCATTAATAGGAATCTAGCCCCCAAATCACTGACAAGGGCAAGTAAATATTACTTTCAATCATGTAAGTCAGTATTTTAGAATAAAACATACTCGTTGTCTTTAATTTGATAATAATAATATTCCACTGTTTCTTTTTTAATCTGATGTTTTATTCTGTAAAATCACCAGTACCAAAATCAATTAAGCTAGACATGAAATTTCTAGTTCACTAGAGTCTCATTTCTTACAGCTAGAGCTACTTCTTCGAGAGCTGTGCTAAGGCAGTTATATATTTATTTTCTCTTCCTATTTTTCTGACTTCCTGTGAGCTTACCTGTCCTTACATGAAGTTAGCAAAGAAATGAAAACTCATTATGTTACATTCATTTCATGCCTTGTTTCTTGACATGAGAGAATAGCTATTTTTAAATGATAATCACATCAGAGCAATCTCGATTTCTATTCTTGTATTCTTTTTGAATGTGTATAACTCTGCAATCAACGTTTTCAAATCTGATTCTACCTAGCATTCAATTTTCAACAATTTTGATTGCCCAGTAGCTCCTTGTTAGCTTCCTGATGAAACATCTGCACACTCATTACCCCTAAATATCAGGCCACGTAGTTAAATGCTTCTTTATGGATATGTAATTTGAAACCTAAGATAGAAAAGATTAGCGATCCTTCAATGCAGTAAAGAGAAATCATAGTCAGAGATGGTGTGAAAGGGAGGGATGAGCAATTGAAGCATATATTTGAAGGGAGCAGATCCAGATATAAGATGAAAAAGGAATATACCTTTCACAATCAGTGATCATTTAAAATGTATTTGTTTGAAATATTTGAAAACGCAGCACATAAGCAAATGGGATTTTTCACTATCTTAAAAACAGATCAGTGAAAATAAAAAGTCCTGACAGTAATTTCTTTCTCCAGTCTACTATCATCCTTGACAGAATTTCAGTTGAACTGAAAGTTGGTGTTTGACAGAGGCTACAAAATTCATGCATCAGCTACAGACATCCTTGGAATAAGGGAATGTATCCTCAAGGAAATAAAAATGTTGATGTAAACAAATAAAATGATATAATCCATAGAAGTAATATAGTGGGCCATCATACATAAGCCCCTGCAATTGCATCCAGTCAAATTGAGTATACAATAGACCACTGAAAAACACATTCTGACTTCTGCCTTCAATGCTATAAGCCTCAGTCTTCATCCTCACTCTTTTTTGTCTTTCCTTCCTTTCCTGTCTATCTTACTTCCATATCAAGTGAAATGTTTGGAGCAACTTTGGTATCATTGTGCATTTACTGTCTTATGTTCATTTTCTCAATAATTAAAAAAAATAAATAATAAAAAAAAAGTATCAGAGGAATATACCTAAATAGCACAATAACTTCTGTGGGAAGACAAAAACAAAAAACAAACAAAAAAAAGAGTAAGGAGGTAAATCTGAAAGCAGTTACTAAAAAGAAGAATACTTAATGACAAAAGAATGTCAGAATGCACTAAAAAATAAAGATCTTTTAAAAAAAATACTTAAGCTACCATAATTTCCAGCTATTTGTATATATATATATATATGTATGTGTATGTACATTTATCATTTCACTACTGACTGTTCATGCAGCTTTGTTAGATGGAATGAGGAATTTCAGCTTATCCACAGTGTATTTTCTTTTTTTTTTCTTTTTGATTTTCTTTTCTAGTGAGTATGCTGGCATCTCTGTCTTTTATTTTTTTCCTAGTAGCTTCCAGGATCTGTATGTGGGGATTAAAATATGGAGGAGAAATGCTACAATTAATCATCCATTTGATCATTTATGTTTAGTCATGGTAAAGGTTTTCTCTTTTTATTTTGTTTTCATAAGCATATTTTGGATGTTGAACAGAAGAGTTTGACAAAACCTTCCATTATCCGTTGTCCTGAGAAATAAAGGCAGGTTAACTCACTGTGAAAATACAGCTGCTAAAAAAGAAAGCAACATAGCATCTTGTACTGCATAGCAAGAGTGTTTAGTGAATGTAGTTTTGCTTTGAACAGTGCTTTCTTCTGTTCTTACTAAATTATTTGACAACTATTTATCAAGTATCTGGCATAATAAAATTATTGACTTCATTAATGCTTTTAGTGTTAACTTCCATGATGATCGTTATTTGATTTAAATGACAGGCTTTTTTGTGCTTTTCCATTGATTATGAGAAAGAATAAAGGACTTTTATAAATCATTTTTATATTGAAAACAGGTTATACTGGATATGATTATAATATATTTATTTATTTATTTATTTATTTATTTATAACAATATTATTAAATGTGATTTTTTTTTTGTACTGTTAGAATAATTTTAAAAGCTGAATTATTAAACAGTTACTAAATACCATAAATAATGAAATGTTTCAGATATTTCTTGTGGAGTGGCACTGTAGGAATTCAGGAGTTTTGCTGAAAAGCTTTTGAGATGAGCTCGAGGGCAATGTTAAAAATGTCAAGATTTATCTTGACTTCATTGATAATGGGAGGGAGAGGCCAGAAAGAAGAGAGCAGATGGTGTTTATTAACAGAATAGAATTTCCATTTAATGATTTCTAGGGAACAATCAGGCATTTCTTTCATCAGTATGAAGAAAAATTGGTAGCTGGTGTACAGAGTTATTGAAACATGTAGATGAGAAATACTACTAGAACTAAAATATGCCAGGATGTCAGTGCTAAAAATAATTTTGACAGTTGGTGTAGGTCTAGGAAATGTGAACAAATAACATAATTCATTTTTAGCTGTTCTGCATATTAGAATACAGAAATGTGACTACAGATTATACAGATTTCAGATTTAGATAAAATACATAATGTTTTAGCTTAAAATAATATCATTAATATCTTCATATAAAAATTAAATTATTGTAATTAATTATTGTTTTATGCTGCAATATTGAATGTCCACTCAAAGAGTGGTTGCCAGGTTAGAGTGGTAAAAGCTATAGATTTTAAGCTGTAGAGTTTTTCTGTTATTAGGCTTATTACCAGGCAGATACTATAGGGTTTTTCTTTGTTTTTACATTTTCTTTCTTTTTTTTTGGTTCAGATTTTTCCATAGAGTTTTGGGAGTGGGTGCTATCTGTGAACAGATTACCTCATCAAGCCCTTAATATAAACGGAAATAAATTATGTTTTATTGTGTTTCTGATAGAAAAGTTTGCAAATTCAGGATAAATTAAAATAGAGTCTATTTAAGTAACCTAAATAGACATATTCACCATCTAAGTTCCTGTTTTCCATAATGAAAGATAAAAATTTGAAATTTTACTTCTGTTCAACACACTGGAAAACACAGTAATAAAAAACCTGCCTGTGTCACCCACTTGGGAGGAAGGGGGAGGTTTATCCTCCTGGACTTTCCTTTTCTGATTGAGGTACCCGTAGAAACCTTTCTCATTCTTTGACGTGTGGAAACAAACTGTAGCCCAGAGCTAGGTTATAAAGCACATATGCATATATTCAGTGATGCTCTTGCGCCAGGTGCAAGGGAGATCACTCTACCTAACTTGCACACTGACAAGCAAAAGCTCTTTACATATATAAACCAAATTCATACATACTGAACAGAAATCCTGGAATTTGTTCAGATATTCATTATACTTCTGAGAACTCCTTTGTATACTGTCCCTCCTCATCACATTTGCACCATCCACCCAGACATTAATGACGTCATACAAGGTCACCAGGTTGGTTGATCATGACCTCCCCCTGTGAACCCATCCTGACTACTCCTTATAATTCTCTTATCTTCCAATTGCCTGAAGATGGCAACAAGAATAAACTGCTCCAACAACTTTCCAGGGATGGAGGTGAGGCTGACTGGCCTGTAGCTCCCCGGATCCTCCTTCTTACACTTTTGAAGACTGGAGTAACATCAGCTATCCTCCAGTCTTCAGGCACATTTCCCATTTTCGAAGATCTCTCATAGATGATAGAGAGTGGTTCAGCAATCAGCTCTGCCAAGTTCTTCAGCACACATAGATGTATCCCATCAAGGCCCATGGATTTATGTACACTGATGCTGCATATACACTCTCAGACCATCTCCTCCCTCACCAAAGGGGAGCCTTCCATTCTCCAGACCCTCTCACTTACCCACAGAGTTCCCACAGTGAAGACAGAAGCAAAGAAGGTGTTAAGTATCTTTGCCTTCTCTGCATCCACCATTACCAGAACAACCCCTCATTTTTCCTAGTCTTTCTTTTCCTGTTGGGATACTTTCTTATAATCCTTTATATCCTTTGCCAGATCCAAGATGATACAATAAACTGAAATGCTGTATATATTTTCTGTTTTCCCAGCTTCTGAATTTTCATTTATTTATTTTCTTATTTGATATCTTTATACAACAGTCATATTCTCCCTGTAGGTTCTAGCATAATTGCCTATACAATGCAAATGAGAGCAAGGGTAAAATTTATCCTCTACTTTGGAATGACTGACCACACATTAAGACGACCAAATTATTTTATTTGGACAGGAAAACTGTGTTACAGTATTTGCCAACCACTATCATGGAAACAAAAGTTTTCCTTTATATCTCAAATTATCAGACCTTCCACAGAATGCAAAAAGCAAGAAAAAAATCTAAAGAAAACTGGCAGCTTGGCAGCGTTCCATGAGGCCACAGGATTTGCAGTAACTTCTTGGACTTTGTCTATTTGTACATCTTCCAGTTACATTAACGTGAACTGCATGGGTGAACTGACGGCAAGTTTACGGCCTTAATATTCTAACATTTGAACTGTGTATAACTTCTGATGAACAGAATACAAGACAACAATACAATAATTTAAATACATGCCAATAATAATAACACCACATCTGAAGTGGTAGAAATCTTTGCATGTAATTCTGGAAAGAGGTTAATAAGGAGAAGGACATTAAAACTGTCTAGGTCACATTGCTTGCCTTTTACAGATTTCAGCTTCAAATTTTTAGAAAATATGATGGAAATGGGTGAAAATATTGCATATATATATTTTTTATCTTCGTGAATGTTCTTAGTTTTTTATATTTCAATGATTTTATTATATACTGAATGATGCATCTGTCATTCATGAGCATCTTAAAAAAAATCAGTGTTTATTGACTAAAAATAAAAATTTAATTTCATCTTTTTTGAAAGACAGGTATCCCAAGTAATTGTATTTGTTTTGGCACTTAGAATCCCTAATCATACTAGATTTCTTCAGATACCTTAAAAAGTCTCTTTCAGTGCCTAGAATTCAGTCTCCGTGAGAAACTGTAGAGGATAAAATTAAATCTTATACATAGCCAGGTAATAAAATAACTTCTTATCGCCATATCTGATAAAGACTGAGGTGGTTTATCTATTTATATAGGACATAGTGCAGCTGCTTTCAATTTAATGCAATTTAAATAGGAAATGCTATCTGAAGTAGTTATTTTCACAGATGGAGTAATTGTGAATGGAGGTTTATCTGATCTATTTGGCTCTCTGTAGCTGGAGGACTTTCTTAGGTTTTGTCTTAAAACAGTATAAAACTTACATTATTTGCAGAAAGACTTCACGAGTGAATAAGAACTTCAATGTTTGGAAACAAAAGATAGAAAAGAATTTGGACAAGGCTTCTTACTTTTCAGATTTGGTAAATAATGCTAGGGGATAATGTTAAAGAATTGTTTATGGGCCAGATTCCCCTCCTTTAATCGCAGTTTTCTCTCTACATGTTTGACGGCTAGCTAACTACTTTATGCTTCATTTAAGACAGCTGAAGCAAGATGATAGCCAACTGACTTGGTTTAGTTACCTACATGTCAAAGCTGATGTGTTTTATTAAGCTCATTACTTGTTCTTTCAAGATGTCAATTTTAACAAAATATCAATAGAATTTGCATAAACTGTTCATAACTTTTATATATGGTCACAGTTATAATATCCTTTACTTTCCTCAGAGGTTCATAGATTCATAGATACAATAGGTTGGAAAGGACCTACAAGATCATCTGGTCCAACCATCCTCCTACCACGATCCCTACACACTAAGCTACTAAATCAAATCCCTTACGTCATTGCTTTTGGGCACTGTATTTTGTCTGTTATGTTTTGATTTTGCTCATTGGCAAAAACACTTGACGTAGCAAAACAATTTGAGTAATGCTTATAACTTACTTCTGTGATGTAGGAGTACTTTCTTCAGCTATTTTTTCTTGTCTGTTTGTTGAGCAGCTCTTCTATCAGATTTATTAATCATGGTCAGGGAATGATCTTTAATTAAAGGGGATTACTTTGGCCTGCTCACCATTGACTGTGATAAAAGAATTAGCTTTCCCAGCCTTTCTAATTGTTTCTTTGATGCTAATAATTTTCCCCAAGTGACTTGTCTTCTCTGTAACTTAGGTCCTGATGGTAGAGTCATGATCAGGAAGTGTAGCTGAACCATAATTTAGATACTGAATGAAAAATGTCTTTATTCTGAAATGTTCCTGATCATTTAAATTAGGGGAGCTCAATCTGGGTTGAAAGCATAGCTGGTAATTGTTTTGTAAATAGTTCAAACTTCTCCAGAAACGTTTGTATACTCTGTATCAGTGTATAATGTGTAGTGCTTTATTCAAATACAAAATGTTATTTAGTGGTCCTCTATCTAAGACTTTTTGAAACTTCAAGGTTTCTGTAGTGTGGCACATGAGAAAAATAGCACCATGAGCAGCTTAATTACTTTTAATACAGATTTCTGTGAAACAAGTCATAGAAAAGTGTTTTGATTAACAGCCCTTTCAGAACTAGTCCAGAGGAAGCTGATTCTGAGCGTTATGGATATTATCAGAAGTTGGAATTTATATGTGAGAGTGTAAAAGACTAAAATAAACATTAGTCTTATAGTTCTTATTAATGAAAATGGTTTTTTATGTAGTTTGTTTGTGATGACTTTCTGTTTTGCTTTTAAATGGAGGATGTGAATATTAATTTTTATGCAATTAACAACTTAAAATTCAGGGAAGCAGATAGAAGCTGATTATATTCCCAACTATTTATTTAATATATATGCATTATGCTTCACACTGCATTAAAAGAATAAATGTGAAGTCAGAAGATGTTATATTTAGTTAATTAGAGAAAGAAATTGCCCAGCCTCACATTTTTCCTATTTTTGTTGTCTATAAATTTATATGGAAACTTAAAATGAGTAGTCTAATTAGACACTTCTTCTGCAGTATATAGACAGATTAAATATTAATTTTTTAGGCATAAGTTTATGCAACACATATAATCTGGGTCTCACAATAGATACATTTAAGTGCCTGTTGCTCATATATATTTATTATGTCATTCAGACAAGGTGGGCTCCCTTTTTTAAGTGTAGAAGAAGCCAGTGCTTTAAGAATGTAATTTGTGTGGACTCAGTAATATACACCAGGAAACAGTGCCTTAGCCTGGCATCTTTCATCAGGCCAAACAACAGACTTACTCAGGTTTTATATTCTATCTAAATAGTGACAATAAAAATAAACACAGGTATTACCCAGAAGAATATCCATATTTTTCTGGAAATTTTATTTCAAATATTTACAGTAGAGACTTGCCTTCTGCTTTTATTGTTAATAACAGTGATTTGCAAAGTATTTTAAAGTCTTCGTGTCCTAGAATGTCTTTTTTCCTCCCACATTGTATCTTCCTGTTGGGACTGCACCAAAATGAAAAATAAATCAGTGATCCTACTTTGATCTCCCTAAGTATAGTGCCAGGGGTTATAACTAACAAGGATCCTGTTTTGAGCAGATGGAAACGCGTTTTTGTAGCACTGACTTAATCACTTGAGTTCTGTATATTCTCTTAAACTGAACATGTCTGTAGTATGGGTGCAAAACCTAGCAGATGTCATCTGTGCTATTAAATTGTCAGAATATTCATTCCCTGACGTGTTTTCTGCTTGTATCAGTTATCATCTTGGCACAATTTCTAGTCATTATGTGGGAGACCGCATAGGCCTAAGAATTATGGGATGTGTTTCAGGAAAAAAACTTAGAACATAAGGATTTTAGCCCTGTCCAAACACTGACTCTCAGAAATAGATTAGATTGTGACTTGCATCTTTATTAGTTATTTATGTAGTATCAAGATTCAAGCTGACATAGGAATGAAAAGCATACTTTAAGCTTAATTTTTACCCATAAACTAATTCTGTATATTTTCATCTTCAGCATCTAAAACTGAACTGTCTTTCCTTGGCATTTAGTTTTCCACAGTGTAAGTGGAGCTAAGATGTGGACTGCATATTTTTAGATTCTATCATGGGAGATGGACTTTTAAAACTTAGATAAGATGACAGCATCTGGCAATCTTTTGATGCTCAAACTATCAATTGATTTATCCCCAAGGCCATTCCAAATATGAATAGTTAACATATTTTAAATAATGACAGAAAAAAGGGGAAACACTTTCACGATGGTTTATGGAAGACAATATTTTCATTCAACTTGGTGGCATTTGTAGGTACACTGTCTGGAACAGGAGATAAAAGAAAATTAAAAAGAATATTTTTTAAACACATAGTAGCTTTGTTTCTGTGAGCACTTTCTAATTCACAGTTTAACATGTTTCTAGGTCATTAGAAAGCTTTGTTTTGTCTGTTATGTGTTGCAAAATATCCTTTAAGAGAACTGGTGTACACTTACAACTCAATTGAATGCTACTAAATCATTTTCATTTAATGCAAATCACCATTAATAGTGAATAAATAATTCCCTGACACCATGGAATCATTTGAGTTAGAAGGAACATTTGAAGGTCATCTAGTCAAATTCCCCTGCAATGAATGAGGACATCAATAGCTAGGTCAGGTTTCTCAAAGCCTAGCCTGTTCATAGTTCAGCCTGTCTCCACCTAGTTCCATGACAAGGGGGCAAAGGGACCCACAGATCCACACCCTGGGAAAAAGTGGGGGTGGGAGAAGGGAAAAAACATTAAACATGCCTAGAACATGTAAGTATTCACATATAGAATTAGAAATAAACTCTGCATCAGGAAAATAAGCTGTCTCCTCAAATTCTGTTGCTATTTCCTGTGTAAACCATGATGCTTGTGGCAGCAGAATGGATAGCCAAATTCATTAAATGAAGTGTCCTGATGCGAAGAGTTATTCTCAACACTCTGTAGTTTCTTAAATTGTGTTGGAAGTGTTCGACATCATAATTCTACTTAGTTGCATTTTATTATTTTTTTTCCATAGAGATAGCACTAAGTTGTAATTTAATAATGACAGTACTTTTACATGAAGAAAAAAAAAAAAAGAGAGAGAGAAAGCTAATTCCAAAGAACCTTTAGAAATTTCTTGACCCTCTCCTAAGAATACCAATATCAAATTTGATGTCCCAGCCAATTACAGTATGAGCTATTTGCTCTGCTGGCCTGTTTAGAAATAAAATGTATTTGTTTTCTGTACTGACCCGATAATTTGCTTCATTTTATTTGAAACAGAAAAATAAAATATAAAGAAGATACTTATAATAGTCAAGCAAGGATGACAAAGTTATAAACAGGCATTTAAAATGGAGCCAGAATTTTGTAATTATATTAATGGCTCCATTATTGATCAGAAGTGAGTGGCATTTGGGAAAGGATTTCAAGATTAAATGGATAAAGAAAGTTGCTTCTTTGTACCTGCTGCATTTGAGATTTGAGATTTTGACATCAGTTTTAAATCCCTATTGAATACTTGCCCTTTAGTCCAATTCTCGGGTGAAAGAAGCAGTACTTCAGTGTCTTCTGATTGCCTGGCATGTACTAATTGAAAGCCTTTATAGCTATAAAGCAATAATTAGCATTTCTGGACACTGTTAATATTAGGAATTTGTGTTCCAGCTATGAATTAGAGAATTATTCTGATAAAGACTGCACTGAATTTTGAAGAGTAAGCAGAATTTTGTGGAGTTGGTGACACAATCAAATGCTTTATGAGTTCTGTAATTTATATTCTGTTTTCTACTACAGCCATCAGAGTGCTCGCAGGGAAGACTGAAGCAGAAAACAGTGCAGAGAAATGATCATACTTTTCCAAGACAAATCATTATACCAAAGTTTGACTTTGCATAAATAAATTTGTCTTGGCTTTTCCCAGAAAACAAAATATGTCTGAGATTTTGTTTTAACCTTAAAATTAGTATCTAAAAACAGTGCCTATAAACTGATATATAGAAGTATAGGAAATAAAACTGGTTTTATTCTGTATTCAGAATACTATAGTAATCTTCACCGTGAACAATAGAACTCCAGTTATCTAGATTTTGAGTATCCATTCACGTATTTAACCTTTCATTCAAAACCAAAAAAGTCAGAAGTTTAAAAACCTAAGCAGTCCCATTGTAACACTGGGAGAGAAGCTTTACCTATATCAGCAATATAATTATGTCATTAATACCCTTTATGAAATAGCTCCTAAGGAATGTTGAAACGTCTGATTTTAATAAATCTTGATGTGCTTCAAAGAATCTCATTCCACAAGAGAAATTAAAAAGTGAAAAAAGGCAAATTCTTTTGTTCCCTAATTTTAATTTAATTTTTTATGTTATTAAATCAAAGTACAACATTGAATTTGAATACCTTGAAATCAGTGTACAACGTGAAACTTGCTGAATGGTTGTACTGAAATACGCTTTTTTTAGAATTGTAAAGGGGAGATAAAAATATAAGTTTGATGATCTAATTTCCCATTTGTTTTCTCCAATCCTATAGCTTGTAATGGATCTGAATAATGTAGATTTTGTAATGTTTTTACAATACTGATCTCAGTCATATTATACATTATACTTCAGTTGTTTGGAAAGGAATGCCTCCTGTTTATTTGCATGAAAACTACAACAGTTACAGAGAGCACAGTAACACTACTTGATAGAGCAAGCTACAGACAGCATTTTTTCAGCATGGTCACTGATGTGCAGAAACAAACTCTGTAGTCCAGAGTTAATTTATAAAGCACGTATGCATTTATTCAGCAACACGCTTGCGCCGGGTGCAAGGGGGATCTCTCCACCTAACTTGCACACCGACAAGCAAAAGCTCTTTACATCTATAAGCCAAGTTCATACATACTCAACAGATTTCCCAGAGTTTGTATAGATATTCATTATATTTCCGAGAACTCCTTTGCATACTGTCCCTCCTCCTCACACTTGTGACACCCACCATAGGGGTCTCCTTCTGGTGGTCCTTGGATGAAGTCTCATAGTCTTCCTCACAAAGGCTCATAGTCTTCCTTGCTGCCAACTTTTAACCTTTCTGGGAGGGGCTCCCCCTAACCAGTTTCTGCTTGCTTTTATATTTGCTTAAAGTTCTTGATCTGTCTTGTCCCTGCCTAAAGTCCTTGGTCTTTCAAGCATCTTTCCACCATATCATGTTTTTACATTCCCACTCCCTGCAGCTAGACAGACTTCCTTTGTTTGCATTCCTCCTGCCTAACTTATTCTTGCATCTTTTTTGCCTCAGCACCACTGTTAGCAATACATTTTCACCAGTGATGAACAAGAGGTAGCATGACATGCTTGTAAAACTCTGCATGACCATCTGCAACTTGTCTTTCACGTTGTCAGTTAATGTCTGTGCAACCTCTTCTGTGTGTAGGAATTCAGTGATACACCTTTGCTTTGTTTGCTCTTCCATGTCAGACTACTTTTTTGATGGACTGCTTCTCTTACACCATCTGTCACATGGCAACAAAATGTAACAGAATACTGATGTGAAGGTTCAGCCTCTACTGCCATACTCCCAACATGTGTGTCTGATGTCAAGGATAAGAAAGTAGGAGGCATTAATTTTGTAGCAGCCCTTGTATTTAGAATGTAGATGAAAGATTTAATGTGAGCCAACAGCGTAACCTTGCAGCCTGGAAGGCCAATTGTATCCTGGGCTGCTTGAAAAGAGTGGCAGCCAGCAAGGCAAGGGAGTGATTGTCCCTCACTACTCTGTTCTCATCAAGACTTACCTGGAGTCTACCAGTGTAGACGGAGACAGTTCTGTGACATGCTCTTATCACCAACTCTGTTCCTGTTCCAAAGCATCCTGTAGTGTGTAATGGTTTTCCTCAGTTCACTACATGAAATTACCTTACAGCCAGAATTGAAATTTAACTGGTGTTTTCAGGAGCTGTTCACGGATATCCTGCAGTTAAAGATTTTAAATACCAAACTCAAGTAGATATTAGTAAAGGGAATCACAAGAGGGGTTACAATTGGCAGGGACCACTGGAGGTCATCTGGTCCAACCTCATGCCCAAGTAGCTACTCAGGACCATAGCCAGCAGCTTTTGCAGATCTTCAAGGGTGGAGTCTCCACAACTTCTTTAGGGAAACTATACCAGTTCTCCGGCACCTGCATAGTAAATAAGTACTTTTGATGTTTAGACAGAACACCTGTGTTCCAGTTCTTGCCTTTACACCAAGAACCATTGAAAAGTTGAAATCTTCTTTGCACTCTCCCTTCAGGTATTTACACATTGTTATGATGCCTGCAAAGCCTCCAGTTCTCTAGTTTGAGTAGTTTCAGCTCTCAGCCTCTCATAAGAGAGGTGCTCCAGTTCCTTGATCATCATTAGACTATCTCCAGTACATCAAATGTCTCTCCTGTCCTGGTGTTTCCAGAACTGGGCACAGTACTCCAGAATCACCCTCATCAATGCTTAGCAAGGAAGGATAACCTCTTGTTACCTGCTGGTGATACTTCATCTAATATAGACAAGAGCACGCACAATGCCATTAGCAATTTTTAGTAGTAAGGAATCAGCAAGGACACATTTCTAACTCATGTTCAACTTCCACCAGGACTCCTAGGACCTGTCCTGGAAAGGTGCTTTCCAGCTGGGTAGTCCACAGCATGTACTGATGCCTGGGATTGTTCCTCCCCAGGCTCTGGACTCTGTCTTTCTCTTTCTTGAACTTTGTGAGATAAGCCCATCTCTCCATCCTGTGCAGGTCCCAGTGCCCACAGCCCTCTATGGACACTTCATCAGGTTCTGTGTAATCTGGAGATTTACTGAGGGTGCACTCTACCTTATTGTTCAGAACATTAATGAAGCTATTAAACAGAAATGGACCTGCTATTGAATCTTGGCATACTTCATTCATTACTGGCCTCCAACTAGACTGCACCGCTGACCACTACCCTCTGGATCCACCCACTGAGTCAGTTTTTGTTTCATTTCTCTTCATTTTCATTAATCCTTCAACAGTTTCTCCATGGGAGGAAGTGCCAAAGGTCCTACAGAAGTCTAAGTAGACAATATTCACCACTTCTCACTCCTCCAACATGTAGGTCATTTCATTATGAAAGCTTATCTGGTTGGTCTTCGTGATTCTGTGACTTCCCCTCAGTGAATACATCTGGACAACTCCTGATAATTTTATTCTCCTTCATGTACCTGAAATGGATTCCAAGATTAGATGTTCTGTCATCTTCCCAGGGACTGACTGGCCTGTAGTTCTGTGGATCTTCTTTCTTGACCTTCTTGAATAGGTGCAGTTGATATCTGCTTTCTTTCAGCCCTGTGGCCTGTTGCCACATTTGAGCAAAGACTACAGAGTAGTTTCACAATTTCATCAGACACAGGGACTTGTGAAGGTTAACTTTGCTCAAGTATTCCTCAAATTAATTTCCTTCCATCAACAGCATTTCTTCTTTGCCCCAGCCCTTCAGACTGGTTTCTGGGACATGGGGTTCCTGAAGTCAATTAGCATGCAGTACCTTGTTTTTTTCTCTATTCTGGGTAACCTGGTATCCTTCACCACAGGGCTGACATTTTCTCTAGTCTTCCTTTTGTTATGAAGATACTTGCAGGAATCCTTGTTCCCTTTGCTGTGCTTGATCAGATTCAGCTCTAACTGGGAAATAAGGTTGGATAGTACTATCAAAAATGTACAGCTCTATTAGCTAAGTACTCAGTATTTACCTTTTGTGTCACTCTATTAAGGTAACACTTTAGAAGTAAGTTTCATGGGAAGATGTCAGATTTAATCCACATTTTCTGAAGTTTACTTGAAGCTTCATTTTTGTGTTTATTACACATGGTGTTGGAACTGTAATGATATGATAGTTACTGGTTACCATTGTCTTCTTCTGTGCACTTTCAGCTCTCTAATGCTGTTCTTTATCTGATCTAAGCAGGTATTCAGAACAGTGTATTGCATGTAACAGGAACATACTGTAAAACCTGGACCATTTCATGTATTTCATTTGTCATGGTTACAGTATCAATGTTGTTACAGTACTGTGGTTATTGTGTTCTCCACATATCCCGGAGGATATTTTGCTGTTCATTTTGCTCTTGTTCTCCTGCACGTAGAAGCATTATATTAATGTTGTTCTAATTTACTTACTGCTAAAACTGTTGTGTTCCTAAGAAAATAACATATGGCTTTAATGCTATAAATATAAACACAAAGAGAAGAAAAATGCAATGATTATTTTGTTTTCTTTCTTAGCAACAGAATCAGATCCAGTATCAAAATCTACCTTTAAAGTTCCCTCAGAATAAACTTTTAAAATATGTTCTTATTCTCAGTATATTTACTTATTGTAAATGAAGATTTTCTGTCTTTTTATTTCATGAAAATATTTTCAAAAGGAAGAAAAAAAATCAAAATAATTTCATTTATTTATTAATATGAATGAAAGCATGCAATCTAATTAGATGTATTATCTTTACTGAACAGTAGAGTCCCTCACTGATGTTCCTATTTCAAATATACTGGTTCATAAAGGAAGGGCAAAAATTGAGAAAAAAAATAAGATATTTTATCCTATTTTCCTTTAGGGAAAAAAAAAATACCTTGTTTATCACAGTTCTTTTTAACTACATACATACAGATATGTATGGGAGTATGACAGTCTCTTCAGACTGAACAGTATAAATTGTAGACAGAAAAGTTTCAGGGAAAATTCTGCTTATAATTCAAACTTATTTCTCTTACTGTTGTAAAGAGAGGTGAATTTAAGAATGATAACTTCTCATTCTGAACTTACATTGTGAAGTGAGAAATCTATTTATGTCATAGAAGAAGAGCTTTTGTTTTTGAATTTCTGCACAGAAGAGAACGGACTTTTAGAGGAAGGAATTTTTTTCATTTGCTTTTTATAAATCTGTGTTGTTCACATTAGTTCTTTCAAGGCATTTTTTAATTGTGTCTCTCCTTGCTCTTTGATCTATGCATATTTGAGCAGTTCAAGTGCCATGTGGGTATTCATTAACTGATAAATAAAAAAAATACAAGTACAAACCACAAAACAAACAAATTAAAAAAATAAAAACAAAAAGCCAGCATGAACAAAATCATTGCTGTTGAACTGGTGAAAGGTTATTTTTAATGCATGCAAACAAGCACCAACTCCATAGCAGCATTAGATTTCACCTGTAGAAGCAGGCAGAGCAGATATTAAGGCTGCTTTGTCTAGAGGGTAACATATACGAGGAGCAACTGGGGTCCCTTGGTTTGTTCAGCTCAGAAAAGAGGAGACTGAGGGTATGTAGCATTTAAACAGTACTATCAGAAATTTGTTATGGGTGGTCCTGTGTGGAGCTAGAATCTGGAGTCTAATGGTCCTTTCAGGTTCCAAATCAGGATATTCTACAACATTGTATAGTAATATCCAGAAGAACACACAAGCTTCTATTCATGCCTAAATTCATTTTTGTTGCCTAATCTATGCATCATTTTTTGTTATTAAAGTACTTACTAGCTTATGCTATATATGTGAGACTTCTTTGGGATACAGCATGTAGCTGATGAACTGTAAATGGTGTGAGAATTCATAAACTGTAATGAAAAACATAGAACTTCATTAGTAAAACTTTGAGAAATGTGTAAAAAAGGCCTGTTCCTTTATGCACTCCTCCAATATAAGCAGTACTCTGCTATTGATTAAGGAAAATATAAGAATGTGTGCGCAGCTGGATCTTAAAAAGCTTGTGATTATTTTCTCATAGTATTCTACTTTTTAAAATTCTTGGACACAGAAGAAAATGCTCAATAGACTAAGACAGGCTTTTTTTTTTTCAGTTTTTGAAAATTAGGCATTAAAACACCTTATCTGACTAAAGTTACTCTAATTTAAATTTTCTATATTTTTCTGCACAATGGAGTATTAACTTATTAAAGCACTGTAAGTGATAATAAATATTTATTCTCTAGAATTACAGAGTAGCTCCTGTGGCAATCCAGGAGTCCCACCAAAGGGTATCTTATATGGTACAAGATTTGATGTTGGTGACAAAATCCGATACAGCTGTGTAACTGGATATATTTTGGATGGCCACCCTCAGCTCACTTGCATATCTAACTCCGTGAATACAGCATCGTGGGACTTCCCTGTTCCTATTTGCAGAGGTAAGAGATATTACACAGTGGTCTTCTCAGATATATTAATTATATTTATTGGTCTGAATGGCTTGAAATGTCTATTTTGACTGTTAACTTTTAGACTGTGATTGAAGAAAAAAATATTTTTGAATTTTTTTTAATCTCTTGCAAATACATTTGTATATACGTGTGTTAATTCTTGAACAATTATCCTAGTGTTCTTCTTTTTCTGTAGATATAAGTGTAAATTTGGAATCTACAATACTTAGACTGATTTCTTTGTCAATTAGCCTGGATATCGAGTAAATAGAAGTTAGAAACTACCACAACATTCCACAGTCAAATTTGGTACCTTGAAAAAATCTATCTGGTATATTCTGTACTGTAACATAATATAAGAAAAGCAATCTGATATGTTAGAAGAGAGGTCATTTAATGCATAATATTGTATTCTGTATAAATAGTATAAATGTAAGTACTGTAGAAGTATTTATATATTATGGATATAGTCCGCAAATACTCGCATATTTAATAGAGTATTCACTTAATATTCTAACAAATATCATAGGTTAAATAATTTTCCCTTGTTCAAGTTAGAAATAAGGTAGAAACAGGCAGTTATGTTTTACAGGTAACTCTTATTTTCTGAGATTTGCAGAGAGAACTAACTGTGTATTAGTGTAAGGAGTTAAGCTGATAAAATGGAACAATCATTTCTGCTACAATCAAATATGACAGAGAAGGTATTTTGAGGAAGTGCTATTATAACAGACAGATCTGTTAATATTACAGGTTTAATATTACAAAATATAACAATTAGATTTGCATGAACCATTTGACTAAGTCAAGACAGAGCCAGAAAAAAACAAAAGCATACACACTGAAATTAGCATCCTGATAAAACTCTGATGAAAAAGAATTCTGTTGAGTTAGAGTTGACTGGGAAGTACCACAAGAGCACAATTACATAATGAGATGGACATACTGAGAATAACATTCTATTGTTTCCTATCCTTAGCTTTAACATGCTGTTCCATAGGCTTGAAGAAAATATAAAATTATTGCTATTAATGCCATTTTTTAGAAAAATCATTGATAATTCTTCCTTTCCTACATCCCAGTAAAATGCTAGTTAATAATGAGGATGATATATAATCAAACAGTAAATACAAATTATATTTTGGGAACGATTTGATAAAAATATGTTACTTTGGACACAACTTACATTTTTAAGAAAGTTGTAGGTTAATAGACTTCACTTCAGAATGTTTTTCAAATGATCGATCTGCCAGTTTAAAGGGATGGGGACAGACTTCTCAACACTGTGTGGTGATAGGACAAAGGGAAATGTTCACAAACTGAGGGATAGGAAGTTCTGCACAAATGTGCATGGGAACTTCTTCACAGTAATGGTGATGGAGCACTGGCACAGCTGCACAGAGAGGTGGTGGAGTCTGCTTCTCTGGAGATGTTCAAGACCCACCTGGATGCCTAAGTGTGCACCCTGGTATATGGAGCTGCTTTGGCAGCGGGGTTAGACTGTAGATGATCTCTAGAGGTCCCTTCCAACCCCTACAATTCTGTGATTCTGTGAAATGAATTGACATTGAAAATTGCACCCTGAAATGATGAAGATGAGAGATTTGAAACTGATGATTACACTCCATGGGAAAAAAAGATGCATCCATTGACATTCACTGATGTTTGATGGACATTTATGGAGTCCAAAGCATGGATGTTGAGTACAGTGAGTGAGTGGGTGGAGCATTTTAGCAGTAGGAACTGTGACTGTGTCAACTCCAATCGTACATACTTTTACAAGCACAGCATGTAGTCTCTTGGCCATTTATGGAAAAAATGCATGGCAAATGATTATGACTGTGTTGAAAATGATATTCTGTAGCTGAGAATTTGCTGAGAATAATCTTATCATGTTCTTTATATCTGCTATAATTTTCATGGAAATAAATAAGAAGGGTTATTTTTGGAGGGAGCTGCATAAATAAAATTTCCATTGCAACTTTTTCAGGAGCAATTTTGATAGATTTTATTTTTATTCCAAGGGCAAGTGAAAATGCACAGTGCAAGTTTAGAATGATATGGTCCCTACGTTGTCATGTGATTAAATGTAGTGTGTATGCAAGAAGACTAACACATACAAATAAAAAAATCAAACATACTTGTTCATGGTGAAAATCTGTAGAGTAAAATAGAGGTAATAAATCAAAAAGGATTCAGAAAATGAGGCAGTAAGTTATAATGGTTTTCAAAATTGCCATTTTTTTTCTAGAGAGAGAAAGACATCAAACTTGTCAGTGTATGTGAAGAAGGTTACATGATTTACTGGAGAAACTTATGTGGAAAGAATATTTTTTCAGAGTAAAGATTTCACTAACCTAGACAGGACTGAAGATTCTAAAAATAAAACTTGACAAAAACAAAACAAAACAAAATAAAATAAAATTATCAAGGTACACATTTTAGTAGTGATGGTTACTAATTGCTGAAATGTAGCCTGTAATTGTGACTTGATTCTCGATTTAAGTTTTAATACAAAGTCTATTGTCTTAAGGGCTTAATGCACAGAATTACTGTTAAGCTTTTGTTTTGTTTTGTTTTCTAATTTCAATGTAAATTTTTTCCTAATTACATTCAGTAGTTACTTCTGTGACTCTCTTTAATATCAGAAACATCTAGGTTTATATTTAATGCAGAAACCATTCCGATTCCATTCTAATAGATTTGCCCTATTTTTTTCTAATGCAATTATCCAACATAGAATTCTGCAGGAGGGTGCCAAAGGTGATTACCCAGTAATGAGCTTCTTATCTCTTTCTCTCTGTTTGCTACAGAGACTCTCTTTAATTAAACACTCGTCTTTAAACAGTTCCTCAGATAAATCATAGAATCATAGAATCCCTGGAGTTGGAAGGGGCCTTTAAAGGTCACCTAGAACTCCCCTGCAATGGAACAGGGACATCCTCAGCTAGATTAGTTTTCTCAGAGCCTGGCCCAACCTCACTTGGAAAGTCGCCAGGGAAGGGGTATCTATCACATCTCTCAGCAGCCTGTCCCATTGGCTCACCACTCTCATTCTAAAAGACTTTCTCCTTATATCCAACCTAAATCTCCCCTCTTTTAGTTTGAAGCCATTTCCTCTTCTCTATCGCCACAGATCCTGCTGAAGAGTCTGTCTCCTTTCTTGAAGTACCCCTTTAGATAAAGATCTTGTTTTTCTTTTCCAATGGTCATTACACTGAAAATAGTGAATCCTCAGGCAAATGAGGTATTTTTGAGAGTATACATGCAAGAAATAGTTTTTCTCAAACAAAAAACTTGATTACTGTAATCTGCAAGATGATGAAGTTTCAAAGGTCTCTTCCAGACATTACTAGACTGGTCACAGGTATATAGTTAATTAGACTGGAGAAAGGCAGGATATTTCAATCCCATGACCTGATGTTATCTAATTTTTTGATGATAATAACATAGAGGTGAAAAAAAAACCTGACATAGTAGTATAGTTTTATTATTAATAATTTTGTATTAACAAAACTTTTTAATATGTTTTTACATATGAGAAGCAAAATTAGCTGAACACCAGTCATTTAGTATCAGCATTTAGTGGAGTTAAGCTCATAGAAGTCTTTAGATCTTCTGTGTGTATTATCATTATTTGCCTGTTGCCATTAAGAACAAATACATTTGGAGGGTAATATTTTTTAGATCATTCCCCAACATGCCTTTACTTTGAAAGAAGAGAATAGAAGGCCAAAGGAAAACTCTCACTTGTGTTTTTGTGTTTTAATTCTTGCAGTCCAACATTGCAGTTAGAGGAATTCCAATGAAATCAATACTGCATCAATACTACATTGTATTTCCATCATATTGTCAGTATACAAGGCCCAATTATATGCATACTGTTTAAAACTGATTCATAACAGTGCTACTTGCATGTTTTAAGTTCCACATTTTTAAACAGTTTTTCTTCAAGGAGCAAAAAGTGTTATTCATCAAACACCTTTTTCCTTTACAGGTTCTATAATATATAGCATGATCTATATTCTCACTATATACTCTACATACACACACATATTTAAGAGGGCTGTTCAGAAAGTAATCCTCCTATTTTATTTTGCTGGTCCATGATATCAAAGATTGTTGTTGATAGTGTGACAGCAGAGACTGAATCTTCTAGTCAGTATTCTATTACATTTTATTGCTATACAACAAATGGCATCAGAGAGGCAGTGTGATAAAATGGCATCTGACTTAAAAGTGCATATGAAACGATAGTGTGACACTGAATTTGTCCATGTGGAAAAAATTGCAACCATTGATGTTCATTGATGCTTGCTAAAAGCTTATGGAGAACAATCAGATGATGTGAGCTGCGAGGCTGTGGGTGATGCATTTCAGCAGTGGCAACAGAAATAGTGAGTCACGTCTGCTGGTGCATATTTTTATAAGCAAAGTGTTGTAGCTCTTGTTCATCAGCAGAAAAAATGGATAGCTAATAGTGGCAGCCATGTTGATAATAGCTGATAATTTGCTCTATCAAAAAATGTTATTGTGCTCTTTGTATCTGTTGTAGTTTCCATGGAAACAAATAGGAGACATAACATTCAGAGCAACCTATGTACTATACATATACTATATATGACATAAATAGATAGATAGATACTACAGTATCATATTGGAACATTGATGCTCATGACAAGCAATTGCTTTATTTCATAACCTCAGTGAACATAGTTCAAATGCAGATTTTTTCTCACACTATTTGTATTTTTCACATACTATTCAGATTTTTCTCGTACTATTTATTATTTTGTGGCTGAAAAGCTGGTGCAGCCACAGGAATTTCAGGTTCTTTGGTCATGGGGCAGTTTACTCATCACCTGGCCTAATGACTATGGATGGATCTTGCCTGACTTCAAGGGGAAAGAGAATCCTAGGCCAGAAGCTGACAGGGATTGTTGAGAGAGATTTAAAGTAGGTATGAAGGGGGGAGGGGAGAAAATGTCGCTTGCTAGGGTGGAGTGAGTAGTTCAGAGTTGTCAGCTAGATCAGCTAGGGAAAGAGGGCAGAGGTCAGCAGGACAGAGAAGGGCTTGGGGATGTTGTTGCAGGAGATTCCAGGGTCAACAGTAGAATAAAGTCTAGGGAAATTGTGAGTCCCCTACTGAATGAGGGGAGTGTACTGGTAACGGGGGATGCAGAGAAGGCAGAGATACTGAACTCCTTCTTTGCTTCTGTCTTCACTATGGGAACTCCCCCTTGGGACTCCTGGACGTTGGGAGTAAGTGAGAGACTCTAGGGAATGGAAGGCTCCTCTTTCGTGAGGGAGGAGATGATCTGAGAGCATGTACATAAATGCATGGGCCCCAATGGGATGCATCCACGTGTACTGAAGGAGTTGGCAGAGGTGACTGCTGAACCACTCTCTATCATCTTTGAAAAGTCTTGGAGAATGGAAGAGGTGCCTGAAGACTGGAGGATAGCCAGTGAAGTGAATGGAAGTCAGTGAAAAAGATTAGTAAAAAGCTTCAAACATTGTTATTATATTTTTTTGTTTTGTTTTGTTTTTGAGAATTTTTTTATGCATGACTTAGAAATACATGATAGATCAGTCATATTCATAAGTAATATTATAATTATTTTCCAAAATATTCACAGGAAACCACATAACAGTAAAAAATATATCTTCTGAAAGAGGGGAACCAAATCATAACCAAAGGGTTATGATGAACGAATAGGAAGGATTAACTTGGAAAAGCAAAGTACCATTTTAGTTTGATAATTCAAAATAATCTATATGGTAAGTTTTGGTATTGTGTACATTAAGTTCAGTTATCAAACTATAATACTGAAAAATTAATTACATCAAAATACAGTCTTTCATATGAGATTAAAAAAAAAAAAAACTTTTCAAGCTTATTAGAAACGTTTAAAGACTATTTTAATAGGACAACTGTTAAAGATACAGCTCAAGCTCCACTCCAGTTGAACTAGTATATTCTGCTTATGCTACATTACTGCTCCAATCTTTAATTCTGCTTGGGTTTGTTTATTATGTAGTATACATAGACAAATCCTTTCTAATTGTCAATTAGCATAAATAACACTTGTAATATAATTTGAGATACTTTGAAAGTAATTATTGGTAAATCCCAGGTTCATTAGCACAATTTGCTGAGCTGCTTAATCCGAAAGCTTTTTCCTGCCAGGAATTTTTAAATAGACTAGTATATTTTCCTCAGAATATTGGAATATTGAAATCATGGATTAATCACAGAATCGTAGGAGATGGAAGGAACCTCTGGAGATGATCCAGTCTAACCCTCCAGCTATAGTGCATCACCTAGAATAAGATACATGGAGAAGAATCTCCTTGACGTGCTGGCCAGGCTGTTTTTGATGCACCTCAGAATACCATGGTCCTTGACCACAAGGGCACACTGCTGGCTTATGGTCAACTTACTGTCCACCAGGACACCCAGGTCCTTCTTTGCAGAGATCCTTTCCAGCTGGCCACCCCCTAACATGTACTGATGCATGTGGTTATTCCGCCCTGGGTGTAGAACATCTCAGTTGGCTTCACTGAATCTTGTAAGGTTCCCCTCTGCCCAGTTTCCCAGCCTGTTCAGGTCTTGTTCAGTGGTGATACTTCTTGTATTTCTCAATTTCTTCCTAAAGTTAGGCTCAACTTGGATATCAATAATTTTTTTGAGAATATCAGTATTTAAATAATACCCTGCAAACACAAGCTTATTCTCCAGTTGTAGTTAACATCCAGAGGCCCGAAGACTCAGAGAAGTCTTCATAGCCCTTCAAATATTACTCCAAGAATATGACTGATAGTAGTTGTTCTGGAAGACAAAAGTTTTAATTGTGGAAATTCTAATATGACATTTAAATACTGAATGACTTTAAATACTGAAGCGCCACTATAAGATCACCCTGTAGCTTACTCTTTTATAGACTGAACAACCACAACTTTCTCAGCCGGTTTTCACTGGAGAGGTGCTCCAGATCTTTGATCATCTTTATATTCATTCTCTGGATTCATTCTAATGAGTCCATGTCTTTCTTATGCAGTGGCCCCCAGAACTGAAGGTGTTGCCTCATGAGAACAGATTGGAATGGGTTAACCGCTTCTGTTGACATGCTAGCTACAACTCTTTTGGTGCTGTCTGGGACGCAGTTAACTTTTGGAGACGAAAGTGCGCTTGACAGCTTAGGTTGATTTTTACATCCAGCCATACCCTGAGGCAGACATGTAGAAGATGAGGCAACCATGTAGCAGTTCAGACCTCCGGCTATGTAGAGAGCATGAGCTTCTGACTGGCTTCCTGGGGCTGCAGTCACTACTTCTTTGTGAGATATGAGAAGGAAACTGATCTTCTCTGCCTTGTGGCCAGGCTACAGGATGAAATGTATAGATTAAAAAGTGTCATGGGGCACAAATAGGAGGAGTAGGGAAACCACAGTTCACCCATGCACAAACAATCTGTTTCAATGAAAAAACACAAAGCAGCCTGTGTTTAAATTAAAGGCAGCCTGTATCACATCAGGTTGAAGGGAAAAAAAACAAAAAAAACTGCAAGGTTGGAGACAAGAATGCAAAGTGAGAGAGCAGGCAGAGTCTGCTCCTAAAGCTGCTAACAAAAACCCTCCTTGCCTGCTCCACCTACCAGGTGCCTCTGTACAACAAGAATGAGATCATGGATGTGGAAGGCCTGTTTCAGAGTGGTAACAGCTCACTCAGTCCTGACATGTTAACAAAACCAAATCAGGAAAAACCTTCCCCCAGTACCAAGGCTACTTCATTGAAGAAAAGGGGTTGGGTATTGGTTGGGTTGGGTATTGTTCCTCCCTACGGGGAACAGAATTTCCAATAAGCCAAGCAGACTCTTTTCTTAGAGAAGTCTGCTATCTTCCTGGAGTGCAGGTGAGGGACGTCACCCGAAAACTACCTAGCCTGGTGTGATGACAGACCACAATCCCTTACTGCCTTTCCATATATGGAGGGATGATGGGTCTACATGTGGGTCAAAGGGCTACCAAAAGGAATTTCAAGTCCTCGGGACGATGACTAAAGGAACTGAATGCACAGCTCATCTTTTCTGCCTCCTGTATTGGGTAAGGACACATAAACAAACCAAAGGATCACTTCTTTAAATACCTGACATCATGGCTGGTGCTGTTACCAGAACTTTGTGTTTTTTAACAGCCAGTTATCCTACATGGTACTGAGTTTGTGGGCTCCAGATGGGGCTTGGCTTTCTCAAATGGAGAAAAATGGAACTCTTCTTTGGGAAGAGCTGGAGGAACTCATTGAGAGGGCTTTAAACTAGATGTGAAGGGGGAACCAAGGGGATAGTGTGCCTTCCCATGATAAGGTGTGGGAAGGTATAACAATATTAGAGGGACAGAGTGCTGGAAGAGGCCTTGAAGAACCTATTGCCTTGAGTGGTGCTAGCAACACTGCAGCACATAAAACAATTTATGATGATGAGGCAGTTACTGCTGGTGCAACAGGAGAAGGCAATGGGGAAAATCAAGGGAAAGACCTAGAAAGAACTAAGAAGTTATCCTTTAAGGGAGCTGAAGAGCCTTTGCACAAATGCATGCAGCTTGGGACACAAACAGGGAGATGGGAGTACTGCGCTGCTTGAAGTCCATGGTATATTTGTCACTGAACCCTGGTGGGATGATTCCCACGATTGGAGTGTGACTATTGATGGCTACAAGGTGCTCAGAAGAGACAAGTTAGGAAGGATGGTGAGGGGTCCTGCGGCTACAGGAGGCATTGCAATCACAAGCCCTCATGTTGCTGAGGGACCTTAACCACCCCGACATCTGCTGAGAAAACAGCACCATGAGCTGTAGGCAATCAAGGAGACTCCTGGAATGTATTGAGAATAACTTCCTGAGTCAAGTAATTGATGGCCCCACCAGGGGGGATGCAATGCTGAACCTGTTGCTTAACAATATAAATGAACTGATTGGTGACATCAGAACTGGAAGCTGCCTGGGCTGTAGTGGCCATGCTATGGTTGAACTCACACTTCAGAGGGACATGAGATGTGAAGAATAACACCAGAAAGCTAAACTATAGAAAAGAGAAATTCCAGCTCTTCAGGGAGTTGGTCATCAAAACACCCTTGGAAATGGTCCTTGTGGTTAAGGGTGTAGAGCACAGCTGGAAGATCTTTAAGGAAGCCTTCCTCAGCACACAAGACCTCTCTATCTCCAGGTGTATCAAGTCAGCAAAGTAAGTCAAGAGACCAGCATGGCTGAACTGGAACTTGATGGTCTAACTGAAGAGCAAGAAGAATATGCACAGGTAGTGGAAACAGGAACGGGTACTGTGGGAAGAGTATGAGGAATCTTCTAGGCTGAGAAGGAATGTGACCAGGAAAGCCAAAGCCCAGCTTTAACTAAACTTGGTTAGAGAAGTCAGAAAGAACATGAAAGTCTTCTACAGATACCTGACCAGAAAAGGAAAGTCCAAGGGGATCATACCTCCCCCCAGCTGAGTGACACAGGCAAGCTGATAACAGTAGACAAGGAGAAGGCTGAGGTACTAAACAACACTTTTGCCTTCATCTTGTCTGATAACTGCTCACAACACAGCCCTCAAACACAGCACTTGGTTTGGCTGGAGGTGACTAGAGAAGCAACAGTCCTCCCACTATAATCAAAGGCCATGTTTGTGACCATCTCAGGAACTTGAACAGCAGTAAGTCCTTGGGTCCCGATGAGATGCATCCCAGAGTCCTGTGGAAATTAGCTGATATCACTTTCAGTGACATCTGGAAAGTCATGGCAATCAGACGAAGTCCCTTGTGATTGGAAAAAAAGGAAACATCACACTGATTTGTAAGAAGGGTAAAAAGGATGACCCCGAGTACTGCTGACCTGTCCATCTCACATCTCTGATGGCAAAGATCATGGAACAGATCCTTATGGAAGCTATTCAAAGGCATGTGGAAGGAAGGAAGATGATACAGGAGAACCAGCATGGCTTTACCAAGAGCAAATCCTGGTTGACCAACCTAGTGGCCTTCTATGATTGTGTAATTACATCATTGTACAAGGGAGGAGCCGCTGATAACATCTACCTGGACTTCAGTGAGGTCTTTGACATGGTAGCATACAACATCCTTCTCTCCAAATTGGAAAGATATGGATATGATGACTTGACTGTTAGATGGATGAAAAACTGACTGCAGGATCGAGTCCAGAAAGTGGTGGTCAATGGCTCAACATCCAGATGGAGATTGGTGATGTGTTGGAAACATCCAAAGAAGCATGGCCAGCAGGTTGAGGGAGGTGATCCTTTCCCTCTTCTCTGCTCTGATGAGACCTCATCTGGAGTACTGTATCCAGACGTGGAGTCTCAGTACAGGAGATACACAGACCTGTTGAAACACATCCAGGGAAAGGATGCAAAAAGTGATACACTGAATGGAACGCCTCTCTTAAGAGAGCAGGTTGAGGCTTTTCAGTGTGGAGAAGAGAAGGCTGTGAGGACCTGAAAGTAGCCTTTCACTATCTGAAGGGGAGCAACAGGAAAAAGTACAGACTCTTTATCAGGATCTGTGACAATAGAAAAGAGAAATGGCTTCAAACTCAGGGAGGGTAGATTTAGTTTAGATGTAAGGAAAAAATCTTGTACAGTGGGAGTGGTGAGGCACTGGAACAGGTTGCCCAGTGGTGACATTGATGCTCTGTCCCTGGAGGCTTTCAAGATGAGGCTGGATCAGGCCCTGGACAACCTGATGTAGATGTGGTGTGTCTCGCTCCAATTTATAGGAGGGAGAAGAGGTTCTTTAAAAAAAAACCACATATGTATATGTATATCTGATGGTGAGATTAAGACACAATGGGTCAAATGTTAGCCCAGTGTCATGGTTTTGTGGTTTTTCTTGTGTTGTTGATATTCCACATCATGACATCATGTAGTGTACTGGGAGTTGAAGAGTTGATGCTCCAGCTCTGTGGATCATTGAATGTTATGGATAAGCCTGTCTCAGAAGAGAAGAACTACATTCCCCAGAGGACTGTGCAATGCTTTGTATTTTTACATGTTTCTGTCCAGAGGGAAAGATAAAAACTGTCTGCGGTCACGGGACACTCTCTTCCCTTCGGGATCGAGCTCAGCAGTGGGTGTTTGTTGCAGCTGTCTGCCTTCAGCGTTAGCATAAGGCCTTTGGTTTATCAGACACTCTCTCTCTTGCTCATTTTATTTGATTCATTAGCCTCAGTTCCAATTATATTGTATTATATTATGTTATTTTTCTTTCTGATATCTTATTTAGTAAATTAGCTTTCTTCCTCAGATCATTGCCACTGTTTTGTTCCTAGGCCCATCTCCCTTCTCCCTTTTGTCCTTTACCCCTTTCTCTTCCCTGGGGCGTGGGCCTGTGGGTCCCCTGCCTCAGTCGTCACGGTACCTGGTCTAACTGTCCTGCAAACTGCTGACACCCAACCAGTTTATTACAAATCCTAGTTGTTTAGGGATATTGGGGAGGGAAGAAAGGTGACAGAAAAGAGATAAGAAATAAAAAGCAAGGAGCCTTGTTAGAAAGCAAGAGAGGGAGAGAATCACCACTGTGAGTCCAGCAAGGTTCGTAGCTCAGGCGCTGATTCCTTGTAGTGATGTGTCATTGGAGACTGTGTTGTTTGGTTGACAATGAGGGCTTCTCTTTTCCTTCTTTCTTCTCTCTCTTCTTTACTCTCTCTGTGTGCAAAGTGCGTGTGCTTGTGTGTGTGTAGTGCCTTGTGCATGCGTAGAGCCTTCAGTATGCTTGTGCCATCTTAATAAAGGTATAACTTATTTTTATAAGTCCAAGGTGGATGAGTCAGCTCTTTTTGGAGAGTCAGCTCCTGGCTTTAATGGTATCATTCCCCAAACTCCCATACCAGTCATCTGGTCACAGGCCAGATCTTCCAGCAGTAAACACTCCTGAGCAAAACACCTCCAGAGAAGTGCTTTCAGATTTAAACACTGTACACTAAGGGTTGCCGGCTAGGTAACCTAGATAATTTGCAGTTGTCAGGTAAAGTCTTATCACCAGAAAGGCCTTATGAAGCATGCTTTTAGACAAAGAAAAACAGTTTTTGTCTTTCACATTGTGTCCCTGTTCATTACAGAGGATTTGGACTAGATTACATTTACAGGTCCCTTCCAACTCTAAGAAGTCTATGATTCTATGATTCTTAAGTCTTACTGAGGACAATGTGAAATTTTCCATGCTCATCTTCTTTCATGAAGACTTTTCACAAAAGAGAAAAGTTTAAAATGCAGATAACTGGTGGAAATACTTAGAAAACTGCAAAGTATATTGAAAGTAGGAACTTTTCCAGTAAACTTGAAGATAGTGATAAGAGCCATAAAAAAGAAAATAAAAGGCAGACAAGAGTAAGGACTCAGGGACTGATACTGCAGCAGATATATAATACTTATAAAAGGAAAATGTCATAAATGCTCAGAGTCCAATCAGAGTTTTTGTGTTATTTTATTATAATCGAAAGGTGGAAAGCAATAAGCAAACAGCACTGGGTGTGCCGGAGTCTCTGCTCCACCAACGGCGCACACCTAAAAGACCGACCCCCCCTCTTTTATATAGTTTCACCCGATTTCCCCAAAGTCTCCTCCTTCCTTTATTCCATGTCACTTTGTGCTTTTATGCTTGCGTGGGCTGTTGCTAGGGAGTCGTATTCTTCCCTCTGCGGGTCGTGAGGAGGAAGATAAGTTGTCTTCCTCAGAGTCCTTCTATGCATCTTTGGTTCTATGCGTGCGCACATTGGGTTAGTTGTACAAGGCTAATTGCTCAAAGTTCAGGGTTAGTTAAAGTATGCTGATACAACATTTTCTATGGCTTATCAAGAAAGGGGTGGGGGCACACATGCATTCCGTTCTCTGTTTGTCTTTTTTCTATCCTTCAAGGGAGTGTTTGGGCGTCTATGATTAATGCCCATGTTATCTCTAGTACAGTATCATCCTTGAATCTGCCTAGTCTCTCCCCCCTTCTTCACCCTGTTGACACAAATCATCTGTCATATCTCACAGAAAATATTACATAAAAGTAATGGAATTTTGAAAAATCCATTATTGGCTTTTCTTTCAATATAAATCTACATTTATTTCCAAAAATAGGTCTACAGTTCTTGTTTTCTATCCTACCTTTTACAGAACTTCTAAGATGACAAGAACTTTTTACGGTGAGGCTGATGGAGCACTGGAACAAGCTGCCCAGGGGGGTTGTGGAATCTCCTTCTCTGGAGATATTCAAGACCTGCCTGGACGCTTGCCAGTGCGACCTGGTGTAGGGACTCTGCTTTGGCAGGGAGGTTGGACTTGATGATCTCTTGAGGTCCCTTCCAACCCCCATGATTCTATGGTTCCACGATTCTATGACACAGGATAAGTGTATATAAATCCATGATGATATTATACTCACTGTTTCTGGTTATAAATCTCTCTTTCAGAACTGTAGTTTGTAGACAGGTATTTTCCTACCGGATTTGTCGCCTCGTTATTTTGTAGAAATTAACAAGAAATGTAGGAATGTTGTTCTAAGTAACAGAAACTAACGTTTCTATACAAGCCATATTTCTTCAACATAAAACTACAGGTTATTTTATTTTCGTGATATCTTCCGCAACTCTTGATAATGCATTGGAGTTTGTGTGACTTGCTTCTCCATTATGAATACTGTCCTGTGCTCTTAACTCTATGCATTCTCTGGCCATATGTGTGTGCAAGAGCTAGATAAAAAGGGTCTTGTATGTGGAGGTTTTAAGCATGCATGACACTGCATGCTAATTCTGCCTGTTCTGTGCTACTCTATAAATGACTTACACATATTCTAATTTCAGTTACCTTTGGACAAAATTTATTTCAGCCTCCTGTGTACCACACTGTTTGCAGTACTACTCAGCATTTTGAGTAAAGATGCTATAATAACCTTGGCATTAAAGAAATAATTTTCTCCCTCACATAAATTCCAGCGCTGCATAATATCTACTATGGCTTACAGATATTAGTGATTATGTAGCACTCTGGTCACAAAATAGATGAATGTGTAATCCACATGTTTTCACCTCAGGAGTTGGCAGGCTTGGTAGACTCTGCTGTGCTTCAGTCATTTTCTGGCTGGACTAGAACACATAGCATCCAGTTGAGAAGCTTTCCAAATGTACACAATAATTATTTTAAAATTTCTCCTTCTTGTTATCCATAGTATTTCTGTCTTTCCATGTATCTAAAGATCAGTTTTACTTCTTTATTTTTGTACCATAATAGTCTGTGAGATCTATGATCTGCATTATACATTTGCTGGTGAAGAGCTGTGTCATCAGTATTTATATAACATTTTGATCAAGAGCTTGAAACTCATCAACAACTGGAATATTGAAAGAATTAGATTATTTCTGGGTAGTGTTCAGGTATCTCATATAAGAACTTTCAGACAGTGGATCAATAATGCACATAGAAAAATGTGCAAAATGTGAAGATAAATATTTGATCATTGAAAACAAACAAATTCCTTTAAATTAATACTGCCTGTCATGTAACTTGTGAATTGAGGAAAAAAAGATGGAAATCTGGATTGCAAATACATTTTTCTTTTGAGTAGTGTTTTTCCCCCCTGAGTTACTTACTCAGGGAGTTCTGAAGATAAACTGTTCTTGTCTAAGTTTAACATTTGTCATAGTTACCTTCAAAGATTTCCTGTAGTCAAACTAACATTTTAGCTTTGTATGAAAAGCTAAAGCAAAACAAAATAGCAAATGAAGATAAATGAACTGATTAAATCACAGACAATTCAAGGAGGTAGGTAAACAATGAACATAGAATTTTCATGGCCTCTTTTAGTCCTCCCAGTGGATGCAGTCTATTTTTAACTCAATAGAAGAAAAAATCCAGAAAATAGTTAACAGTATTTAATATAAACAAATATTTGACAAGGTAGAACAGTGCAAATTGAAGCCTGCTGTAGAATTTGGAAACAAGTCTGTTTTGCAGAGCTATCTAACGAAGACAAATGCATGAAAGCAAGGAATTATAGATGCCTGTGTTAAGTCACAGGCATCAGAAAACTATTTGCATGTGTCTGAAAGACTTGACAAATGCTGTATTTATTATTTAATGTATTATTTATCATTTATCATTTAGTTTTATTTTTTAATTTTTATTTATTTACCTGTGCAGCCTTCTGCAGGGAGCCTGCTTTGCAGTGGGGTTGGACTCAATGATCCCTAGAGGTCCCTTCAAACCCCTGCAATTCTATGGTTCTGTCATCCTGTGATTTCAGTTCTCAGCTCCATTGTGAGCAACAATATTTCCACTATGCTGAGGAAATAGGTGAAATAGTTCTGACATTCTGGATATGCATTTGTACATATACTGGTGATTTCTTCTATTAAATATGCACATTAATGCATTGAAAAGAGTATTCCCATTGAATTTCTGTGAATAAAGAGGGAGAATAATGTCTGTTTTCTGTAGAGTGAACACTAGTGTGTTATAAAGCTGGGTTCAATTAAACTCAAATATATTTAGGGATATATATTTAATTTAAGTTCCACAGCGTCATTTGGAATATCATGTATTGTATTGTTTCTCTGAATTTAGGTTGCTTTCTACCCATATATATTTATTTATTTTGCCTGAAGTTAATTATAATGCAAACTTTGTGCAACTGTAGAAGTGCTACAAGTCAACCTAAAATATTACTTCATGCTCTTCTGTAGGGTAGTTGAACATTATTTTGCTTTCCTTTTGTTTATGAAGTGTATCCTGTGTACTTCTCTGATAATGTAACTGAGGTTTATGCGAAGAGTGGTTCTTCTTAAAAACATTCCATAAACCGTTAGGTGATGAGGAAGTCTTGCAATATGTGATCACCAATTCCCTAGAAAGTTTCAAGCGTAAGAGCATTGTTTTTATGAAAACAGCAGCTTTCTCAAAGCTTCTAACAAGTCCAGTCTTTCTCTAGTTTCTCATCTCCCCATTCCATCACTCCCCATCCTTATTTTAGCTAGTTTGTATTGTGCGTGTTTCATTTTAAATGGTGCAGTATACCGAAGTATTTCATTTCTTAATTAGAATACACATCTTTCCAAAATAAGATATGAAATTCTGCAGACCAGATGTTCTGTTCTTGTGCTGCTGTCTTCATGTTTGGTAGATTTACATTGGAGTGAATCCTGCTGCTTCTTTCCAAATTAGTTGCATTATTTGTGAGCTAAGAAGATTTAAGTTATAAATGAGAGACAACCTCAAATAATATGAACAGTTAAGCAGTGAATAGATGGCTTATGAGGGTGGCATTTTGTGGTGTTATTTGAGCATAAGTTTTTTTAAAAAATACATGAGATTACTTCAGTTTTAGTTTTTTGTTTATGTAATTTTTGATTACGTGAAACCCCTTCAAATTTTCAACTAGGGGTGACTTGTGTTTATCAAGAATGCACACTCAGCTTCTAAAGTAGTTACTTTAGAAGTCACTGTTACATGCACAAATATTCAAAATCCGCAGATGATTATGTTTTCATTAGTGATATTTCAAACATATTTGTAATATTTTTATTTTTTTTTCTGGGGAAGTTTATCTTTTGTTGTTATTATTGATATTCATTGAGATTTTATTCTAATAAGTTTATGTATTTTCAAAAATTTCAGACTCACGGTTCTTAGATATAAGCTTATTTGGTACAGATGCACTAGATATTTATTAAACACTTCCAATGGTCTTTCAACACTGTTTGGTAGATTTCCAAGCTTATAATTAAATTTACATTTGTAAATACCAAACCTCATAAGGAATTAACATCATTACGAGATAAAAAGATGAGAACCGTTTCGAGGAGAGTTTTAAACCTTTGTCAGTATGGCAAATGTTACAATTCCTTAGTGAGTGGATGTCAAAGTAGTGATTTCAAAGTCCTTACCACTGCAATCTTCATTAGCTTTGGTAGATCATGCATTTGCAAATAATTTCTTGAAAACTGAGAAAATTGAGTCAAATTTATAAGTGATTTTAAGTAGAAGTTTTATAAGAATGCAAAAAAGTTGAAATATATTGTAGGGATTGTTTCATCATGGCATAATATTTTTCCTACTAAAGACAGTGGGAACGAACAAAAGCAGAGTTCGGCTATGTGAAAACCAGAAGTCTGAAGATGAAGGAGGAAAAGTGTCCAGGAAACTGCTACGTTTCTATCATATTTACTTTTTTTCCTAGTGGATTTGAAAAAGTAAAACGAGAAATTTAGTACTAGTTCACTTTATTGGCATGTTTCAGCCATATCTGAATTTCCATAGCTATTAAGAGTTTTTTGAACCAAATTAAGTTTTCTTTCCATGTGCTTAAATGCTTGCACTTAAGTATTTCTGCTGGGCTCTGAAGTATACATACAGAACTGAGTTGTTTGATGACAACTGATGAGAAACTACATTTGCAAAAAATATTGTTTATCTGGGAAAACGTTTTAATTAATAATTCATTCAATAGGAAAGAAATGAATGCAGCATCAAATCTATCTTTGTAATGGAAATGAAACTGTTAGCAATAGCAAGATTGTACTCTATTAGGGTATTCATGAAAAAATAAAAGACTAAGGATGTCTGCTTTATTTATTTATTTGTTTGTTCTTGTATGTGTGGTTTTTACATTTCTAAAATGTGAATTCCTTCTCATGATTATTCACTTTCATATTATGTGATAAATTCCCTTCACCACCAAAATATTTTTAATTCTTTTGATCATAAAATACAATGCGATAGTTCTCAAATTATTAGGAAGTTAGGAGGGCTATTTAATGTCCAAATCTTCCTGTAACATTAATTTAAATTAGACAATACATCAGAGTGGTAGTTATCTGGTTTTGAAATAGGCAGGATATAGGGCAATCTTTCAACAAATATAGACATCTTCAGTGAAAATATCTGTATGCTGATTAGCTGTCTGAACCATATTTAAGGCCACAGGGGAGAACAGAGTGCTTCAACCCTGTGTTAAATTTAGCAGAGGGATTTTAGAGGGTTGGACTCAATGATCTTTGAGGCCTTTTCCAACCTGAATGATTTTATGATTCCATATATTAGTGCTAAAATAAATCATGAAATCATGACTTCTAGACTTCTGGAGGTTCTAGCTTAACTTTCAGCTCAAAGCAAAATCAACTAAAGAAGTTTCCCAAAGTCCATTTTTTGAATATCTCCAAGAATAGAGATTCAGGGCCTCTGTTCCATTGTCTAACATTCCTCATGAAAAAATCTTGGCTTGATGGTGCCCTCTCTTCTGTGGATTTTTAATGCATAATAATATGATCAGATTCACACTACAGTATTTTCCGCAGTAATTTATTCATGAAAATCTTAGTGATGTTTTTTGAAATATGTCTTTACTATGAAATTTGATTGAAGTTAGGCTATAAATTTAAAGTTACTGGAGTGAGAAGAAGCAAGCTGAAATTTGTAGTGTTTTGAAACTCAGTTCAGCATCATGTTTCATTAGTGCAGTACTGAGCTTCTACAGGATTATGCTATCCCAGTAATAATATGCGCTTGGAAGAATAATGTTTAATTTATATGACAGCAAATTATGCTATTGTTGAATTATTTTTCTTTCAGGTAATTCATGTTGTAACATAAGGAATGATTTTTTTTTCTTTGATTCTAGCTGTCACATTGACTTCATGATGGAAATTGCATATCATGCATTTTAATACTGTATTATTATATTGTGTTACTTGAGAATTTTCACTTAATGCAAATATTCCAACAGCCAATACATTTTAAAACATCTTTTCTCCCCTATTCTCCTCTTTTTGTGTTACTTTATTGTTTCTGCACTGAAAATGCCCTTTTATATACATGACCAATCAAGCCAAATTTTGTTAAACTGGTAGTTCTTATATATTATTAATTAGTGTCATTACATATACATAGCTGTTGGTCTTGAAGAGGTATCCTTGCCAGTCATTCTTTTGTAAGGGCATCAGTTTTTAGTTCCTTGTGCTTATCATGCTACTTTTTTTTTTTCACTTGAATGCCTCCTATGTGCAGTTCCTATTGTCTTAGCCCCTGAGATAATCAATTGCTGACATATTTCTGTGTATATGCAATACAATCCTGTGTATTGCATATCTCTGTGACATCATAACATTGCAAAACACTGATCATTATTGGTTAAATAGTACACTAGTTACACTGGTTTAGTGCACTTGTATTGGAATTCTAATTCAATATTGATTATGCCCCGATTAATGCACTTTTAATTTAAAGTTTTGTACACCTCTAATCTAGCTCTATCACTGACTTCCCTTCTGGTGTGAAATTAGTGACATTGAATTAAGATGTCCATACTCATTCCCTTTTGATATATATCTCACCCAGACACTTAAATAACATGATTCTGTTGTATTTTAGTATTTAGTTTTCATCATGCTACAAATAAATAGTGTTGGATTAGCACATGTGGTAACAAGATGCTGTAAAATTGGATTTTTTCAGGATAGCACTTTGGCAGCAACAATATTTGTTCAACTTTTTGAATGCCTTAGAAAAGTTGTAAACCATATAAAAATTAGGATATTTCACAAAGATTTTAAAAATAGAATACTATGTCTTTTTGTGTTTTGAAATGTATTATTTGAGTTGAACTGCTACATGTTTGCAATTCAAACTAAAACTAATATGAGCTGAAGGGACAAAAATTTTTACATGATAAACTGGATTAAATTGGTATATTTTTCCTTCTAACAGTCTGTAAAGTGGTATTTCAGATGTGTGACCAAATCTGAGTTGATAACATAATAACATTTTAGCTAAACAGAGCTTGCACAACATCAAGACCTTCATCTCTGTTTCCCACTTTATCTTCACAGTAAGTAGGTTAATGGAGGGCAAGAAACTGGTGGGAAGTACCTGGAACAGCTGACCCTAAATGACCAAAGAGAAATACCCTTCCATATAACATCATGCTAAGCAGTAGAACTGGGGGGAGGTTTTCCAAAGTAGCCATTGTTCAGATTGAATGGTTGTGATTGCTTTTGCAGCACTTGTTTTTATTTCATTTCTTCCTGTCACTTCTTCACTTATCTTTATCCCCAGGTTTTTTCTCTCGCATTCAGACTTTTCCCCTACTCCCACTGAGAGTTAAATGAGTCAATGGTTGGGGCTGTCCTTCAAGCAGGGGTTAACCCCATTACACGTGGCTGAGTCAATGAAAGTTTGGAATCTGAAATACATTATCTAAATAATCTACAAAAGTCGTTTTTATTTAAATAGGCACAAAACAAATCCTGAGATGTGTATACTCATCAGTACTTAAAGGAAGATGTGTCATCAGAATGAGTAGAACATCTCCAGTTCAAGGATGAGTAAGGGAATATAAAATGAATATTTCAACAAAGAAAGGCTTTAAAATATTTATGTGTTATGTCGTTTACTACAGCCTTTGTCATAAGTTATCTCAGTTTTAATTCTGAAACTAATGCTTCTTATACACAATTCACTTCTAATTTCAGTCTGAGAAGTACACAGAAGTACTGCAGTTGTACAGTTAGCATGCTGTGTCCCATAATATCTATGCAAGAACTGAAAATAGCATTGGAAAGATGCATACTACTTTTCATGATAAATTCAGTTCTACTATCCTATCTTTTTTCACTGAGTCATTGTGTTATATTTCAGCCCTGCTGATAGAGATTCCTGTAATTTTTATTAACTGATAACAAGCTAGTGAAAATAGATCATGACTCAAAGCATTTTTAATATGAAATTAAATGCTAAAATGGACACCAAGCTAGGAATTTAAGTTTACTATTGTGCATGCTCTCTGCTTTTCCTACAAAAATTCTGTAGTGATTTGGGACAAAGATCTTTAATGCTTTGGATTCATGTCATAAATCACAACAGATATGGATATGGATGTATATTAAAGTTCCCTTAAGAAATGCTTCTTTGAGAGAAGTATTTGGTATAAATTTTATGTTTATGATGTATGAATTTTATATTTATGATGGACAAAATGGGGATTTTAACAGAAGAGGGTGGGAGTTGTGGCACAAGTGTGTGCATTCACCCTGCAAGGAATACCAATCAGTGAAACTTTTTAATGCTCTATCTTTCAAACAGAAAAGAGAAATATGATGGATTGGGGTAAAGCTTATATCTTGCTTATACTGACAGTCACTGTATTTATAATGCCAGTGAAGATGTCAGTAGAGTCTAAAGAAGGTAATGCTCATTCCAGCCAGTCTCAGTGTGTCAGTGGTTTATGGGCCACTTTGTCCCAGTTCTGTGACTAATAGGGTGGTAGACACATGGACCCATGCACCGGGAAAGAGGAAAGGGGAAAAGGAGATGGGCCTAAAATCAAAACAGCAACAATGATCTGAGGAGGAAGACTAATTTACTAAATAAAATATCAGAACGCAAAATAACACAATATTTGAATTGAAGCTAATAAATAAAATGAGAGAAAGAGTGTCCAAAACTGAAGGCCTTATGCTAAGGTTGAAGGTGAGATGGCTAGGGAACCTTCACTGCTGAGAGGAACAGTGGAAGAGGAAGTCTCCGGGACTTACGTGCAGTTTTATCTTTGCCTCTGGGTGGAAAAGAGGAATGCAAAGTCTTCTGGGGTATGTAGTTCTTCTCTTCTGAGAGTCAGGTATGAAGAAATTTGGCAGTCCACAACTTAGAGCGTTAACTCTTTAACTCTCAGTGCCTCACACGATGTTGTGATGTGGAATACACATAACAAAAATCACATAACCATGACACAGTGTTGGTGCTCATGAACAGCAGTTTGATTTCAACTTGTAGTAGTTCCACTGAGGGCACTTTGCTTTTATATGATTTTGCATGCCTCTGTTCAAATGTTCCCATCAGATATCTTCATACAAGAGTCTTCATAGCAGATCAGATCAGTCCATAATGATGATATTTTCCCACAAGTTTCAGTTATTGTTCTCTGGTCAGATATTGATCTGTGGCCAGTGCCAAGGCTAAATACACTCAGTTCCTGTTCATATTATTCCATTTGCCACAGTTTGCTACAGGCTTTTTGCACTGTAATCAGCTCTTGACCAAGCATGTTAGTTTCAAGTGAAAGAATCACAGAGGGAGACCAACTGAGGCTGGAAGGCACCTCTGGACAGAATTCAGTCCAACATTTTTGCTCACAGCAGAGCTACTCTCAGTAAGTTGCTCAGGACTATGCGCATTACTGTTGCTAGAGCACCCCTGGACAATTTATTTTTGTGTTCAACGAGACTTACAGAGAAAAAAATAATCTTACGTTTAAACTGAATTTCTTGTGTTCTAACCTGTGCCTGATTTCTGCTTGTAGTTCCAGATGATAGCACTGAGATGTTTCTGTCTCCATCTTTCTTACTCTCTCCACTAAGATATTTTCATTCACACTGATAAGATTCACTCACACTGTCTATTCTTCAGTTTGAATAGTCCCAGCGCTCTGTTTCTCCTCATATGTAATGTCCTCCAGTCCCTTAATCATCCATGTGGTCATTCATTTGACTCTCTCCAGTATGTTCATGACTCGTGCCAGAGATCCCAGAACTAGAAACAGTACTCTAGATGCAAGGTAACTGGTGTCTAACTAGACAAAAACACTTTATAGTGTAGCCAGCAGGTTAAGGTAAACTCGCTTCTCCTCTACTCTGCCCTCATAAGGCCACATCTTCAATACTGTGCTGAGATGTGGGATACTCAATTCAAGACAGAGAACTTCTAGACATAATCTAGTGGAGGGCCACAAAAATGATTAGGGTCTGGGAGCATTTCCCTTATGAGGAAAGGATGAGACATTTGGGGCTGTTCAGTATGGAGAAGAGAAGACTGAGAGGGGATCTTATCAATGCCCATAAATTTCTGAAGGAGAGGAGTCAAGTGGGTTGCCAGACTCTTTTTGATGGTGTCCAGAAGCAGGACAAGGGGTAACAGGAGCAAACTGGAACACTGGAAGTTCCATTTGAACATTGGAAAAAACTCTTCTGTTTACACAGGCTAATAGTGATAGGACAAGGGGGAATGAATTTAAACTAAGACAGAGAAGATTTAAGTTAGATGTTTGGAGGAATTTTTTCACTTAGAGGGTGGTGATACACTAGAACAGGTTGCCCAGTGAGGTTGTGGATGCCCCATCCCTGGAGGCATTCAAGACAAGGTTGGATGTGGCTCTTGGCAGCCTGCTCTAGTGGTTGGCAACCCTGCCAATGGCAGGAGGGTTAAACTAGATGGTCTTTGAGGTCCTTTTAAACCCAGGCCATTCTATGATTCTATTACTCTTTACTTGAAGGGTGACAGAACACTAGAACAAGCTGTCCAGGGAGGTTGTGGTGTCTCCTCTGGAGATATTCAAAATCTGTTGACAGATTTCCTGAATCACTTACTCTAGGTAATCTGCTTTAGCATGGGGTTAGGACTAGATGATCTCTAGAGATGCCTTCCAGCCTCTGTAATTCTATGAGTTGTAGATTTCTGTCTGGCTGGTTTCCAGTCACATTTTCATATCTTGAGGTGTTTCCCAAAAGGATTTTCTCTGTTGCTTTTCCAGTGATCACTTGGTTTTCTTGAAGATAGGAGAGACATTTCCTTTCTTCAGTCCCGAGGTAGCTTTCTTAGTCACCTCAGCCTTTCAGCCATATTTGACAGTAGCCTCACAGTGACACTGATCAACCTGTGGGAGCATCCCATCAGATCCTGAGGAATTACATATGTCCAGTTCATTTAAATGTTCTGTAGTCTGATCCTCCACCATTGAGATTACTTATTTATTGCTCTAGATTTTCCCACTGATCTGGGTTTCCTACAAGCAAGTCTCATTGAGGCAACAACAATAAAAGTCATACAGAACTCTGTCTTTTTCCATGTCCTTTATCACAGTGGTCACTAACTTATTAGCAGAAGACCGTTATTTTCACTAGTCTTCTTTTGCTCCTGATAAACCTAAGAATGGTATAACACATCTGTTTTTGGTATTTGTCATTAATGCAGGGTAAAAAAATTGTGAATTGCCTGTGATTTGTTCCATCCCTCCAGCAGATCTCAGGGTTGTTCGAGTCCGCAAGCAAACCAACACCAAGCCTGAACATATGAGGTTTCTTCCTGCTGGCTGAAGGACATATCTACCTTTTTGTATGGTAGTCTATAGTGCTCACTCATCACCACATCACCGACATACCCACTAATTCCAGTACATAAACTCTCACCTATCTCATGATCTGTCTCCTAGGCAGTACTCTATGTACTACAGCTGCTCCTTCATATCGAGGTCAGGTTTGTTCCAGTATGTTTTTCATAAAGAAGGGTATCTTGCATTCTATTGCAGTCTTCCAATTGTGGAAGCTATTCACATTCCTCTTACCCAGCTGAGATCATAGCTCTGCCAGTTCATTAAGATCTCCATTTCTTCCTGTTTGTTCTGCGTATCACTGTGTAGGCATTATGGTACTAAAATGGCAATGTACAACAATGTTACTGGTATGGTTGATGAGGTTTCTCTTCATTCAGTATGCAATTTGGACTGTTACCTCATTAAGTCATTAATCAGGCCAAAAATAATTTGTCTGCATATATATAGATATATATATTTATATAATGTTCTTTTTTGTCCATAACATTCTGTGTATAACAATAAACCATCTGGTGGAAGGATGAAACATGAGTAGCAGAGTTGTTTAGATAACAAGAAAGAAATGCAATTAACTTCTTGACTACTTGAAAAATTACTTCAGACATCCCCCAAGCAAACTGTTGAAACTCTTACTTCAAGACACTTCTGTAGTGTAAAAATCTTTTTCTTTGAATTCTGATTTTAGTTTTCCAAATTTGAATTTGTCTGTGAACTTTTCAAATGCAAGCAGACTTAAATTTTGGCAAACAAGAGAAAAGAACTGTCAGAGAAATCATCATAAACTGGCTGAGAAAATATGTTCTGAAGAGGTTAAGCCCTGTTTTTCTCTTTTGGCAAAGCACTAGACACAGATCACACTCAGGAGTGATGAATTTTAAGGTCTCTGTATAAAGAAGTAAGTACAGAAATCTTGACTCTGAAATTCTGAAAACATTTTGTGATACTTAGCCTTTTCATGCTGGGATAAATAGCAGGTTTTTGTAAATAGCTAACATTTCAAGAGTAAACAGATCACAAATGTGTCACAAAAACTCACATTTCCTGCTTGGTTTGGTGCTAAGTAAGGATATACCCTATTGTTTAACTGTTATTACAGGCCTTAGGATATGGAATTGACTATTTTAGAAAGACTTCTCGACAAATGTTTTTATTTTTCTTCGCTTCATGAATGTAAATTCTTTTAAGCTGCATTCTCCTTGTAATTTGGTTGTCATAAGGCCAGAATTGTGAAAGAATTAGACAATGAAAACTGTGATAGACTCTTTTCCTGCTAAAATACTATACTGAATGTAGTGCAGAAATATACAAGATTTGATTGCATGGTGCTGTACGTAAAAAGTGATTCAGATGGTCTCCTGCCAATTTTGTATAGCACAGATAACAATGACTTTATATGTTTGCATTTTAATGCTTTCTCCATTGGAGGTCATTGGACTTGATCTCAGAAAAAACTGTATGTGTAAGGTTGAGAGAGTAGAAAATGAAACAAAGAGAACTTTTTTTTTCTTTGATCTTGCTGTAGATAACGTACTGGTTTATATACTGAGAGTTTTTTTTAAAAAATAGTGAATGAATTCAGGAGATATATCTTTTTGTCTGTTTTTTTTAAATTGTTGTTCTTATCTATAAACTACCATGGAAATAATAGGTCAACTTATTTTGGAACCTAGAGGTCACCAAATTCAACATATCTCTGAAAGCTAAAAGCATGTAAGTTTGATCAGGCCTTTATGCAGTTCAGTTTTAAGAATTTCCAATGTGTGGAAGTTCCACACGTAGCCTCTATGAGTATCCCACCATCAACAGTTTGTGGGCCAGTTCGGCTCAGTTCCATGATGAATGGGGTGGGGCATCCATGGACCTGTGCCCCAGGAAAGGGAAAGGGGGAAAAGAGAGGGTAGGGACGTATGCATAAAAACAGAACAGTGGCAGTGATCTGAGGAGGAAAACTAATAAACAAAATAAGATATCAGAATGCAAAATAATGCAGTATAAAAAAACCATAATTGGAATTGAAGCTAATAAATAAAATGAGTGTCCAAAACTGAAGGCCTTTTGCTAAAGCTAAAGGTGAGACAGGTAGGGAAGCTCCACTTTTGAGATGACCAGCAAAAGAGGAAGTCTTGGGACTTGTGAGTAGTTTTATCTTTCCCTCTGGGTGGAAAACAGGAACACAAAGTTCTCTGTGGTATGTAGTTCTCTTCTGAAAGCCAGGTACCCAGAAATTCAGCAGTCCATGGAACTGGAGCATTAACTCTTTAACTCTTAGTGACTCACATGATGTTATGATGTGGAATACCAGCAACAAAAATCATAGTACCATGACACCCGCTAATAATTAAATCTGCAATTGAACCTTCCAACTCAATCTTCAGTATCATGGAATCAGTCAAGTACTTGGTGCCACCTTAAGGATTTCATTGTAGATTGGACATCAGAAATACAAAACATACTGTAGCAATTATTTAGCTTTTGACACATACAAATTGATTCCATAATTCCTAAATGTGTTAGGACAGATAAATTAAAATGCAGACAAAGAGGACATATTTTATGATCTTTTCAGAGTTTTCAACTCATTTTACCAAAATGCATACAGATATGATCATAGTTGTACTAGATTTCCCCTAAATTCCATGACAATCCTCATATTAACTCTAAAGGGAGAATTCATACTTTATTATTTTCTCTGACTTCAAAGGTAGTACAAATTGATTTTTGTCATCTTAAGTAAAGGTATGATCTAGACCCAAGATAATATTTTATAAAGACATGTGTCTTTCTTTGGCTAAATATATATTATAATATATATTTCCTTTTCATATCTCTCAGTTATATGCTGTTGATGCTTTAAAATATGTTCACTTTTTGATAGAAGTCGTGTAAGGACATCTTGTTTTCAGTTTGTAATGTTTAAGATTTTTTGTCAGATAATAACTTCTTCAAGGTTAAAATGTGTCCATCATACAGTTTTATCAAATACCCTGATTTTATATTCAGAGTTCTTTGAGAAATTAGATAATTTTCTAACAGGTACCTGTCAACTAAATTCTAAATTGACTTCTTTTTAGGTAACTAAAAATTCTGAAGATTCTAATTAACCATTCTTAATTTAAAACTGTAATATCAGCAGCAACATGGTGCATCATAACAAAAGCGACCTTACGGATTTTTACAATACAATTCAGAAATGTAGAAACTTTGGAAAGTAGAAATGCTACTGAAATTTCAATTTTGATTCCATGTTACTATTTAAATGCAACACATTATAACATTCACAAAATATCTATACATTGTTTTGTTTGGTCAAAAACTCTTTTTTTCCCCCTAATTTAATCAACTAGGTAATACTAGTCAAAATTAAATTTGGAAGTTGAAATGTCTATGAACTTACTGAAATATATGCTTCTATTTGGAAGTATAGGTTTTGAGAGAGTAGGAAGAAATTTTAGCTGGAGATGAAGCAATAGGACATTTTGAATAAGTCTTTAAAAGTATTTTGTAGCAAGAAAGAAATTCAAGGGGGGAGGTAGGGCAACATTCAAATTTCAGAAGTTATATCAAGATCTCTGCGTAATCTTTTCCACTTCTTGATTTTTATTGTAAAAAGCTCTTCTTTATACTCAGTTTGATCCTCTCTTAGTTCATACCCAATGTCTTGTATTCTCCATGCACTACAAATAACTCATCTCTGTTGCCTCCCTGGGACCTTTTCTTAGAGCCCCTGAAACTGGAGTGAAAACACACCATCACAACAAAAGAAAACAGACTGACCAAAGGGATGTCCCTTCTCCCCTTCTCCTGTATCTTTTTTTGGGCAGCCCTTTGCCTGAGGGAACTGCAACCCTTTGCAGTCAGTGCAGCCTGCAGAAGCCAGAGGTACCATAGGTTGGTTTCACTCCTTTCAGAGCCAGCTGGAACCATGGCTTCCTCCCTGACAGGTCACCCCCGTGCTCTTCTGTCAGATCTGTTCAGTACAGGTCTGCAGGGAGGACAAAACTGTGTGGGCACTGGTAGTGGAACATAGCTTATTTCTGAAGTTCTGCCACAGAAGCAGTAGGTTAGGAAAGTATTTATTCCATTTAACATTTCAGGAGCAGTTTAAGCTCCCAAGAAGAAGAAGGAGACAGGGGAAGCATTTGTGGGGCAGAGCAACATGGAGATTTCTCAAACTCAAGGTATTAGGGTGACCGTAGACACTGTCTGTAGACAAAAACATGCAGAGTGTCTAAGTTCATATGGAACACAGACCTGTGACATTATTAAATCACATAATTCTACCAGGCCAGTTGGCACAATAGAAGGCCTGGAATAAATAGGTACAGACCAAGAAAGGCAGGGAAGGAATTAAAGGAGTAGGTGGTGTAGCGTGTGCAAAGAAGTACCTCTACTAGACAGAACTCTGCTAGAAAATGGAATTGCCTGTGGAGCTTCTTAAAAGTACTTTTGTGACTGTGTAGTTTATTACTGAGCTTATTATTTAATTTAGTCCGTTATTATACAGCAGATTTTCAAACTGACCTTAACTTCTTCAGGTGGCCTTGTATTTTAGTGTATTAATTTTGCTTTTTCCTGCTGATCTGTAGCACAGGCAGTGAAAAAACTTAATAAGAAACTCATTCTATGATGGCTTTTATGAAAGCAGTGTAGAACGTGCTGAAAATTGCAATGCTGGAGTGTATATATAGACATTGGATTAAATATTGGCCAAGTGTGACATTGGAAATTTGTGAAAGTTGCTGATGAATAAACAAGCAAATTCAGTCTGGTGGAAAATTAAGTTCAAAATATGTTATAAAGTGGCTCTGTAAAAACAATCTGAATGTATATATACTTATAAAGGGTAGACTGGTAAGCATAACATGCATGTGTTAATATTCAAATAGACAATTTTAACTATCATCAACAAAAGATTAAATAAAATTCTAACTAAAGCACCTCTGAAATGATAAAGACAGTTAAGAGCCTATTGAAAACTCAAAAATAAATAAATAAATGCATATATAAACAGCCTCCCTAAATGCTCATCAGAAGTAAGAGACAGGATCCTTGGGAGGGATAAAAACCTTCTGACCTAGAAATGTTCATGGAATTTCATTTACAGCTAAGACAGTGTGCAGATTTTTTAATGTACGGATAATGTTTGCTTTCTCATGCCAAGGCAGACCCAGACAAAGAAAATATTCTCACTCTCTTTACTTTAACTCTGAATGTGATTAGAGATCACAAATGTTATTTAGAAAACTCTTGTAGAATTTCATAACAGAACATTATTTTCCTGTCAGAACTTATGTTATAGTTGAAGAGTTGTGACTTCCAAAAAGTACAAATAGTGTTATCTCTATAATTACACATTATTTCTATTTCCATCAAATAATTGTATTTCCAGAAAGAGGTGAAAAACAATAGCTTTCATTTAGAAACATCTCAAAATCGTTAGAATTATATGTATTCTTAATGTTTGATAAACATAGTATCGTAGGTTGGGAGCGGTATTTTTCACGATCCCTGTTTTCTGTAATTGTCTGTCAAAAATCTTAGCCGCTAAAGACCAAGAATTTAAGGCATCATTTGAGCTTGAACTAAAATTATTTATGTAGGTAAAGTTTTTGCGGACAATTCTATATGAGTGAATGCCACGTAGAAACAAAAAAACTATTATTTGTGGAATCAGGATTTATTTATTTTGGAATGTTATATTCTCCGGATTGTGTAGCCACACTCTTGGCTAATGCTAATGAATACGCAATGCATTTTTTTTAACCATTCTTCAAGAATGGCTCTTTATTTTGTAGCATTTTATCATTCTTTTTTTTTTTTTTTTCCCCTCAGATATAGTTAAGATGTGAAAGAATCATTTAGGCTACATTCATTGCAAATGACTCACCTTTTCATGTAGCAGGGTCTGTGTCATCAAATTTCTCTTCATTCTGATCATTTCCCTTTTAAGTATCAGAAAAATTTTAGATTAATAACACTCTGGACAGTAGCTAGGCTTAGTTTCAGTATTACTGTAGAATATGACATACTAAACTTAGAGTTATCTTGCTCAACAGAAACTAGAAATAACAGTACACAGGAATTCATAATCACAGAACTGCAGCATAGCTTCTCAGCTTTTCTTGATGTTTTCCTTCTAGTGTCTCAACTTGCTCAAAACCGTTATTGTTGTAAATATTGTTGTATAAACTAGGAAATCTGCTACACTCTTTCTTACAGTACTCTGAAGATTAGATAACATGTCAATTATTCTGTGAAGAGTGAGTTATGCACTGACGTTCAATCATTCAGTGTACTATAAGTATCTAGATAGATTAGATGACATGATGGGTTGCGTGCTGAATTAAAACTTGATTTATCATGCAATCTCATTTAACTGTCACTGAAATCAGTTAATTTGCATGGCCTATAAATCACTGATAAAATTTCCTATCTTTGATCATCTATCCTCTTCATAGTAAGTTAAAAGTTTATGTAACTTTCTTATGAATATCACCAAAATGTACAAGAACAAGGTGATAATTAAGAGAAGGCTAACTCAGGAAATATATTTTCAAAATTCATTTTGAAAAAAGGAAGTATGAACAGCATATAAAGGAGATGATCAGGAGTGTAGAAAATAAGATATGAAATTTAATGAAATTAATTTTCACCAAAAATTAGACAAACATTTATTCATTTTCCTGATATAAGCATTACAAATTATGTGTATCTGTGTATATAATTAGAAACCTGTGTACACACATAAAAAGCTGAAAAAATCTTTATGTGCTTGTAATCATCACTCATATCATAATATTATAGATACTCTCTCTGAATAAGAGCCCTCATGCATATTCAAATATGGATCTTCATTTGAATTCTTAATACCTTGAAAAGCTTTTCTAAGCCACGTTCCTACTTGCTTATCACTTTGAAAAATCTTCCCCTTGCAGCATATGGTTAAGATCAGAGTATGTTTGCAAAAATGACATCTTGGCAAAGTACAAATTTTTTGCATTTCTGTCTTCATGTAACATTTGCAGGTTTGTCAGTTGCATAGATATTCCTGATATGTTTCAAAATAAATATAATTTTCTTTCTTGAAAATACAGGGTATGTATTTTAAAAGTGGACTTTTTCTTTAAATATCATCTACGTTCATTATGTATTTGGTCCTGCATAGTTTCAGATTGTATCAAGTCTTCTTACACAAGTACATAGATAGCTCCAAAAGTAATGACTCTATTTCTTTCCATGAAGTCTTCAGTATACACAGAAAGAACAATAACACTATTTGATAGAGCAAATTATCGGATACAAAATACTGTTTTCCAACATACTACCATTTGCTACTCATTTTCACTGGCAATGAATAAGAGCCTTCAGGTCATGCTCATAAAAATCTGGAATGTAGCTTGCCTTTCTCGTTGCTGTCGCCACTGTTGAAACACATCCTCACTGCCTCACTGTGCTCATATCTACTATTTGATGTCCAGAAACCCTGGGCAAGTTTTTATGAATATGAACGGGTGGAATTTCTTCCACATGCAGGAATTTAATTGTACACCTTTGCTTCATGCAGACTTCCATGTCAGACACTGTTCTATCAGATGGTCCCTCTGCTGCTTTCTGTAGCATGGCAACAAAATGTAGCGGAATACTGGTGGGAAGGTTCAATCTCTGGTGTCACATACCGCTAACATCTGCCTCTACTGTCGTGAGAAAGAATTATAAAATAGGAGGCACTACTTTTGTAGCAGCTCTGATACATATTTTCTCAATTTCTCTGATTGTTCTTCTACATGTTTGGGAACTGGAAATTAAAAGAACAGGTGCTAATATGCCATTCCTTCATAGAATCATAGAATCTCAGAATGGCCTGGGTTGAAAAGAGCCTCAAAGATCATGTAGTTTCAACCCCCTGCCGTGGGCAGGGTTGCCACCCACTAGAGCAGGCTGCCCAGAGCCACATCCAGCCTTGCCTTGAATGCCTCCAGGGATGAGCCATTCACAACCTCTCTGGGCAACCTGTTCCAGCGCATCACCACCCTCTGAGTGAAAAACTTCCTCCTAACGTCTAATCTAAATCTTTGCTGTCTTAGTTTAAAACCATTCCCCCTTGTCCTATCATTATCAACCCACATAAACAGTTGTTTTCTCTCCTGTTGATACTCTTCTTTTAAATATTGGAAGGCCACAATGAGGTCTCCCCAGAGCCTTCTCTTCTCCAAGCTAAACAACCCCAGTTCCCTCAACTTTTCTTCGTAGGAGAGGTGCTCCAGACCTCTGGTCATCCAAGTGGCCCTCCTCTGGACCTGTTCCAAGATCTCTTTGTCTTTCTTGTGTTGGGGGCCCCAGGCGTGGACACAGTACTCCAGATGGGAGTAACTCACAAGAGCTGAGTAGAGGGGGACAATCACCTCCCTTTCCCTGCTGGCCACCCCTTTTTTAATGCAGCCCAGGATATAGTTGGCCTTCCAGGCTGCAAGTGCACAGTGCTGGCTCATGTCCAGCTTCTCATGCACCAGGACCACTAAGTCCTTCTCTGCAGGGCTGCTCTCCAGGAGTTCTTCTCCCAGTCTGTATAAATATTTGGGATTATCCCGGCCTTGTACTTGGCCTCGTTGAACCTGATTAGGTTCACATGGACCCATTTCTCCAGCATGTCCCAGGTTCCTTTGGATGACTCCAGTGCTCTGACTGACTGCATCACTCAGGTTGGTGAGGCATTTAGATAGATAATTGCTGTTTATGCATTACATTTTTATTGCAGTGATTGCAATTATGGGTACTTCACTGTCTCTGTTGATTTACACCTCTGTGATTTGGGAGAGGAAAATCAAAAATATGTTGCAAGACAGAAGAACTTGGATTTTCAGATCTCTGTACAGAAATCACAAAATAATCTTTCCTCTCTTCTTGTTCATTATCACTGTTAGGCTTGTCATCCAGTGATGCAGATAGACTACTATTAGTCTTCCTATTTTCTTTCTTACCATTTATTCTTTTGTTTACTGTGTGCCACAGCTGACATCTAAGCAATTGCAAACTTCAGTGTAATAGAAATATAGAATATATACTACAGAAATAGAAGGCTACAACAGGGCTGTGTAGAAACAGTTACTATTTTTTCTTTTATTTGTCTATATTCTGTGTACTCTGAAGTCAGTGTCCTAACTGTAGAATTCAGTGCTTAATGGCTTACTTGAAGGTCTATTGTCTTTTCCAGTGACTTCATTACCTAAAGCACCAAATATTTACACTGGAATTAATGTTAATTAGCCCTCTCCCAAACGTGATTTTTTACCTTTGAGAATATGACAGTAAGACTGAAGAAAAATAAAATTCACAAGCAAATTAGATTCTATGTGGAGGGATTTAGGAACACGGCTGACAACACTTAACAGGCTGGTTCAGTCCAGTTCTGTGATGACTGGGGCAGGGGACCCATGGACCCATGCCCTGGGGGAAGGGAAGAGGGAAAGTGAAAATGGAGAAAGGAGAAGGTCTTTAAAAGTCAGAGCAATTATCCTCAGGGTACCCTGCTCTCTGACCTGGTAGTCTTGCCAGGGGAACAGACTAAACCCCCATGATTCAGGAGGTAGCAGTCAGAGATCTGCTACTCCAACTGGACTGCTGCAAGTCCATGGGGCCAGATGAGATTCACCCGAGAGTGCTGGGGGAACTGATGGAGGTGATAGCCAAGCCACTTTCCATTATCTATCAGCACTCCTTGTTAACTGGTGAAATCCCAGAAAACTGGAGGCTTGCCAATGTGACTCCCATTTTCAAGAAAGGTTGTAAGGAGGATCTGGGGGGAACTACAGGCCTGTTAGCCTGACCTCAGTGCCAGGGAAGGTTATGGAGCAGATTATCTTGAGGGAGATCATGCGGCATGTGTGGGAAGACTGGAGGATCAGGCCTATCCAGCACGGGTTCATGAAGGGCATGTCCTGCTTGACCAACCTGATCTCCTTCTATGATCTAGTGACTCATCTGGTGGATGAGGGAAAGGCTGTTGGTGTAGTCTGTCTAGACTTCAGCAAAGCCTTTGACACTGTTTTCCACAGTATTCTCCTGCAGAAGCTGGCAGTCCCTGGCTTGGACAGGTACACTCTTTTCTGAATAAGGAGCTGGCTGGAGGGCCAGACCCAGAGAGTGGTGGTGAATGGAGTTAAATCCAGATGGTTACCAGACAGGAGTGGTGTTCCCAGAGGTCGGTGTTGGGGCCTGACCTCTTCAGTATCTTTATTGATCTCCTGGATGAGGGCATCAAGTGCACCCTCAGTAAGTTTGTAGATGACACCAAATTGGCTGCAAGTGTCAATCTGCCTGGGGGTAGTGAGGCCCTACAAAGGGATCTGGACAGGCTGGAGAGATGGGCTGAAGCCAATGGGATGAGGTTCAGTAAGACCAAATGCCAGGTCCTGCACTTTGGCCACAACAACCCCAGATGACACTGCAGGCTTGGGGCAGAATTACTGGAAGACTGCGGAGAGAAAATGGATCTTGGGGTATTGATTGATAGTCGGCTGAACATGAGCTGACAGTGTGCCCAGGTGGCCAAGAAGGCCAATGGCATCCTGGCTTGCATCAGGAACAGTGTTGCCAGCAGGAACAGAGGAGTAATTGTCCCCCTGTACTGGGCACTGGTGAGGCCGCACCTGGAGTACTGTGTCCAGTTTTGGGCCCCTCACCGCAGTAAAGACATTGTGACCCTGTTCAGAGAAGGGCAACAAGGTTGGTGAGGGGTCTGGAGCACAGACCTTATGGGGAGAGCGTGAAGGAGCTGGGAACGTTCAACCTGGAGAAGAGGAGGCTCAGGGGAGACCCTATTGCTCTCTATATCTGCCTGAAGGGAGATCGTAGTGAGCTGGGGGTCAGCCTCTTCTTTCGTGTAATTAGTGACAGGACTAGAGGGAAAGGCTTCAAATTGCACCAAGGGAGATTCAGGCTGGACATTAGGAAATACTACTTCTCTGAAAGGGTGATCAGGCACTGGAATGGACTGCCCAGAGAGATGGCGGAGTCGCCCTGGGGGTGTTCAAGGAATGTTTGGATGTTGTGTTGAGGGACATGGTTTGGTGGGAGCTATTGGTGACAGGTGAACGGTTGGACAGGATGATCTTTTAGTTCTTTTCCAACCTTGGTGATTCTGTGATTCTATGAGATGGGCCTAAAAACAAAACAACAGCAGCGATCTGAGGAGAAAAGCTAATTTACTAAATAAGATATCAGAATTCAAAATAACACAATATAATACAATATAATTTGAATTGAAGCTAATAAATCAAATCAAATGAACAAGGGAGAGTGTCCAATAAAACCAAAGGCTTTATGCTAAACACTGAAGGCGTGATGGCTAGCGAGCACCTGCTGCTGGGTTGAGAGGAAAGAGAGTGTCTCGTAACACGTAAACAGTTTTTATCTTTCCCTCTAAGTGGAAAAATGTAAAAACATAGGGCTACACAAAGTCCCCTGGGGTATGCAGTTCTTCTTCTCTTCTGAGACAGATATACCCAGAACTATCTATGATCCATGGAGCTGGAGCATTAACTCTTTAACTCAATGCACTCCATGATGTTATTATGTGGAATACCACTACCAATACCAAAAATCATAAAACCATGACAACAGCACCATAATTCTGTGGTTTATTGGGCTAATGCTTGCATTACTGAGGCTAAGAAGATAACTGGTGCACTTTTGATTATATGTAGAGCATTTATTGTAGTTAGTATGACTTTTATCAATAATGAATTCGCTACATGAATCAGATCAAAATATGTGATATTTTGTCTGGGGCATTTTGATGATGGTGGAAAATTTACATTTTAGCAAAAATCTCAAAGCAGAGTTCTAAGCAAAGAAATATAAAACTTGCTCATTTTCACAGCTTATTTTTATAAACACGTGCACTACATTTAAAGTATTGATCTCTAATTTTTGATGAACAGTTTTTATGTTTCCAGGTTCTCCATAATCAGGTTGTGAAAAGGAAAAATAATGACTTCTGTAACATAGCATATTTTCAAAAACACTTCTGTTTTTTGGTATGAAGAAAGAAATTCCAAAATCTCTAGTCTCATCTGGTGCTCATAATCTTCTTTTTTAGCTTGTTGCATAAGCTGAAAAACTATTCCACATACTACTGTTTGTCCTCCCAGATTGCATAAATTTCATTCATTTACCTACAAAAATTTAAGAAATTTTTCAAATCAGCAAATGATAGAACAGTTGAATTGGTATTTACAATTAATGTGCAAATCTTTCATTTAGCATGTATTTTATACTTTGTTTTAATGGAAATTTTACTTCTGGGAAGTAATTAGAAATTATTTTCCCAATGCTTTGAAACGTGTAAAACCAAAACTTCATTATTACCTTTCTTCTACTGCTTAATTCCTATCACAGTAAATTACCTGAGAGTGTATTGTAATGAGATTCCTCAATTATGTTGCACTTAATGGATGCTAAAAGCACTGGTAATTAGTAAGATTTACTTTAAGTTGGCCATGCGTTCACATAATAACCAGAAGCAGAACTTCTAAGAGACAAAGCCTGCCATTTTAAACTCCTAAAAATATTCTAATTAACACGTTTGTTACAGTCATTACATATTTTCTTCTTCGTAGAGTTGAATAATTATTTGTGTCAGAATTCTTTAAAGCTGTTGTTCTTTGATGATGTTGTTTTGAAAAAAAAACAAAAAACCCTTGCCATTGATTTTTCAGTAACATTGGCTATTTATTTCAGGTCATAGAGCACATTATATTCATGCTAGCGCTCTAATTAAGCAGAAACAAATAATTAATTTTCAGATATGCCTCAGACGTTTGGATAATAAACTGAATAAGTGAGATAAAAACATGATATCTTCATATAATAACTATTTCTATATAAGTTATTTATTAATACCACATTCATGATCAGTTTTATTAACTCATAGAAATACTCTTGACATGATATACCCAAAGACAGTATTAGAGACATTAGATGTATTACACCTTTAATTAACATTCCTAACATTAGTAATTTTCTCATATCTTACAAAAGAATGAACTCTATGAATCACTATGCATGGATTGTTTTCTCATGGAATTAGTTCTGTTGATTTACCTATAGGATTTATCTACTTTGTTCAGCATAAGATTGAACTTCAGATGGAACTTCATTGTGAAAAAAAAATATTCCCATGGTAATATTTGAAATTAATGATCTATTTAAAAACAAATACCAAAAAAAAATCCCCATTGAAATGCTTCTGATATAAACATTTGAGTTATGAAATTTTTGTGTACACGACATTTGGGAAATCACATATCAGAGGCTTTAGTTTAAAAACTACAAATGATCAGCTGTTCAAACATCTTAAAATTGTCACAAAAATACAGTTGTCATAAATTGGTCTTTCAGTGTACTGTGACTGCTGCTTATCATCCATTGGACTTTATGTTAAACTCAATTTCCTTTATGACAATGTGCTCAGTTAAAGCAAAAGCAGAATAGATTACAGTTTTATTTGCTATTGTAAAATGAATGAAAAACTGCTAATCAAAGTAATAGAAAGCAGATTGAAAAAATATGTAATGATGCTGCTAAAATAATTTTGGAACTGGTGAAATCTGGAGAAATTGCTTGTTAACATCTTAATTTTGCAGCAGCATTTCAAGTCAAATGTTAAAAAATTAATTGTTCATCTAAAAGTTTGCAAATTTTTATTCTCTACTAGAAAGGGGTTATTTTAATGACTTTTATATTTATATTTTTTAACAGCTGAGGATGCGTGTGGAGGAACTATGAGAGGATCTAGTGGTATCATCTCAAGCCCGAATTTTCCTAACGAGTATCATAATAATGCAGATTGCACATGGACAATTGTAGCAGAGCCTGGGGATACTATCTCAATCATATTTACAGATTTCCAAATGGAAGAAAAATATGATTATTTGGAAGTAGAAGGTTCAGAACCACCTGCAATATGGTAAGTCTCAAATTTTGATTTGATAATAAATAAATAAATAAATAAATGGAGATGTGAAAGGGTAACTAGTGTTTTTTGCTTTTCTCAATATATCAGGCATTCTTAAAGTTAAGAAAAATAATAAAAGACAGCTGTTACTATTGAATACATTGATATATAATATGAATATAGATATTGCCACTGCAAAAATAATTCCAAAGTATATTTAAAGACTGAAACATCAAGATGAAATTAACTGTAGACACATTCACCTCAGTTTCTGTGTGTCTAACCACTCAATTGGTGAAACCTTCAGGGAATTTATTTATTTCAGAAGGTGAATGACATTAAATCTTTTCAGCACAGAGCTTGGGAAAATCTCATTGTTCACAAATGTTAGTCACAGTCCTCATGGGAAGAGTGGAAACAGAATTGTGTATGGTCTCACCATATAGTGTGGTGAGGATAGGGGTGTTACAATCATCTAGAAATATTCATCTGAATTTTTGAAATACAAGATCCTGGAGAACTGTAGCATCTTTTGTTTCTTTGTTGTTTTTGTTCATTTGTTTGTTTTTGCTTTGTGTTAATTCCAGATTTGCTACCTTCAGAGAGGTTTTCTGTTTGACTTTACAATGGTAGCACTGTTTTTGCTGGGCAGACTGTTGCAATTCTTGATTTCATTGTAATTGCATTGTATAAAACAAGTTGATGAAATAAACCATTTAAAATTTCTTTCAAGGTCAGACTCTATTCACTGGAAAAAACAAATGATAACAATAAATGATATATTCTGTTATTTTCTGGCCTGGTAGTTTTAAAGCACCAGCATCATCCTGCTCCAAAGACATGTGAATATGAAAAACTCTTGTCATTTCTAAATTGGTTCAAATATACTACAAGATCACAAAGAGAACATACACAAAACCATAAATTTTAAGTTGTTAACTGGATAACAAAGTATTATAGGGCAATGCATAACAGATAGATGCATTTGGATAGCAGGTGCTTGGCTTATCCTGTTAAAGTAAGTAGAGCTTTGTTTTCTTATTTAAAACAAACAAACAAACAAACAAATGAAATCAGAATACAAACCCAAAAAACATAAATTATTTTAAATATTGTAATAAGAAAATATACCAAATTAAGCAATTTCATTCTTTTGAAAACGTCTGAATTTCTACAAATGTTGCTAATAAATTATATTCCTTACTATCTCAATATATTGTAGAAGTCTGTACACTGAATGTCAACTCTGCTGAATTGTCTTTCATAATTTGAGTTAATTCATATTGCCTTCTACATAGCTAATTACCTGTATTAGAATATTACTGAATTGACACTGATTTTTCAAAATGTTAAACTGAAATCTTTTCAACCAGCTGTCAGATAAAACAATTTTTAAATAATTAATTACTATCATTAGTAGTGAAGTGACATATAGACAGTGTGAACCACCTGATTAGCTAAATGTGGATTTGTTATTTTTTGAATAAGTTTTGTATACAGTCATGAATTTTGAACAAAGATTTACTTTTTTTTCTGTAAAAGGCTTTGACTATATTGAAATGATACAATCAGATTACTTATAAATAGGAGTTCTCATTATATGTTTACAAAACAAACAAAAAAAATTGAAATACTAATTTAAGAATAGCTTATGTAGAGGAGCAGATTGAGAGCATATTTTGTGTGCATGTGTATCATTTATATTCCCCAAATTAGACTTATATTTGGTTAAGCAAAAATATATCCCCAAATACTGGGAAATATAGATTTGGAGACTGTAATCAACAACAGTTTCTAAATTACATTTACACTGGCCATCTTTTACATCCCCTCTAAATATACCTTGAAGTTTAATTCAACATATTTTCAAAAACACTTCTGTTTCTTAGTATGAAGAAAGCAATTCCAAAGTCTCTAGACTCATCTGGTGCTCTTAATCTTCTTTTTTAGCTTGTTACATGATTTACAATCAGTGTGCAGATCTTTCATTTAGCATATATTTTATACTTCCTTTCTCACTGATGCCATCCAGACACTGAGCCATTGACCACTGCTCTCTGGACATGATCCTGCAGTCAGTTATTCATCTATTTAAGTGTCCACATATCTAACACATAACTTTTCATTTTTGAGAGAAGGATGCTGTGGTCTACCATGTCAGAGGCCTTACTGAAGTCAAGACAGATGACATCAGGAAATCTTTGCTTGTCCAATAATGCAATTACACCACCATAGAAAGCCACCAGTTTGGTCAGGCAAGATTTGCCAATGGTTAAGTCATGCTGGTTCTCTTGTATCACCTCCCTGTCTTCCTTGTGTCTTAGCAGAGATTCCAGGAGGATCTGTTCCATTATTTTTCTCTCTCTTAAATTTATATCTGTTTTTGATTATCAGCTTAGTTCAGCTTAGTTTAGCTGTTGTTGAATAATTGACAGATTTTCCTCCTGTATGTTTGGATAGTTTGGATATTACAAAAAGATTCTGCAAAGATAGTAGACTTAATTGAACTTGAAATTATGATTAGCTTTGATTGATCCAATAATTATTTTTTTGTGGTTCTGTGAAGTGAAGGCTATTTCCAAAAAAAAGTAATGTTTCTCATAAAATGTGAACTTAGAGCTCTCACTATTGCAGTAATCTGAATAAGGATTTGTCAATGGTTTGAGGGCTGGTTCGGCCTGGTACCATGACAAATGCAGTGTGGGACCCACAGGACCACACCCTGGGAAAGGGGAAGGTAGAAAAGGGAAAGGGTATGGAGATGGACTTAAAAAGAAAACAGTGGCAATGATTAGAGGAGGAGAACTAATTTATTAAAGAAGACATCAGAATACAAAGTAACATAATATAATACAATATAAATGGAATTGAAGCTAATGAATCTAATAAATAATGAAAGGCCTTACGCTAAAGCTGAAGAGATGACTAGGAAGCTCCCACTGCTGAGATGAACGGCAAAAAATGGAAGTCTCAGGACTCGTGTGCATTTGTATCATTCCCTTCTGGTGGAAAACAGGAACGCAAAGTCCTCTGGGGTATGTGGTTCTTCTGAGAGCCAGGTACCCAGAAATTCATCAGTCCATGGAACTGGAGCATTAACTCTATAACTCCCAGTGCCTCACATGATGTTATGATGTGGAATACCAGTAATAAAAAAATCATAAAACCATGATAGGATCACAGTTTTTTTTTTTTCCAGAGAGGATATAATTATGCAACAATTTCATTATTTTTTAACACGAGGATGAACATTACTGCAGAGGTGCTTGAGAGTGTAGTAGTGACTCAGATGTCTGCTTTGACAAAAAAAAAACAAAAAAAAGTATACTTCGTCATCTTTGCTCTGTCTCGGTACGGGTGTGCTTAGGATGATATCTTTGCATGCTGCTTTAGCATTTGATCTGCCACTGGAATGCTCATACAAAATAATAAGACTTACAATTTCTCAGTTTGAAAAAAGATGCAATTGCTCTTTCTAAAGCAAAATAGCTCAATTTTATTATATCAACAGTGTATTTCTCAGAATTTCAGAATGTTTCTTGCTTAATTTTCCTGAAATGAGAGGGAGACTTGTACGTTTTCACAGTAAGCTGAAATACTGAATTGTCCAAACCAGTACTCTGTATCTGGTTTTTAGCTGAAGTATTGTATTTCATGTAGAAATACAGATACAGCCAAGGAAAAATGGAATATACCAAATGAAAATGTGAGTACAAGGCAATTTATTTCTGTTCTGAAATACATTTAGATATTTCATTGTTTGATATTGCATATTTTGTATATCATATTTATTTACTTAAAATGAGTTACTAAAGAACAATAGCTAAAAACAACTACAACAAAATTGCAGCATAATGTTTTTGCTTCTTTCTTTTTCCAAAATAAACATTCCCTTTCGAAATAATTTTTAATATTCTGTCCTTTAGTTCTGATAACAAAAACAGCATACAGCTCAAAGCTGAACACTACCTTCTGAATTAGATGAATGAGAACTAATAAGAACACAAAAATATAGTCTTTGTGTTCACAAATTGGGCTATAGGTATAGGTATGATTACAGCTTACTCACTAGTTATTATGGAAGGTTTTTGAATTTATGTTTAATACTCAGAGGAAGGAGTTGTGAAAATAGTAATTGTGAGTAATATGATCCTAACAGGAATGTTAAAAAACTCTGATGATAGAATGTAATCTGATAAGATTGAGTTCAAATTTAGAAAACAGTGATAAAATGTGCTGTTTAACACAGTAAAAATACCTTCATAATATGTTGTACTCGTAGCTAAAAAGATGGAAAAAATGATACTATTAGAATGGCTAAAAAACAGCAGACATAAAAATCCACTGAGAAGTGACTCATGGAAGTTTTCTCTGTTGATTGAAAACATAAAAATATTTAATATTATAAAACATAACAGCAATTATTATGTTGTGCTTTCCTAGATAAAAGTAAGTTTGTAAATCATTGAAATTACATGGTTTTGTAGTAATTTGATGTTTGATAAAAGCTAGGGCAATGAAGATTAGGACCAAGAGAAACCTGTGAATGATGGCTGAACAATATAAATGTACCTGAAAAGTGCAGCCAAGTTTTGGAGTGCCTGATTCATCCTTACCTTCTAAAACAGAAGCCCTGGGTTGAGATGATGTTTGACTGTTGAACAGAAATAAAAAAAAAAAAAAAAAAACAAAAAGAGAGGAAAAGGAGGAATAATAATGACAAAAGTATTGCCTGTTTTATTTCTGATAATCAAAGTGTTGTTCATTGTAATCTTCATCTTCTTTCTTAGAAGAACTGAGAACAGAAATGAAGGCTTTTTTTCTTGGATAAAAAGTGCTTACCACAGTAGACAGATATACTCTGACCTCCAGTGTTTATCTCCCTGGTTTGATTTTATGTGCGATGGTTACAAATTTTACCTGTGTCGTATCTGTGAGGTCCAAGAAGAACAGGGCATTCTGCAGCTTGTAAAATCACAACATGTACTTAGGTCAGGCAGGAAGTCAGAGCAGGTGGCAGTCAGATAGGCTCATTACACTGCGAACCAGTAGTTTACAGTGGATTAAATTGATGCTGCTTTATAAAACAAATTCATACTCTTATTTGCTTCTCATCCCCCTACCTGTTGGCTTAGGCCTTTACGTAGTCATAAACTAATTGCATCAGGAAGTGGTAAAGGTGGAAACCAACTTACCAACTTTTTGTTTTGTTTTGTTTCACTGTTAATTAGTAGGTCACACAAGAGTTGAGAAGAATATTGAGACACTATGGGTGTGGAAAACTGGCTCTTGAATTAATAGGATCACTTTAGTGTCAGAACAAAACCTTGAACTGCTTTGGTCTCAGGAACTGTAGACTGACTTAAGTCATCCATACATGTTTTCAGATTTTAAACATTGCTTCCTTAGACTTCACAGAGTTTCTTTCCTTTATATTTTTCTACTGCATCCTTAGTTTATAGTATTCTTGTGATGGTATGCAGTATTTAATTCCAGTTAAGGCACACAATGTTAGGAAGACTGTATTTTGTTCATTTTACAACAGTATATGCTGGTAGTTAAATACATCTCTCTAGAGGTGAGTAACATTTCTTGAATTACTCCTAATTTCTTACCTTTCCTGTGTTCATATTGCAAAAGTGAACATTGGTAATCCTGTCTAAATTTCCCCTCTTTTAGTCTGAAACCATTAACCCCTTGTCCTACCATAACAGCCCTTGATGAAGAGTCTGTTCCCTTCTTTCTTAAAGCCTCTCTTTAGATATTAAAAGACTGCTATCAGGTCTCCCCAGAGCCTTCTCTTCTCCAGGCTGAGCAGTCCCAGCTCTTTCAGCCTGTCCTCATAGTTCCAGCCCTTCCAACCCCTACAATTATGTGATTCTGTGATCACTGGATCATTTTTGTGGCCATCCTCTGGATGCACTCCAGTAGGTCCGTATGTCTCCTAAACTGAAGACTCTACATCTGGACACTGTTCTACAGGTGAAGTTTTACCAGTGCATACTAGAGGAGCCGGATCACCTCTCTTTAACTGCTGGCCATACTTCTTTTGATGCAACCCAGGCTATGGTTGGCTTTCTGGACTGTGAGGACACATTGCTGGCTCATATTCACCTTGTCATCCACTAGTACACCCCAAGTTCTTTTCAGCAGGGCTTCCTTCCACCCTTAAGTCCTCCAGCTTGCACTGACAGTGGAAGTTGCAATACCCAGGTGCAAGAATTTGCAGTTGGATTTATTGAATCTCGTGAGGTTCAATTGGACCCACTGCTTGAGCCTGTCTGTATCTTTCAAATAGCATCCTATTCCTAGAGTGTGTCAGCCATATCACATAGACTTGCTGAGGGTCTACTCAGTCCTGCTGTCTATGTCACCGATGGGGGTGTTAAAGAGCATTGACTTGTCACTGACCTCTATCCAGACACTGAGCCTTTGACCACCACTCCCTGGGTATGATATCTCAACAAGATCCTCATCCATTGATCAATCCACCAATCAAATCCACATCTTTTCAATATGGAGAGGATATTGTGGATCATGTCAGATGCCTCACTGACGTCCTGCTAGGTCTACTAATGCAGTTATGCCTTCATAAACAGTGACAAAGTTGGTCAGGCAAGACCTGCCCTTGGTGAAGACATGCAGTTTATCCTGTATCACCTGTCCCCCTTCCATATACCTTATCATAGCTTCCAGGAGGATCTTCTCCATGATCTTCCCTGGCTCAAGGTGAGGCTGACAGGACTGGATTATGGAGAGAGTGGATTATTGTTATGATGTATTATTAGTATGTATGAAGTTTTTCTAATGTGAAGTCAATGAACAATCCAGCAGTATTCAGATAAGCAATACTTCATAGGATGGGGTGTCTCAGTACACTATACTCAACAGAGATGGGATTGAATCAATTTCCTAAAGTTCTAACAATAATGAGAGTCAAAGGAAAATAATTCTCAAGAATACTTATTTAGTAGGAGAATACTCTGTTTTTTCTTCCATCTCTCTTGTGCAAGGATTTGCTGACTGTTGTGTCTGTTCTTCCATGGCCCACTTTAACTTTCTGTGGGTGAAGCAGCCCTGAGTGCTTCAAGTATTGCTATTTGTAACTCTTATTTTGTAGAAACCAGATAAATGATAAACTAGATCTGGGGCATTTTACTAATTAGTTCTTAAAAAGAAGGATCCGTAATAAAAACAAACACAAAATATTTTGGAGTTCTTGATTCAGCAGCTTCTGGAGGAAAAAAAAAAGATGAAAAAATTACTTGATAATTCAAAAAGGAATACTTTCACTGTGCTTACTCAAGCAGAATACTGCACTTGTTTCTCTATGGTCATTTACTATTGTCTCAGAATGGCAGTTGCTGGCGTAGCAGGAGAGACTGATAGCTGCTGTCTTGACTTGAAATATTGGTGGCTGAACTGGCAGATCCTGTAAGTACTTTTGAAACAAGTGATATTTTGTGATTCACATAATAGGTGAAGGGGTAGTACACATAAGACAAAGTGTACCATAAAACTTAAAGCAAGGCAGAAAAAGAAAAAAAAAAAGAAACTAAAAAAAAAAAAAGGTAATTTTCAAGTTTCAAGTTTGTTTCATCTGTCATTCGTATAAACATCACAGGACCCTCAGGTGTGTTCTGAGCCTCTACCATGATCTTTGTGCACATAATTCAGCAAAGTAAGCAATGTGTCCTGGGAGAAAAGTGATTCATGCAAAGATAATTCCAAGTCACTCTTGCTTCTAGATTCCAGACAAAAATCATTTGTGTTTTCTGTATCAAGTTAACTGTTTATGCTCATAATTACAGCTTTTAAGCCTCAAAAGTCAATGGTCAAAAGTATAGTAATTCAAATAAAGGAATGAAATCCTGTACCTCCATGAATAAATCCTGAAAACAAGGTAAAGCATTGCTTATACGGGGCCTATAGACTACTCAGATCTTCAGGTGCTCCTTCGTTTATTTCTGATTGCCTGTCTGTTTTACACGTGAAGATCATTTTAGGAATGGGTGCAAAATCACTGGTGAAATTAACCAGTAACTAAAGCAAACCACAGATATCAGAGCAATTTTTAGAGGGGATCTGATCCACATCCACAAATATCTGAGGTGTGGGAGGCAAAGGGACACTTCTCTGAACTGTGTGGTGATAGGGCAAGGGGAAATGGTTACACAATGATGAATAGGAAGTTCCACACAAATGTGCATGAGAACTTATTCACAGTGAGGGTGGCAGAGCACTGGAAGAGGTTGCCCAGAGAGGCTGTGGAGTCTCCTTCTCTGGAGACATTCAAGACCCACTTGGATGCCTACCTGTGCAACTGGTCTAGGTAGGCCTGCTTTGGCAGGGGGGTTGGACTAGATGATCTCTAGAGGTCCCTTCCAACCCCTACAATTCTGTGATTCTGTGATTCTGTGATCTCTATAAATGTTCAGCAAGCATAGATGGATGTCAGCAGCTGCAATTTGTTCTGCGTGGAGGAATTTAATTATACACCTTTGCTTCATATGCACTTCCTTGTCAGAGGCCATTTTGCAGGAATGTTACTCTGCTGCCATCTGTCTCATGACACAGAAACTGAATGGAATATTGGCAGGAAGGTTCAACCTCTACTGACATACCAGCAAGATCCATCTCTGATGTTGTGTCTCAACATAATAAAACAGGAGGCGTTACTTTTGAAGCAGAGTTCATACATATTATCTTTTCTCCATTCCATTGATTGGATAAGCCAACTTCCAATCTTCTTTCTTGGCTAAGTAAACCTTATATATATTTCTGTATAAGACAGAGCCTTTACAACTCCTGTTCAGTCTTTTCTATGCTCTGACTCTAGAAGTTGGACTAGTATACTTGAATCAGCAGAAAAGCTACCAACTCCATAGTACGTATTCTCTCATCCTTGAAGCATATAACACAGGTTCTGACATCTTTCATCTGGATATATTGCACTGCTGCACAGTTGTTTTTCCCCATTATATTTTATGTCAGAGGATAAACTTTTGCCATCAGCCCTGATAGCTGAGCAAGAACATGCTGTCCAGTATGTCCTAAGTGAAGGGTAAGGTGACAGACTTGAGGTGGGGCTTTTTCTTTTTTGATAGTTTACATTATGTCTTTCAAAAAACAGACACTTGGAATGAAGATACCATTTTTCTAACAGAACTTTCCAATTCTTAATAACTTAGAGCATTTTGATATTCAATCCTAAAATGCAAATTTATTTGTTATACTGTCATTGTTTTGTTTTTTTTTTTTTCCCAGAGAATTGTAATAAAGAGGAAATTCCTGAATAAGATGTAATTAAGGAAATATTACACTACTAGGACAACTGTGCAAATAAAAGCAGTTTGGTTCATTTGTGAAAAAAAGAATGAGATATGATTATGACAGAATCAAAATTTAATATTTCTTAGAGATGTTTTGAATTATAAATGGATATGCTAGCAATATCCAAAAAACTATTACAGGATTTAAGCTGGCTAGCTAGATGTTCTGTTTCTACTTAAAATTCTGCTTGCATTGAACTATGCCTTTGTTAAATGTCCTTAAAATGATTTTTGCTACCACAGTCTATGTTTTAGGCTTTTATAGCCATACACTGGAATGCTGCAATTGGATTTAATTCTGGTGACTTTGTGTACAGAGTCCCCAAGGCTGTGAAATATAGCACTACATTCAGTATCTTTTGCTAACCTCTTCTAAAAAGATTCAGTACACATAAATGAAGTTTGAAACACTAAATTTGTGATTTCAGCAATGTGTTTTTGTTATAAAAATGTAATTCATATTAAATTAAAGCCTGATCTATTCAGTATAACTATTCATCTTAGCTTATTTACTGCAGCAGGAAAAGTTAAAAATGTAACTTTTCATTGGTTTTATGGTGGTTTCAGTTGACTAGTTCAGTTTCCACAGTAGGCTACATGATATTTAGCAACATATCCAGTACTTCTGGTCTCTAATTTTACTTTAGCTGCATGCTGAAACATGGCACACAGATTTAAAATTTAGTATCTCATAATTCAAGGCAGGAGTGGTGTTCAGATAGAAAACCAGTTGATTTTTACATCTGGATAGTTCAAGAGAATATGGATTTTCAATTAAAGGAGATCTGGAATCAAACACTCAGCTGACATCTGAGACTAACTCTAAAAAGAATCACATAGAAGTAGGATGCCATTGATTTGTCTCAGTGAGGAACATAATATGGCAAACATCTACAAGTCTAAAATATTTTCAAACAAGGAGACTAGGAATGTATGTGATGCTGTAACACATAAAAAATATATATTGACACAATTTCTGTCACAGAAATTTGGTTGGATAAATTACATGATTAGAAAAGTATTGACTCAGGAAAAAGAGGTAGTTAAATGTACTGTATCAAATATCTGGTCTATGTGTGTATTTATTTATATGTAAAGTCAATTAAGAATTATAAGAGATCAATTTCTTACTATACATTTGTATATATCTATATAGCATTTTTTAAATAAATATATCAGAGTAGTGCTACCGTATTTTTTTAACAGAATATTAAATTAGAAGAGCAAGAGATTTCCTTCCTTCCTTATGAATTCTTTCCTTACGAATTCCTTCCGAATTCCTTCCTTCCTTTCTTCTTTCCTTCTTTCCGAATTCCTTCCATCTATCCATCCATCTGGAATTCAATTGAAAGAGAAGAAAGGGCCAACAAAGAATCAAGAATTGCCTAAATTATTAGGACAGTAAAGTAATTAATTAAGGTTTATTTATGAGAATCTGTCTAAGAATATGAAGGATCAAAGCAATTTTAGATTAATCATTATTATTATGGATGGGTATATAAAAGATATATCAGTGCTGTGTTTGATGACATTAGACATAAAAAACACCGTAAACTCCAAAAGAAAAATAAATAATAATAAAAAGAAGGGCTAAAGTAATTTGTATGTGATCTAGCAGTAAGTGAAAAAGAATATATGAATGTATTAAATATTTGATAAGGTTAAGGTCATACAAAAGAAAGATATAAATAATTCTGAGAGTATTAAACCTCCTTGTACATTCATATGGATCAGAAAGAGATTTTAAAAAGAAGTGAAAGAATTTAAGCAGAAAATAATAGGAAGCTTTGAGAATACAGTGAGAAAATCTGTCACACATTGAATTACAGCAGTCAAAGTATATGAAAGACATTGATGGAAGGTATGTACAAAAACATTACAGGTAAAAATAAAACAAGTGCAAACAGGTCCTTACACCAAAGTAAATGACATGGAAAAAGACATGTCAAAAGCTTGTTTTTTTTTTCCAAGAAATTTGAGATGAAATGTCTATAAAATTATCCAGCAAGAAATATATTACAGAATTTTGTTACAGAAAAGAGGAGGTCACCTCAGATAAATGTAAGTCAACACTGACAACTATTTAGAGGTATTCTGTGAGTTAGGGAAATGGGATGTAAGGGGTCTAATGTGGTTGACAATTAAGCACTACTTCCTTCAAGATCAAGATAAGTGCATCCCTAAAAGTTAGAAATTAGGCAAAGGTGGTTAGAGACCGTCAGTAATGAGTAAGGAGCTTGTAAAAGAATTTGAATGCATGAAAAAAGTCTGCAGAAAGTGGAAAAAGGGTCTGATCACTTGGAAGGAATATTGCAGCATTGTCAGGGTGTGCAGGAATGAGATGAAGAAGGCTAAGACCCAATTGGAATTGAATCTGGTGAGGGAAGCCAAAAACAAGAAAAGCTTCTTAAAGTATGTCAATAACAAAAACAATAGGTAAAATGTGAGCCTGCTGTTAAATGAGGTAGGTTCTGTAGTAATGGAGGACATGGAGAAGGTACATTCTTTGTTTCAGTATTTACTGTTAAGTCTGGCCCTCAGGAATCCCAGACCCTGGAGATAAGAGAGTCTCTTATCAAGGAAAAGGAAGACTTACTCTTGATTAAGGAGGATCAACTCAAAGATAATCTAGGCAAACCTGACACACACAAATCCATGAGTCCTGACAGGATGAACTCATGAGTGCTGAGGAAAACAGACAGAAATGATTGCAAGATCACTCTCTATCAACTGCAAGAGGTCATAGAGAAAAGGAGAAATGCCTGAGGACTGGAAGAAAGCCAATGTCACTCCAGTCTTTTGAAAGCCCAGAGGACCTGGGAAACTACAGGCTGGTCAGCCTCAATTCTGTCCCTGGGTAGATAAGGATAAAACTTATTCTAGATGTCATCTCTAAACAAGTGGAGCAGTCAATATGAGTTCACTAAAGACAAATCATGCTTGGTCAATCTGATAGCCTTCTATTATGTCATGACTGGCTGAGTAGATGAGGGAGGAGCAGTGGATGTTGTGTGCCTTGACATCAGCAAAGTTTTGACAGTGTCTGCCACTACATCCTTGTAATGAAGTTTATGAAGTGTTGGATAGATGAACAGTGAAGTGTATTGAGATCTGTCTGACTGACAGAGCTCAGAGAATTGTGATCAGTGGCACAAAACTAGCTGAAGGCCTATAGCTAGGGTGTTTCCCAGGGGATGGTACTGAGTCCAGTCTTCTTCACTGTCTTCATCAATGACCTGGATGAAGGGAAGGAGTCCACCCTCAGCAAGCCTGCTTATGATACAGACTTGGGAGGAGTGGCTGACATGTCAGAGGACTGTGCTACCGTTCAGTGAGACTCAGACTGGCTGAAGAGTTGAGTGGAGAGTAACCTTATGAGGTTCAATTAGAACAAGAGTAATGTCTACACTAAGGGAGGAATAACCACATTCATTAGTACAGTTTAAGGGCTGATCTGCTGGTAAGAAGCTCTGTGAAGGAGCTGAGTGTCTTGGTGGACAACAGGTTGACCATGGGCAGCAGTGAGTCACTGTGGTCAGTCCACCCTGGGGTGGATTAAAAAGAAGGTTATACTCCTCTACTCTGTCCTGATGAGACCACATCTGGAGTACTATGTTCAGTTTTGTACTCTTCAGTTCAAGAAAGACAGGGAACTTCTAGAGAGAATCTAGTGGAGGCTCTGAAGATGATTAGGGGCCTGGAGCATCTCTTGTATGAGGAAGATTAGAGACTGTTTAGCATGGAGGAGAAAGACTGAGAGGGATTTTATCATTGTATACAAATGTCTGAAGTCCTGAACTCAAGAGGATGTGGCCAAGCTTTTGGTATAGACCAAGTGACAGGACAAAAGGCAGTGGACATGAACTGGAACAGAGAAAGTTCCATCTGAACATTAGAACGATCTTATGTACTGTGAGGTGGACAGAGCACTGGAACAAGCTACCCAGAGAGACTGTGGCATCTTCTCTGCAGATATTCAAAACCTGCCTGGACAATTTATTGAATAGTCTACTGCAAATAACCTGCTTTAGCAGGGGAGTTGAAGTAGATGATCTCCAGATACTCCTTCTAACTTTACGATTCTGTGATATTGTAATTCTGTCAAAGTATACATTCCATAAAACTGAGGTATAAACAAGCTGAGGTGAATATTTCTTCAAGTAATCTACATGGATTCCCAGACAGCAAGCACGATTAAGTTATACAATGAAACTAGCTTTCTCTGACAGATATCAGCATTTATCTTGATACATTTATGGAGGCAGAAAACAGGAAATTGGAAAGAATGAACTCTTGGAAAATGATCCCCTATAGTTTCAGTCCTTCTGCTTACATTTTAACCTCTTACTTTGTATTGAAGAGTTCTTCTTTAATTGTGTTTCAGGAGTTGAACTGACTTTTTATTGCTCTTATGAAAGATGGAATAACATAATTAACATGACAGCATTTGGGTTTTTATTCTAATATTAGGGAACAGCTCTTTTAAGATTTGGATTTACATTTGGATTTAATGTCTAACTATGAGTAAGTTGGCAGATACTTAGGAAAACTTTCAAACTCTAAAAGCACTTCTTCTAATAAGACCCATGGGGTCGTTAATTTTGCTACAGAGTGGGAGTAATTTGACTTACATTTTAAACCTTATCTCCATCCAGAGTTGCATGCCAGTTTCCTTTTATTCTGTACAGAAAATATAATTAGAAGTCTTTTAACAGTTTGAATATTGCATTCTAGTATGTGCTTTTCATTTTAACTACTGTGGCACCATAAAGCACTAAGGATTAGGGAGAGGAGTTATATGAGAAATAGTTGAAGGTAAAGATAGTTTTTCCCATGTCTTTCACTTTCTTTAGTGTGAATCTACCAAAAGACACATCAACCAGTAACCCAGTAAATGTAACTTCTACCTCATTACTAGGGATACAAAGGGATACAAACTTTGTATTTATTGCAGAGGGGATTGTGTCAGTGTCCAGTTTGAGGCCACTGACAAGTGGTGTCACCCAGGGATCTGTCTTGGGATCAGTACTTGTTAACAACTTCATGAATTATGTAGATGATGGGATCAAGTGCATCCTCAGCAGATGACATCAAGGCAATGAAGAGAGTGGAGAAAATAGCCAATTATGAAGTAGTAAAATGTTGGCAACAATTTAGGAGAAGAAAACTATGTAAACATCCCAGTAATAATGGTTTCAGTCTGATTGTTAGTTAATGAAGTAATTGGTCAAGATTTATTCAGTTCTGTTTATTTCTGTGAAAATAAAGTGAAGAATTGTGCAGATCTGTAGGGAAAACACTCAGATGATTACACTCATCCTTATAGCTATCCTGGGTCCTCTATTCTCTAATCATGACTTAGAGATTGGAGGTTCTTGAAACAGCATTCAACAACTTTCTCTTGGCACATACGGGAAAACAAATGTAGTAGCTTTTGTTGTCCACCATATCATAACTTCAACTTGCTGTGAAACACAACACAGCTGGGGCTGAATCTACTTGGTGTCACAATGGCCCTTCTATCTGCATCTTGCTGGCTGTTCTGACCTTGGCTTGGTCTTCTGAGTTATCCTATGGAGCTCTGCATTGTGCTCCAGCTTGTCTCGTAGAAAGACCATACATTAACATGAGCTGCCCAGGTGAAGTTAACATGCATTTATACAGATTCTTTGATCTGTTAAGGAAATTTTGATTTGAAGCTCTGAAGTCACTTTCCATAAGAGATATTTGCGTAGCGTTGTGCTTAATGAAACATTCAGAGTCCCTGACATCTAGAAGAAAATCAGCAGCTTAATAAACTAGCTTTCAGGCAGTCAGGACAGTGTTATCCAACATTATTATTTATATTACTTCTGTTAGAAACAACACGTTACTTGTAACATAGATTAATATTTTAGAGTATGGGTGTTTGGATGTCTTATCTTTCATCATACTTTTTTCTTTTTTTTTTTTTTTTTTTTCCTGCCTGTTCATTTGATTAATTGGAAAACCTTTGACATATGACCATTTGGATTTATAAGGTTCAGTACAGTTTTGAAGTTAAAAAATACTTCTTGATCTTGGCACTTTTCCACATTTTATATCTGCAATACTACAACATATCATTAATAATGTTGGACTTTATTCAGTCCTTAATAATTATATAGTCATTTCTCATAGACTTGCTCAATATTACAGTAACATTACTTTGAAACTGAACTCTTTCCAACTTTGCAAAGGCATGACATGGCTTTTATATATTTCAATAGTGACATTTTTAGAACAAAGACATTTTTTTAAGTCTTCCAGACATCATAATAATCTTGATAAAGTCTTAGTTTGAATTATTTTTAGCTCTATAGCTGAAGAAAACTAATAGATTGTTAAAGGACATTTCAGAACACCTTTTTTCAAGGTGTCAATGTATAAGATTCTTCATTTCTTCCTTCCAAACACTAGATTATTTATTTTTTTCTTTTTTGATGTTTTATAAATCAGAAATAAGTTTTTGTGATGTTGTTTTGACATAAAAGATTAGTTTAGTTCTAAATAGCCCAGTAGGCCAAGTTTGAAAAGTGGTCATTTACTGTTAAAAAAAAATCAGAAATAGCTATTCGTCATTCACTTGGCTTCAGTTGTGATGTGTGTAAACAACAGCTAAGTCTGTGTCTAACTTTAAACTTGTCAGTGTCCTGATTCATTAAATAAAAGCTTATTCCTGTTATATGTGGTTTAAAAGTAGTTTGGCCTTGGGAAAGAGACCTTTAGGGATTTATGCCTTTGTAACCACTTAAGAATTGAGTAATGTAATGCCCTGAACTTGCTAATAGACCATTGTGCTTTAGACATTATTGCATTGGACACCTTCATGTTTCTGACACAATTTTATCTTTGAGAAACCTGGCTTTAGGGAAAAATGACTTTGTATTCTCTCCTTCTTAAAGACAGATGTTACTGTTCACTGTTTCTTATTTGAGTTATTCAAAACTCAGTAGTGAAACTTTTCATAAAATAATCCTGTAATAGCCATTCTGATTTTTCTGCTTTCTAAAGCCAGTCTGTTTTCTCATTGGATGATAAACTCATGAACCATCCAGAGAATAACTTAAGTATGTACACACAAGAACAGCCCTGATACTCACCTACAGTTTCTGTTTCATACATTTTCATACACTTCATACATCTGTACATTTTTGTTTTCAATGAAAATCTCTACTCATATGAAAGTTCTAGAGCTTCTGTCACAGAGACTTCTTGCTAAGTCTTTTTCAGATACAAAGGTGTTAAATATGTTGATACTGCATAAGTATAAGTTGTATTACAATTCCAGGAAATCCAGCGTTTTACTATTACTTATTATTAACGAATATTTAAATTGAAAGTAGATTAAAAAAAGAAAAAAAAAGCAGTTATCCATCCTGTTATCCTCTCCTTCTAGCTATTCAAAGATAGCTGAAATTTTCTATTTGCATGTAGCATTTATTTGATATCTTGGACAAAATTCAAATCTTGAGTTTTCAGTTTAGACAAAAATACATTTTAAAAGAGGAAGGAGGAGTATTTTAGTTTTCTGTGTGTGTGTGAGACAATATATGTCACAGTGTCCTTGCTCTGAAGTGATTTAGTATAGTTTGTATAGAACATTCCCAGAAAAATAATGAAAAAAAAGAAAAAAAAGGAAAATTAAGTAGGCCAGTATCCTAGGTTATCATGTTATCATGCAATAGACATTCACGGTTATAGTGATTGCCATTAAGACCCATTAATCTCATCACTGTAATTGGAAACACAAAGGATGTTAATAGGCCCAGCCATACAAAATCTTAATTGTATGGTGTGAGACCAAAAGGTTAATTGTCAAGTTAGTATCCAAATCCCATAAGCAGTTTTACTGACTAGGTTGATGGAACAAGAGCAATATGTTAAATTAATCATTAAATCATTCAGGATCCTTTAAAACAATCAATGCGTTAAATATTCAATCAATTTGAGCTTTCATTCTTTAATATTAATATAGTTCTTTCTAAGCAAAGCTGAAAGAAGCTTTAAAACTGAAATCCTCTCCCCACTCTTACTCAGAAAAAGCTGGAAGCCTTCCAAGAGCTACACTATAAAAACTAGAGACCTTGTCCTAAAATTCTGCATCTGAAACCTATATCTTATATCTGGTTATTAGTGTACTTACTGCTATGGATGTTTTTACAGAAATGTTCATTATGGAGCTTGTTACAACAAGAATGACACTGGATAGTAAGAGCTATGGGAAGCAGAGAAAAAGAAGACTAGAAATCTTTGTTAAAGGTTGTAAGTCATTTATAAGTATAGCAAGCACAATAAGCTGTAAGATATTGATACTTCCCATTCTTGATTGATAGAATTGCTCACTAATTAAACTAAATCAGGTCAGCCACTGGTGAGGTACTGTTCTGTCAGGAAAGAAGGGTTATTGATCAGTATTCTTCTGTCTTTCACACTGTCTTCTGCAGTTTGTGGTATGCTGTCTAAGAATGAAAGTTCTCTAGCATGTACATGTGCATAGATAAAGATTGACAGGCATTATCAAGATACGTGATACCTTGCCCTTTTCAATCAAAACATTTTATAGAGTAGTTTCATTTTAAGAAAATGGAATACCTGTTAAACATCTCATACAGTACTTAAAAAAATTTCACACATCTCCAATTAGCACCAAAAAAAGTATTTAATATTTTGTAGCACACATCATATGACAAGTCTGTGTATGAATCAAGTCTGAGTCTGTGTCAATTTAACTAGGCCTATAACAAGACTTTGGTAGTATTAGAACGGGCTGCAGCAATGCTTACCTATCAATCTCAAATTCTTTTACAAATAATTTCCATTTCTGTGAACCTCCTGGTTTTTGAGAAAATGTCAAAATTATACACTGCCTGAAAAAAAGTTTTTATGAAAAACCTTTCTGTATACTTTTCCCACAGAGATACTATTTCTATTTTGTTTTTTTTCTGAACACATATAATGCCTTAACCAAGTTTGTTTAGTCTGGAGAAGAGACAGTTAGGGTGAGACCTTATTGATCTCTATAGCGCTGTGAAGGGAGGTTGTAGTGAGGTGGGATCAGTCTCGTCTCCTGAGTAACTACAGGGAATGGCCTAACGTTGCACTACAGGAGATTCAAGTAGGATATTAGGAAGAATTTCTTCTACAAAAGAGTGGTCAGGCAATGGAACAGGCTTCCCAGGGAGGTGATTAAGTCACCACCCCTGGAAGAGTTCAAGAAGAGCACAGATGTTGTACTGAGGGACATGGTTTAGTGTCAGTACTGGTGGTAAGTAGACAGTTGGCCTAGATAGTCTCAGAAGTCTTTTCTAGCCTTAATGATTCTATGATTCCAAGATCGAAAGATGAGAATTTCCCTGACATCTTCACACAGTCTTAATGCTTTCACTGATTTTTTGACTACCAAAAAAGATGCATCATTTCAATAAGCATTTAATTTCAGATAATTTTTGCATGAAATAACAGACTCTCTAATATAAATGTTGACTAAACATATTACCAGAGATAGTTCAAATCTTTAAATCTCTGGTTCACAGCCAATGATTTGAAGAATCTCCAGGAACAACGTCTATGAGCTTATGAAAGGAAACTGCAGAAAGGAAGCCTATTATCTGTTGATTAAAATTTGCTGTACTCATTTCGGTATAATGTGGGAGGAAGGCTACAATTTTTTTGAAGTATAATAAAAAAATAATTTACTTTGTGGTAGATTAGATACTTTTATTTGAAATTAAGGAAAATATTCTAGATGATGGAATGTAGCTATGTTTGGAGTATGCGGCTGGCACAGAAGTAGGCTGGACTGACAGTGCATTATGGCAGTGGTGAAAAGCTTTCTAATTTGCTGAGAAGGTAAACTAATTTCAGGAAAGGAGCAGTTACATGAGCAGAAAAAGGAATCATTTTCTCCTAGTTGCCATTAGAAATTCTGTTAGCTTCCAACTCTACTTTCTGGGAAAAATCGCATAAAAATATAAATTAAAAAGATTATATTTTAGGAACTGTGGATTTAGTTAGAATTCATCCAGTGTGAGCATATACTTAGCTAGAATCATCTTAAATATAACCAAAAGCTGTCAGGGGTAAAAGTGTTAATGAATTATTGAATTGATAAACACACTGAACTACATATTAGCTAATTTAAAATAAAACAACTCTTATTTCCATAAGTTTGTCAAATAGGGTACAGTTTTCTTATGCCTTGGACTACAAACTTGTTTAGTTTTCATGTTCTTATCATTACTAAGAAAGAAATTTTGTTACAGACATAAGTACTTGCCTAGTAGGTACTAGAAGTACCTACTAGTGAAGTACAACATTATTTTTATATCAGTGATTTAGTAAGACCTCTTTCAGTAATAGGTTTATTGTCATTTATGTAAACAGTGAGAGTCTGTTGATTCTACATTGCATAGCAGTTAGTTAAATGGATGAGAATTTAAATGAAAGTGCTCTTTTGTCTTGCATTATTAAGTAACTATTATACAGAGAAGCAGATGTACCAAAAACGGTAGTAAATTAAACTTCTACTTTCCAAACACCAAGTATTAAACTAAAGAAAAATAGAAACATATGTATAACAATTGCAGTCACTTTGTGGTTATTAGAAAGTACATTCAATGTTCAAATTCACAATTACAATGGAGAAATATTTCACATTTTCTACGGTCAAGGTGTAGGCTTCTGGCTTTTATATTGAATACATGGTATAGGGGTATCATTTTAGCACTTACTGAGTGGCAAATTGGAAAAAGAGGTAAAAGCGAAAGAACCAGAAAGTTTGGTAGCGAAATGTTATGCTAGTATTGCAGCCATGTAGCAGACATGCACCAGGGTAACTAGCTGGCAAAACAGCTGTGCTGTTGAATAACCAATAAGTGATATAAGCTTATTTGGCTTTAACTAAAGGTTTCACCAGAATAAAAGCAATAAAAGCATTTCTGTAGAATATATACAAATACTAGTTCAATGCTAGAGTTGAACAATAATAAAATGATAAATAAAGGTACACATAACACAAACTAAGATGGATGCTCTACTTAAACTAATGTTTAGTATGTGATTTTGAAGTTGAATTTCCATGCTGAAGGCTGATATACCACCATGACTTAGACTGATGTGTTTTTTGGCAGCCAAGTTCCCCCACAAATAATTTTGAAAGAGCCCTCTGCCTGTAGCCTTTTACAGGCTAGAACAGTTTTCATTTTCTTTTTTAACAGATACTTTTATCCTTTCTGCAGAATAACATATTAGTAATATGAATGTACACATAAATTAATGTTTCTACGGAAACTGTTTCTCTTTATACACGCCATCATATGCTGAGGACAATGAATTAAGGTGACATTTTTGGAACCTCATCCCTTTGTTTGAAACAAGGATTAAACTGATACGCTGTTTTCTGAATAAGTGCCCTGACTTCTTAATTGCCAATATTTATTTTTAAAAATAAAAGCCCATATACATATATATATATATATCACAAACCGAGAGGCACTGTAACTAGTGTTATTGATTATGTCAATGGTAAGTTGAACTTGAGTCAACAGTATACCCACTATGGCCAACTGCACCCTGAAGTGCATCAAGCAAAGCATTGCTAGATGGTTTAGGGATGTAACTGCCCCATTGTACACTGCACTGGTGCCTCAACTTGGTTACTGTGTGTAGTTTTGGGTGTCATAGTACTAAAAGGGTATAAAAGTATTAGAGAACGTCCAAATGAGGACTACAAATATGATGAAGGCTCTAGATGGGAAGACATACAAAGAGTAGCAAGTCTCTTGGTTTGTTCAGATCAGAGAAAAGGAGACTGAGAGGATACCTCATTGAATCGTATGGCATCCTCGTGAAGCACAATGGACAGGCAGGAGCTCTGGTGACTGGAGATATAACCTGAGGGAAGAGCATGAAGCTCTGACAGGGGACATTCAAGGGAATGAAGGAATGAACTCAAAGGAGTTCAAGAAGCATCTGAATAATGTTCACAGTAATTTGTCTGCTTTTTGAGTGTTCCTTTGTGAAGTCAGGAGTTGGACTCACTGATCCTTATGGGTCCCTTCCAATTTGGATAATTCTGTGATTCTATGACTCTTTGTTTTGCATACTTTCTACTCAGAAATGTATTAATAGTTTCAGCCTACCAGAGAAGTACAGAGAATAGCTAGATCATCAATACAGTATCAATTACCATCTAGTACTAGACCATCAATTACCAACTAGTACAAGACCATTTTTCCTTCAAGCAGTGTACTTTAATGCTTATGTGAAAATGACAGGGGCAGGAGTGAGAGCAAAAATCCCAAAAAGTGGTTCAAGCATTTGTACAAGCAATTCCTTATCCCCTCAGCATTTGCTTTCTTATTCACTCAACATATTTATTTGCTATCTCATAGCACTGTTTTTTGTTTTGTTTGTTCTTTTTTTTTTTCTTAAATTCTTTTTTAAAAACCACATCAGATATATGGTTTTCAGGAAATTTCTTAGGCTGAAAAAATTTATATTCTGTTTATACTCTAGCTGAAATTAACAAGATCAGATGGTGGATTTCCATGGTTTAGAAACACTTTAGAACAAGAATTCGATGGCACTTTCATAACCAGTGTTGCCAGACAGCCATTTTGTCACATATGTCAATCATTGAGGGAAAGAGGGTGCTAACACAGTTTCAGAAATTTGGAAAGCCACCTTAGAACACATACTATTTTCACATAGCTTGGCTGTAAAAAGATGGAAGGAACAGTGTCACTAAATTCTTTATCTTTTGAAAGTCTTCCTTACAAGGTAATATCACCTACACAAGCTTATTGGCCATTTATTTAAGGGGTATTTTTTTTTTTTTTTTTAACTTCTAAGTTACTTCATTTATTGTGAATGTAATTGACTTGAAATATACTAACTCGAAACCTGGAAGTAGATCCAGACACATGCCTTAAGGCTGACTGCAAACATAAATGGATTTTTACCCTGTGAATGCAAACAGTTTTTTTTTCATAACAAGTCACTTGACCATCCACCCCACCACAATTTTCAGCGAAGAATGTACCAGGGTAGAGAAATCAGAATTCCTCATCTGGAAATTATTCACAGCCTTATGAAATAATGGTAAAAATCAGTGTTGAATATAGGATGAATAGAAAAGCTGCTTTCCAGGCCTGTTTCTAGATAAAAGAAACCCTGACGTTTCTCATTAATTAACATTTTCCACATTTAATTTTCAAGCTTTAAATCTGCTTGTAATCAATAAGACAGAAACCAAAACCTACTGATTGCCATAATTTTTTTAAGGTAGTTGTTGAATAAAAATAATTATTACCCTAAGATTAATATTTCGGTCAGTTCTGCATAGTAGAAGTAAAATAAGTCTGAAGTAAATATCCCAAATTCTCTCTTTGAAAACACAGATGAACTGGTTTTCAGATAAACTCATCAACAACTTTCAACTTTCACAAAAGTGTACTCAACAAAACACTTCTGAATTAATGTACCCATAGAATTAGACACCTGTTCATTGTATAAAGAGGATCATCACTCAAGGTTCAGAACACAGATTCCAAGTCAACCCAAAATCTCCAGCTAAATTTTCAATTGTGATTTTTGAAATCTACAGAAAAGATAAGTTTTCTTACCTGTACTTCATTTCAAAGCTATTATTTATCATTGAATGTAACATTTTTAATAAAGCAGACTACTAAGAGACTTAATGAAAGCTCTAATTTGTTTTATACAAAACATTTTTTTTCAGTAGAAAATATTGATAATTGAGAGTTTATTTTCTTTTCCCTTGTATTTTCTTGAAACCAATGTGTAATGAGAATATGTTGACACAAAGTGTCAAGTGGAATAGAATTAAGATTTTTTTTAAGGTGTTGCAATGTTTTGACTTAAACTCTCCTATTTTTGAATATTTATATTTCTTAAAATTATAATTAACTTTACCACAAACACATTTTCATAGGACAGCTGGAATAAAATGCTTAATACTAATATAAAAATGAAATACTGTTTCAGCATGGAGCACTGTGTGGGGGTGTTTCTGTCTACAACAGGAAAGGACTGGAATGTGAGGAGCTGTACCTAAAGAATAGTTATGAGCTTGTCAAAAGCCTGTGGGTGACAGCCAGAGACCAAAGCAGAAAAGGGAGCCTTGAGATTGGTGTTTATTACAGGCCACAAGATCAGACAGAACTTGTTGATGAGGTCTTATACCTACATCTACAGGAGGTGTTGCAACTGTAAGTGCTCATCCTGCTGGGGACATCAATTAGTCACAAAGCAGCTGGAAAAGTAGCACAATGAGCTGTAGGCAGTCAAGGAAGCTCCTGGAATGCACTGAAGATAATTTCCTGAGTCATGTGACTGGCAGCCCCACCACTGGGGATGCAGTACTGGACCTGATGCTCAGCTGTTTACATGAACTGATCAGTGACATCAGAACTGGAGGATACCTGGGCTGTAGTGGCCATGCTATGTTTGAGTTCACACTCTGGAGGGACATGTGACAGACATACAAGGGTAAAATTAAACATCCACAAGTCTATGGGTCCCAATGAAATGCATTCCAGAGTCCTAAGGAAACTGGCTGATGTAGTCCCCAAGCCATTCTCTAAGATAGTAGAAATCAACTGAAGTCCCTTGTGACTGGAAACAAAGGTAACATAGTAACCATTTTTAAAAAGGATTACCCCAGGAATTACCAACCTGGGGAAGATCATGGAGCAGATCCTCCTATAACCTCATACTTCAGTATGTAAAGGCGAGCTACAATAAAGAAGGGAAGAGACTCTTTGGCAGGGTCTGAGGTGATAGAACAAGGGGAAATGGCTTCAAGCCCTAAGAGTGTATATTTAGGTTAGATAGAAGGAAATCTTTTACAGTGAGGTTATTGAGGCACCAGAACAGGTTACCCAGAGCTGTGGTTGATGCACTGTCCCTGGAGACTTTCAAAGAGAGGTTGGATCAGGCCCTGGGCAACCTGATTTAGCTGTGGTGTCCCTGTTCATTGCATGGGACAGACGGCTTTCAGAGGTCCCTTCTAACTCTAAGGATTCTGTGATTCTATTATTCCAAAAGTCTTTGTGCAGATATTCACCAAGAAATACTGACTTAAGTTGTAAAATTGAAAGCTCCAAATGTGAAGATACTTTCTTACAGTTCACTTTTAGTAATTGGATTGCTAGATGATTGAAGGAGTTCTCTCACTCTGTGTATGAGTTTGTCTGTAAACGGAGAAAACAATACTGATAATGATACTATTGTACGTTGCAAAGCCACTTCAAATGTTAGATGAAAATTTCTCTGTAAAAGCAAAATATTACTAAAACAGAATCCATTCTTTCTATCACTGGTGGAATGCCTGAATAAGCTTATGTACTGTTATATTCTAGTTTTATTCCACAGTATCTGAACATTAAATGGATAGCGTTTTATTGTTAACTAAAGGAAGATCTCTTTTGAGAAATTAATGGAAGGACGTAGATATGTATGTTGACATACTGAAAAGATGTGACTTATCTTTCTCCTTTTAGTGGGAAAAATATCTTGCATTACTGACTTGATGGAAAGATTCACAGAATCACAGAATTATAGGGGTTAGAAGGGACATCTAGAGATAATTGAGTCCAACTCCCCTGCCAAAGCAGCTCCCTAGACTAGGTTGCACAAGTAGGCATCCAGGCAGGTCTTGAATGTCTCCAGAGAAGAATACTCCACAGCCTCTCTGGGCAGCCTATTCCAGTGCTCCATTTCTTGCTTGCTTTTAAATATTTGAGTTATCTAGTGAAAAAATCATCGCCTCTAATTCACTTAACACCTTTCAAATTAACAATTCAAGATGAAAAACTGCAGTGATTAGAGTAATGTCATAACACTAAAAAGCAAACAAAACACAACAAAACACAACAAAACAAAACAAAAAACACCAACCTAAAATAACAGTTAGTTTGTCTGAGTTTGAGGAAATTTCCTTTATAGGAGCCCATGTGGTTTGGACTTGTGACTAAAACAGTGTTGATGACAGCCCAGACTTCTGACTATCACTGAGCAGTGCCTGCAAAGTGTGAAGGTTTTTTCTTTTTCTCTCTCTGCCCCCACAGTGAGTAGGCTGTGGCAGGGGAAAGATGCTGGGAGGAGAGAAAACCTGAAGAGAGAGCTCAAATTGATCACAAGGTTATTTAATACATACAACATTGCTGTCATCAGTAAAAACTGGGCTTTGGGTGCTAGCGGGTCTTGCCTGTGGTATGTGGTGACTGATTTGTACGACTTGATTCCACCTCCTTCCTCCATCCTCCTTTCACTAAACAAGCTGTCTTTTAAATTGTGTTTGTCTTGACTGATGAGATTTCTTGATTTTTCTCTTCCTGTCCTTTCACTGTTCTGATGAGGAGGATGTGGACAAGAGGGGAGGGAGTGAGCAGCCACGTGGTGCTTGGTTGCTGATCAGGGTCAATTTATCATAATTCCCTATTGTTTTATTTCTAATAGGTTTTCGTTTTATAGTTTTCTGTGGTCGTCATGACCTAATCTCTCCTCTGTCATATCTTGAACATGAGAGTTACAGGGTGCAATCCCTTCCTTGCTGCCCTGACCAGGGTACAGCCTAGTTTGTTCGTTGCCCTAGATAGACACAAACTCTTGGTAGTGCCAGTACTGTCACAGTGTCATGTGACTGTGTTTTCTGGATTAGTACTGATTTGTATCTCTTCGTTGTGCAGAACAGACAGTGTTGTCTTTTCACACTTGTAACATACTATTCAGGGATATATAATGTCCCACTCACCATCATTATGAATTACACATAGACTTTGTCAAGGGATATGTGTTTAAAAAGGAAAAACATTTCCATACAGAACTTTACCAGAACTTTATAAAAATCTACTAATCTTCAGCCCTGGTCACTTTTTGTCTTTTAATAGTATTTTTTGTCTATTTTAATTCAGGCTCTCTGGAATGAATATACCTCCTCCAGTTATAAGCAACAAAAATTGGCTTAGACTACGTTTTGTAACTGACAGCAATCACCGGTACCGTGGATTTAGTGCTCATTATCAAGGTACATTTATAAAAATATCCTTGTTGTTGTTGTTGTTTCTTTGTTAAAAAAGTAAAAAAAAATGCTTGAAGTTGTTAAGTAAATGGGAAGGCCTATTTACATTGAAAATAATTCCCTTTAAAGTTATAGTTTATATTTGCATAAAAGATAAAGTCAGTTGTATGACTTGTTACATCAAATTACAATCTATTGGAGGATGTCTAGTGTAATACATAGTGTATGAACTGAGTTACAGCAGGTATCTGCTTCCTTTTCCCCTATATAGTACTTTGCTTTTAAAATGGTCCTAAAGAGATTGCAAAACAGATAAAGAAATAATATATTTGTCTTTAAAATATGTTTGCATTTATGGTTTTGTTATTATAAAACAGTGTGTAAGTTTCTGTTTACCACTGTGGCTTTCATCATTATTATTTCTTACTACATATTTCTGAATACAACGTGTTATTAAGGATTTAATTAACCTGTAAGATTGTTATCCACTGTTTTTATGAACAACCATTACTTTGAATAAGAGTGAAAGCATCTGAAGCACTAACTAGGGAATATCACAGTTTGGAGCAAGATCATAATAATGATGAAGCTCTGATAAAAACTGATCTCTATTACTATATGGTAATACAGTCTGCTTATTCACAAACATTAATGTAAATAACATATTCCAATATCTACAGGGCATCAATGGATCTTTAGGGAACAGTTGCTCTTTTTGGGCTCTGTAGGTTTTCCTTTTTTTTTTTTTTTTTTTTTTTTAATTTGGAAAAAAAGTTGTAGCATTCCTAAAGAGTTTTAGTTCAGGAATTTCTTTTACATTTCTCTATAAGAAATTCATAATGGGAAGATATTAGCTACATAAGTGTTTTCAGAATGTGGTACAATTCAACAAATTGGTAAAAAATGGAAGATTGGGACTATTTTTTTAAACAGAATTGATCTATTTGATTGCCTCAGATAATGCATTCTAAATAAGCAGAGAGAATAATTTGATTGTTATTTTTGCAAATATATATATATGGAGTTTCTGAGGTTCTAGGTATTTTGAAATGTGTACTGTATTGAATTCAGTTGGAAGGATCTTCCTTAATGTAGCTCCAAATCTTCCATAACTTTTATAAAAAGGTACTGACTTCTTTTTTTATGGCGTTCTTCATACCTCATATGATAAACCAAATGCTTTTCTGCAAAATTCCTAGCTTATTGGATTGTAAAAATACATTAAATAGAAACTGTGTATTAGATCTTATCCAACAACTGAGAAACAGTGTGATAACTATTTTGGCAGTTTACATAAAGCAATTTCTATTAATCAGATGTTAATTTTTCAATGAATGAGAATAAATTAGATCTCTGATGTCACACATCTTGTATCATACTTGCAGAACTGACAGAACTGTGAGGTAGTAGAAGAAATCAGACTGCTGTTTAGTCTCAGAATGTTTTCTGCAAGTCACATAAAAGACATTAACAGGAAGCTGTGATTTCTCATCATAACCTAAATAATATACCTGGTAGTAGTGATTACATTATTAAATTCCTATCATTTTGTTTCTCTCATTTAATTTCTGACATTACATTGCAGAATTTATATTAAAATGTGCTCTATGCTTATTTGTGAAAGGATGTGTTACGAAGGAAAAAATCAAGCAAATATCTTCTACTACTGTATGGAAAAAAATGATACAGAGGCAGTTAATTCAGCATGTAAAAGCAGTAAACATTCATACTGCAAGCAGATACAATTATTACAAATTAAGCTTGAAAGTAGAAGATGAAAGAATGCAATGAGAGATAATAAGGAAAGTGATTTTAGAACTTACAGAGAACTAAAAGAGAAAGTGTGAGAAAAGGAAATAAACAAACTAAAATCTTCCATAAGTGTAGAAAATAATATCTATACATAGTCCTTTTTAAAAAATGTGAAACCTTAATTTTTTCAATTGGAGACTATTTTAAGTCTTTTTCTGAAGCCGATTTTCAAATTCATGAGTTCTCAAAAAAGATTATTAATAAAATAAAATAATTATTCCAAGTAACCATGCAATTTAGGTAGATGAGACAGTTCTTCTTGTGAGGAATTTATTTCTATATCACTTTTGAGAGGAACTGTGTTAAACCTCTAAATTAATTATATTACCTTCATATTCTTTTTTTTTTTTTTATGCTACTACATCTCTTTCTACAGAAAAAATTTCAAATATTGAATGCAAAACAGTGCATAATTTTCTAATTCCATCAATGATTGGCACTTCAGTATTCCTTTTTCCTAATTACTTCCCTCGCTTGCTGTTTGCATAGCTGCATATTTTATGGTAATGCATTTGTGTGGACAGTTGAGCCTAACTGGTAGCAAATCACCCACTTTCACTCACTCCATCCTCTCACACTGGAGCAGGGCAGAAGATAAAAGTCAGAAAACTTTTAGATTGAAATAGAGACGGATGATCACTTAACTACTGCCACAGTCAGAACAGAGTTAAGGAATGCGACTTCAAACATTTAGTTACTTTTTTGGTGTTAGGAAAAAAAAAAAACATATATTGGTACAAACAGAGAAAACTTCTTTCTGTCTGTTTTTGCAGGCTTAGCATTGCTCCTGACACCTAATGTTTCCTTTGTCTACATTGCCACACATTATAAACACCTTGTCTCTTCTTCTATGATGAGAAGGGTACTCAGGAGTTTTGGGTCAGGTTGCAGCAGCTACTGCTCCTCATTTCTCACTCTTTTCTAGTACTCGGTCCTTCTTACTCATCTCCTTGCCACTAGATCAATATATGACTGCAGTCCCTTTAGGGAAATCCGTGCTCCAGCACAGGTTGACCCAGAGTCATTTTTCTTTTGGGGTTGTTTTGAGCTCTACTGTGAAGTACTTCCTCTTTCTTTGTTCTTGTTCTTTTCTGTTGTGTTTAGTGCCTTTTCTTAGGCAGGTGTTCTCATGCAGGTGCCCTGAACTCCTCAGACAGGCATACAGCTGCATCTTGTGGTGAGGCAGCCAGAACTGGTCATGGCTTACATATGTCTGGCAGCCCTTGTTCTGCTATCAAAACAGTTGCATGAGCAATCTATCTGTTACTGAAAACTTGCCATTTATACCCAGTATCATCTGCAAAAGCTTGTTATTTTATTCATACCTAAGAAGATACAGGTTCTATTTTTACTGTTAAATAGGATATGAAATATCCAAATGTTTTTTCTTTCTGTTATAATTTCTTAGATTTATGAAAATTACTTTTTAAATTTCTTTTTCACAAGGCAGCCTCAAATGTCATATCTCCAGTGTAATATGTCAAGTTACTGTGGCCTAACCATTGCAAAAGAATAAAAATGATGTAATGCGTAGCCTTCAAATCAAGGTGCACATGCCAAACAAACAAACAAAAAAAACACAAAAAAAATCATAAACAAAAAAAACTTTTTAATTTCATTAATTATCACATTTTATCTAATTTTCTGCTTAAGGCTTTGATCTTGCAAACACCTGTGAAAATGTTTGAATTAGTTTCTCCAGAACAGATGAAATTTACTGAAGTATATAAACATAAAGGAAACTGTCAATTTCATGTAAGTCCATTGTCATGCAGGTTATGCACACTGATTCCTTTAAAAAGATATTTTCACACATAAAATATATTGAATTAAACAATTTGTAAAGTATGTTAATAAATAATGATCACAGTGATATATGTATGTCAATTAGAAGAATTTCAGAATTGCATCCCCTCCCTTCAATCTTTCCAGGTTGTAGTGTCACAACCAGGACACATTTAATGCTTGCTAATCACCTATGTTTTAGTATTTCTGTCTAATCATTGAAGGGCTTTGGTCTTGATGATTTCTATCTTTACTGATTAGTTAAAACTCCTTTTGATATAGAAGTTGTTTACTGACATACAATCAAAGCCTTTTGGATAGGCCTGAAGCTGCTGCAGCAATGTTTCTTGGCACTGGTAATCCTCTTTTCTATTTTTAAAATTACTTGTCATTTTTACTCCATCTATTTACTATTCCCTTGAAATTTCCTTATGTCTGCTACTTTCTGTTGGCTACTCTTTGCACTCCATTACTTATGTATGAATCCATAATATTATCTAAGTTGACAGAAGGGATTAAGTTAGCTTCACAGCTTCCAGTCTTAAAGATGAGTGTACACAAACTTCAGATATTTATTTCAAGCATACCTTGACTCTGAAAGTGCTTCAGGAAAAAAAGCTTCCATTTTCTGATAAACATGTCTGTCTTTTGATATCCAGCATTCCTTCATTCTTCCTCCACCACTAAAGCTGTGGAAGGCTTCAGTGATAGACCTGTACTTGCTGTTCATTTAACTGATGAAATTAATTTCCCTTCTTATTTCTTTCTTGAACACTCTATGTAGTAAATCAGTTACACTGTTTAGGGCACATACTAAATAATACTTCAATGAAGAAAGAACAGCATCAAATATTTGAGTATGATTTGAGTGCACAATCATGTCTGCATTCCCTTGAATTCCCTTGAGAATCTTTGCAAACAATAAAACACAGATGAAGGGATGAAACAAGTCCAACATATCCCTTTCAGAAAAGGATAAAATTTAGATGGCAATCTTGCATGTGAAAAGGTTCCTAATGGTTTGCTGCCTAATACCTTACAGCCAGGACTGTGGAGCCGAATTGAGATGAATGCCAGCACTTGTAGCATGTGATACAGAGAAAACTGACACTTAACTTCATTTGTTTTTGTTTTTTTCAATTATTGATTTTACATTGTTTTGTTTTTTCTTTTTCCTTAGTGTGATTTTATTTTATATTTTTTTTAATATTAATAGAAATCTATTTCTGTTACAAAATGATTTATGAAGGTAGACATTTTGTTTGTTTTCCTTTGAGGGATAATTTGAAGCAACAGACAGGTAAAGAATTTCTTACTGCAAAGTAAGTAGTACTAAATCAACTCAGAACATTGTGGCTAGAGTTGCAATACAGGAAAAAAAAAATAAAATTATTTATTTATTTTCAGTACATCCAACAATTTAAATGCAAACTGTCATTAGTTACTCCTCTCAAAACCAGTTGCAATTAACAGTATGTAGTGCTTGCTCTTGAGGACACAGTAGTCATGGTGAAATTTTAAATGAGGTTTGCTAGATGTCTGACACCCATAAAATCTGTGGAGCCATGGAGCACAGTTCAGCTGTCCACAAATATATACGTGCTGACATACAGGATTATGTAAATGATCCAAGGTATTCTTAGGGTACTGACAGAAGTGTGCAGGGTCTTCTGACAGTTGGATACAAAGAAGGAGGTTACAGAGCAGTGTGTTATGAAGTATACAAATTGCACCAAAGCAAAGTGTGTACGGGCAACTGAGTCTTCACATCAAGATGATTTTGCCAGTGCAGTTTACAGAGTGATTCAAATGATATTATAGGAAGGGATGTGTAGAGATGATCTAGAGCATTCATGTCTGACCTATGAGTCACATGCAGCCTGGCATATCCTGTACTGCAGCTGGTCCCCTGCCACCACCATGATGGTGGTAGCCCTTCCCTACCAAGCAGACTGTTCTGGCCCCAGGCACACACTCATTCCTCAGCAACAACCAATACACTGTTGTTCTGTTAAGACTGAAACCAGGACACAGGCAGGGTGCAATGAATAGCTAACTCAAGTAATGGCGAATAATTTTATACATTTTAATGCATTGCTTAAACATAGTCCTGTGAACAGTGAAAAAAAAATATAGGAATTTGAGAATAGATTTTACAGTTGATGAAAAAGTCACTGATATTTTGGTATCTTCGTGACCATATTGTCAGTCAACAATATAGTACCTCTGAATTTTCTGGTGGAATGTACAGACTTACAATCAGATAGTCAACTCTAACATTTGATAATGTCTTCTTAATGGAATTCTATATGCCTTATCTTACCAGAGAAAAATATCCCTCATTTCACCATCACATCTTGTTCTGTTACTGCTTTTTGGCAGTATGTACATTCGTGAAAAATTACTTTCAAGGATGAACGAAGGAGAAGAATAAAATTAAATAAAAAATCTCTTATAAGCACTTTGATAACTCACTAAGAATTGTAAGCACTTTGATTAAAACAGATTGATGCATTTCTTAGCAAAAATAAGGTCATATATCCCACTATTCTTTTTGTTTTGTTTTGTTGTTGTCAACATTTTATTAGGAAAAAAGAGAGTTTTCTTACTGATATGCATTACCTATATTGTATATTTTATATGCTACTTGAGACACTCTCCACCCAGTTTGGACCATGCAAGCGAAAAGTTTGGATACCCATGCTCTAGACTAATTGTACTGTGTTGGCAAATTAAAGAGAATTTAAAAGAGACAATGCCCATCCACAGGAGCAGGAAGGCAGCAAAGAACACAGAAAACTAACAGCACTTAGCCAGCAGTTGTCTTCTGTCCAGGAGGTATACTTTGAGATGAATTAAAACACTATTGTACGAACTACACTTACTAGATTACCACTGACTATAATTTGAGTTCATATATGAAGGGCAACTATAGACATTCAAATACAGGTGCCTGAGAATATGAAATTCTCAGATTGGATCTCACATGAAGCGTGTAGTCACTAAGAGTCACTTACTGAAATGGCTTTTTAGTACTACTGTACTAACGGGATATTGAGATTTCCTAAGAGAAATTGAAATGCTGCATCACTTGTGTCAGAGCTATAGAAGCCTGATACTTAAGGGCTGAGCCTGCTCATGCTTAGTATGGCATAAAGAAATTCCTCCTGCATTGGCAGATGATAGTTTTATATATATATATATATATATTTATATATATATATATATATATATATATGTATATATATTTTCTTTCTTGATGGGTTGTGACTTTGTTTTTTAATGACAGATACTTAGTTCTCAATACTGTAAACCCTAAAGACCTATAGTCAAAATGTTGCCCAGATAACTACCTGATTTAGCAGTGAATGGAGGAAAAAGATATCTCTTATCTTCCAGTGAAATAAAATTACAAAACCGTTTCATTAGATTCTTTTTCACCTCCAAGCTTATCAAAAACATACATTGCATATATGGTTACAAAAGGAAATGTTTTTTAGTGAAGTTTCATGCTTATGTGTCTGTTAGCTCTGCTTCATCTTTTACAGAGCTATATTTGTTGAACAGATTATTTTTCACCTTTCCATTCTAGAGATGTCTTTTGTTTGCAGCTATACACTCACACAGTGACAGTGCATGGAATGACATTGGTTTTTCTCTAGTCAAGTCAGAGGAGACAAATCTCTCTATTTCATTGTCCTCCCATTTTTAAATACATATTTTTAGAAATCTTCTATTCATAGGCTGTGTTGAAGGTTAATTAAATTAGTTCTGTTTCTTTTCACAGGACCAGAAGTATTCATTTCTAAAATTACAATTAATTTTTTTTTTCTACTTTGAATAAGAACAACTTTCTGGAAAATAAGTCAGCAGATCCAAGATTAACATTGAAAACATTGTTAGTGCTAACGTTTAAATTAATGGATCACAGTTTTCTTCTGGAATAGAAGTTGTAGTAAAGAGGCCTTTGGAGGCAGGAGGATATTTATTTATTTATTTAAGGGTGTGTATGCTTAATTTTAATTATTCTTCAAAAAACCCAACAATTAATGTCGTAGTTGCACTGAAACCTTCCTATGTGCTTCTTTTTAATATTTTATGCACACTCATTTTTTGTGAAAGGGAAACTGACAGTGTTTTGTGTGTTACTGACTGTAATTCCAACTCCAGAAGAAGAAAAATTATACTGATTTATTTGTGATTTCAATTAGCTAAAGTGCTGCATTTTGATACACTCAAAACAGTATTACATTGATCTGTATATCTGTTTGCTTGACCACCAACCAGTGTAAATCACTGCACCAATAATCTGTTCATGTCAAGACAAAACAATTGAGAGGAAAATCTGAAATAAATTACTCGTACAGTACTTTATTTATTTGTTGGAATATTAATCAGAATATTTAATGGAATATATATTTATCAGAATATTTTGTGGTATTAAGATAATCTATTGAAACATTTTGCTTCCCCTTTGAAAACATTGACTCAAAGTTTTCCAAAATATGTTAGAGCTTTCTCAGTAAGTGACTTACTTTTCTTCAACAATTTTTCTTTCAATGTATTCAAAAGTGATAAACCTCTTCAATCAGTTTTGGAACAGTTTTCACCATTGTGTACTTCAATGGGCACATAAAGAAACAGATCTGATGCTGTCTAACTTTGAAAAATATTTTAAATGTTAAAATGAATTAATGTATTATGTCAGTTGGCATCATATGTAGTAAATAAAAGTATTTCTTCTGGATGATTTACATCCACTTCTGATTTTTCCTTTTCCTTCTGTTCAATTTTCTCTCCTTTTTTTAAATATTAGGAGTTCATTTTTAATTTTGGAGAACTGTCATTTTGTACTATTAGGGGGCACCCAACCACAGACTGAGATATGTAGGTCACTCTGAAAGTAATGCCTCCTATTTATTTCCATGGAAAATGCAATAGATACAAAGAGCACAATAAATCTATTTGATAAAGAAAATTCTCAGCTACAGAACACTGTTTTTCAACATACTAATTGCCATTAGCTATGCAGTTCCACCAGTGATGAACAAGAGCCTACATACTGTGTTCCTGAAACCCTGACCATCTTTCACCTCAACAGATGGAAAACAGAAGGCACGAACTCAACAGTGGTTGCGACAGTCCAGACAAGATAGGCAATGTGTTCCATGGCTGTCAGACACGTATGGGTCCTGGTATTACCTGGTATTATCTTCTTGCAAGAGAAAAGTTGCCCTCTTCTCTGGCCTGACTCTGGAAGTTCAAGCCTTCAGTCTGTGTCCTGATACAGTGGTCAGAGTTGATGGTTTCTCTGTGTTTCTGAAAATACAGAAAAATCACCTCTTTACTATCCCAAAAGACAGTGCACGTCACTTTACCTTCTGAAGACTGTGTCTTGAGATTTTTCATTGGTAGGGAATTCACATGTTGCTACTCCATGCACTGCCATTTTTGCTCCAGTTTGTAGTGGTGACATAACATCTTGTCAATAGAAATTATATGATCCAGAAAGCTGTCATCTTAATCCATGTATCTCTTCAATAGGTCCTGACAAAGTTGCATATGGTGTTCTTTCTGTTTGTGTGTGAACATTCCTGAGACCTACCTACAAACTGTGATATTCCAACATTGCCACCATTGTTTCCAACACATTAAAGCCTATATTGAACTCTGTTACAGTTCCCATGCAATTGACCAATTTGCACAGATGAGCTGATAGAGATGCTCTTCATTTCATTTCATGGGTGTGACAGTTGTGCATAGTCATCCATGCTTGTCTTTTGCACTGTTGTTGCCATTGCTGAGAAGCATCACCCACTACTTCACTGGGCTCACATCCATTGTTTGGTATCTGCAAATGTTTCGAAACTGCCAGTGAATGTTAATAGGTGAAATTTTTTTCATCTCTCTCTGTCTATATACATGTCAGATGACATTTTGTCAGACTGCCCCCCTGCTGCTATCAGTCACACAGCAACAAAATAGAACAGAATATTGTTGGGAAAGTTCAACTTCTATTGCTGTCCCACTAACATCTATCCCTGACACCATGGGCCAAGATAATAAGTTAGGAGACATTACTTTCAGAGTATCCGTCATGGTTTTGATAAGAAAAGAATAGTCAGATAGAGAGAACTATGTAATTAAGTAAATTAATCTGGGATTTTCTGGCATCTTGTCTCATACTTCACTTTCACATGTACTTTCTAATCAGACTGCATACCCAATGATAAAGAATTATCCTTACTCTCTGTTTATTTTGTTTGGACTTGTATGGGAACTGTTGAATCACGGCCTGAACCACTGATTGATCACCTGAGGCGAGCACTGAGTCAGCCACAGGGGCACAGGTGAAGGTAATGTACCTGTGTGATTGGAAGGGGTGGAGTCTGGCTCCACCTCTCCCAGACCCTATTTAAGGGCTGACCACCACCAGGGAAGGATCTCTGGTTGGAGATCCCTCCCTAGTGGAGTTATTGGCAAACCTGATCATCTTCAAAGGTGAGCCACTCTTTCCTTATTAATTTCCTTATTAATTATCTATATACCATCTACTTAAGCTTATCTAAATTATACCATTTTGGGTGCTATTCTTGGGGGTTATTTGCCCTACAGGACTAAAGACAGGCTTGTTTTCTAGTTGGTTAGTTACTTGAGTGTACTTCTACTTTTGATAGAGTTCATATTGACTAAGATATAGTAAGTTTCTAGATCTAGAATTAACTGTATGAATATAATAGCATCGTACTGAGACATAAAGTATATGAAATACATCTGCTTTGCTCTTTAGAACAATTTTACTTTCATTATTTTTGAAGATTCTATGTTCCTAATTTGCATAAAGGCAAATATAAATTACCAAATATCCTCCTGCCTAAAGATGAGAAAGCTTTTCTTTTTCCCAGAAGAGAAATTAGATCCAAATTGTGTTTTGCAATATAAAAAATGAAGTGATCCATGCAACATGTATACCTTAAGTTACTTCTTACTGTTAATTAAAATAATACTGTTTTCAGTTATCCCCAGTGTAGATAAGGGTGATGATATTTGGCATTAATCTTCAAAATTTATCTAATTCTAAAAGTAAAAACATCTTGTGTAAAGTATATACCAAATTCCTTAGTAAAAAAGATCTTACTTCCTCAAATCTAGTTAATGAAAGTTGAACTTTTACTTCAAATAAGAAATATAAGGTTTTTTTTTTAAAGCTACCTTTTCATTTTCCAGCTGTGCTTCCTTCACCTTGGTTCCAGTCATTAATTCTTTATATGCCAAAATATGGGTATTTTACTTGCAGCATTATCAGAGTGGAGGCACCTGGAAGTTAATTAAGCAAACATGCTATTAAAAAAGTGTACACAAGACAGGTGTCCCTTCACATTCATTTTATCATTTCTGAAGTCTCATATTTCTGTAAATGTTGTGCATTCTTTTGCATTGCTACCTCTCTTAAATGTGACACATTTCACTTTTCATCATTTTAAGTTCTTCTCAGCAGTTTGGCCAGAATGTTGGCAATGTTACTTTTGCCACACTATGTGAGAAATAATTTCACTGCCTTGAGTAACTGCCACTGTGTGGGCAGAAATTTGTTTTCATAGAATACAAGAGAGTTGTGTCAAGGCTTGCTAAATCATCACTATATAAATAATCTTTGAGTGACTGGGGACTCAGTCACATATTCTTCCTGTTGCATTTTAGGGGAATTCAAAGACCATAGCTTGTGTAAATTTATTTGTGTAGTACTGAAAAATAATCTTAGCTTGCAAATAAAATGATAAGTCTATTGATCACTACTATCATAAGTAATATCAGCAACCTAAATTCATTTAAGTGCACTACATAATTCTTAGGTCCTTATTTAGAGTGTATAAAAAATTCATCTAAATATTAAGAATGGAGTAGAGGACTAAACAAAAAATACACCACTATATATATCAGCTTTCAACTTGACTTCTATTCATGTTCTGGTCTCTGAATTTCAGAAAAATATTTGAGGAAATTTCAGAGAAAGATAACCAAGATCATCTACCACATGGACTAGACTCTGATTGAAAAGTAACTGACTAGTGTTGACCCTGCAGAATGGAAAAGAAATAGAGCTGTGGGAAGATGGGAGACAAGCAGATTAGAAAGTGGTGAATTATATGGATAGTGTTAGATCCTGTATTTTCTTCTGTAAGACCCCACAAATTATCTGTACAGATTGTTTCAATGTTCTCTTACCCTTACTGTGAAGTTTTTTTCTCATATTTAAGTGGAACCTCCTATGTTCCAGCTTGCACCCATTTCCCCTGGTCCTGTCATTGGATGTCATGGAGAAGAGCCTGCCTCCATCCTCCTGATACTCACCCTTTATATGTTTCCAAACATTAATGTGTTGATGCCTCAGTCTCCTCATCTCCAAGCTAAAGAGACCCAGCTCTCTCACCCTAACCTTGTGAGGGAAAGAGTGGATGCTCTGCTCCCTTAATCATCTTTGTGCCTCTATGCTAAATGCTCTCAGGCAGTTCTCTGCCCTTCTTGAACTGAGGTGCTCAGAAGAGGACACAATATTTCAGATGCAGTCTCATCAGGGCAGAGTAGAGGGGGAGGAGATCATTTCTCAACCTGCTAACCACACCCCTTCCAATACACCTCAGGATGCCATTAGCCTTCTTGGTTGGCTACAAGGACACAGTACTGGCTCATGATCATTCTGCTGTGCACCAGGATCCCCAGGTCCCTTTCCCCTTCTCTGCTCACCGACTGGTCAGTCCCCAAACTATACTGGTACCTGGGGTTGTTCTTACCCAGATGCAAGACTCTACACTTGCCCTTGTTATATTTTATTAAATTTCTCCCTGCCCAGCTCTCCAGCTTGTCTAGGTCAGTTTTGGGTGTGTCAGCCACTCCTCCTAGTTTTGTGTCATCAGTAAACTTGATGACAGTGCACTCTATTCCCTCTTTCAAGTTGTTTATGGATATATTGAATAGTACTGGTCCCAGTATCAACGCTTGAGTAACTCCACTAGATAGCAGTCTCCAACTAGACTCTGTCCCACTGACCACAGCTCTCTGGCTTCTTTCCTTCAGCCAGTTCACTTTACTACCCAACTGTCCAGATCACATTTCCTCATTTTGGCTGCGAGGATTCTGTGGGAGTCAAATGCTTTACTAAAACCAAGATAGGTCACATCCTCTTCTTTACCATCATTAATCCACCTGGTTATGCATTCATGAAAGGCTATCAGATTGGTCAGACATGTCTTCCCCTTGGTTAAGCCATGTTAACTGCCTCTAATCCTCTCACTCTTGATATGCTTAGAGACAGAACCATGGATAAGTTGTTCCATCACATTTTAAGGGATGGAGATGAGTCTGAGTGGTCTGTACTTACCCAGGTCCTCCTTCTTGCCCTTTTTGAAGACTGGAGTGATATTTGCTTTCCTCCAGTCCTCAGGCACCTCTCCTATACCCCATGACTTACTAAAGATAATGGAGATTGGCCTAGAGATGTCTTCTGCCAGCTTCCTTAGCACCCATGACTGCATCCCATTAGGACCCCTGGCTTCATGGATGTCCAGATTGCTTGGAGAACTGGGTGGAGAGGAGCCTTATGAGGTCTGAATCCAGGAGACTTGTACAGACTTGTTAAAACACTTGTTAAAACTAGCCCTCGTATCTTGGCTAACAGGTAACTTTAGGAACACCAGGACCATTGAAATGTGAGGTCCATTGAACATAAGTAAAGACAAGTAGAGCTGCTGCTTGCAACTCAGTGTGGGGGTGGTCCTGTGAAGAGAAGTACAACACAATGGTAGGTAGGGTTGCTGTTTACAACACAATGGAGGATCCAGTGAAGATAAGCGGAGTTGCTGTTTGCAACTCAATGGGAGATTCCTATGATGATAAGGAGGCAGAGTTGCTGTTGACAAAATGCACCCCCTAAAGGTTTCTCAAGGGTGCCACCAAATGAGCCAGTGACCCTCCCCTCATTTTAGGATGAAAACCAATTTTTTGGAAATGTGATAAATATGTATATACCATGCCTATAAATGTGTAGTCACTGCTTTCCTTGGCTTGTGCATGTTTGGTGAGCAATCCCCATGCCCCCAGCACTGTAATAAGAATACCTACTTGACATAACTCATTGGTGTGTCAGTTTACTCTGTGTATTTCTCAGCTTCAGTTTCAACACAAGCAGAGGTAGAGTCCTACTCCTGGGGAGGAATAACAACATTCAGCAGTGTAGGTTAGGGGCTGACCTGCTGGTTAGGTGCTCTGCTGGAAAGGACCTGACTGTCCTGGTGGACAACAAGTTTACCATGAGTCAGTAGTGTGCCCTTGTAGCCAAGAAGGACGATGATATTCCAATTATGGAATCTTGTTCTATCTAGAACTGTGTATTAGATTTGTACATTTTAGTTTACTCAGTCATAGCACTGAACAGATATTAGACAACTATTATTAATATCCCTAAGGAAATAAAAGTGCAAGTTTTTTTGTTGATAAGAAATGAGATCTCCCCAAAAGAATGACATGTTGAAATTGATACATGAAAGCAGATTTAGAAATTAGAATTTTTAAAACAGGTAAACATATAGAAACTGGGTCCCTCAGGGTAGCATCCCATTCCTCTGGTGTGTCGACCCACACCCTACAGCTTGTTGTCATCAGCAAACTTCCTGAGAGCGCACTCAATACCACTGTCAATGTCACTGATGAAGATATTGAAGAGGGTTGTCCCAGCACTGACCTCTGGGGAGCCACTCATCACTGATCTCCATTCAGACATTGAGCCATTGACCACCACTCTCTGAACGTAATCTTGCAGACATTTACATTGTTGTTCCCATCTGTTTTGGAGAATTCAGTGCATGACTATTATTTACCAAATGTTTTCAGTATTCTTTATTTTAAATATATGGCTTAAAAAAAATATACTCAGGTGATATTAAGTTCACTGAGATGTCTCATGAGGATATATATCCTTATGTTCTGAAAGACAGCAAGCATAGTATCCTGTTTTTTTTTCTGATCAATTTTTAATGGTTACTTTCACATATATAGTATATCTCTCTGGCCTGATGGCTGTGGATGGGTCTCCTCTGTCTCTGAGGGGAAAGTGGATCCTAGTCAGGAACTGTCAGGGCTCACTTAGAGAATTCTGAACTATGTATGAAGGGGGAAGGGGAGAAAATGTCACTCACTAGGGTGGAGCAAGTAGTTCAGAGTTGTCAACTAGATCAGATAAGGGAAGAGGGCAGAAGTCAACAGAACAGAGAAGGTCATGGAAATGTTGTAGGAGATTACAGTGAAATACCTCTGTAGGATCTTGTGAGGACTCCCCAGAGGAGTTACCACAGATAATTGTCTGCCTGAAATCTTCCTGTGTCCCTTTAGGGATACCTGCACCTGCTGCTTCCCTTAAGTTCCTGTATACTAATGCAAGCAGCATGGGAAGTAAACAGGAAGAGTTTGAGGTCTGAGTGAGGTCGCAGGGCCACTATCTCATAGCAATCACAGAGACATGGTGGGACAGCTTGCCTGACTGGAATGCTGTCATGGATGGCTACGTGCTTTTTAGGAAAGACAGGATGGCGAGGCTGGGCGATGGAGTTGCTCTTTACCAGAGAGAGCAGCTAGAATGTATCGAACTTCACCTGGGGGAGTGTGATGCACAGTGCAGAGCTCCTGGGTGAGAATTAAGGGGCAGGCTAGTGCAGGGAAGACTGTTGTGGGGGTGTATCTATAGGCCCCCTGATCAAGAGAAGGAAGTTGATGAGGCCTTCTACCAATGGCTGGAAGAAGCTTTGCAATCTCAGGCTCTGGTTCTTATGGGGGACTTCAATTATTCAGATACTTGTTGGGAAAGCAACAGGGCCAGGAACGTGTGTTCCAGATAGTTCCTGCAATGTATTGAAGATAAATTTCTGGTGCAGGTGGTGGATGATTTGATGAGGAGTGGGGTGTTACTCGACCTTGTTCTTATTAATAAGGATGGGCTTGTTAGGGAAGTGAAGGTTGGGGGCTGCTTGGGATGTAGCTATCACAAGATAGTGGAGTTTAAGGTCTTGAGTAGAAGAAGCATACCAAAAAGTAGGGCTGCTGCCCTGGACTTCAGGAGAGCTGACTTAAATCTCTTCTGGGACCTTCTTGGAGCTATCCCTTGGACTAGGGTGTTGGAAGGTAAAGGGGGCTGTGAGAGCTGGTCAGCATTTAAACAGTGCTTCTTACAAGTTCAGGATTGAGCTGGACTTAATTGATCTAGTCAGAAGAATGTTTTGAATTAGCCATTAATATGGATTTCATATTCTCAAATCCATATTTGAGTTTCATATTCCTTTATTTTCAATTCCTGGTTTATAAATTAACAGGGAAAAAAACAAAACAACAACAACAAAAAAAGAACAAACAACTGTAGTTCAAACAAAGGATCAGGTAAAAATATATTAATATTTAAATTAATAATCTAAAGATTTTGATTAATAGTTAAAAATTATAACCTTATGAATATAATGAAGCTGGAATGGCATTTAAAAGTAATTTAAAAACAGTGAAATTAGCCCTTATATCTACACTAACTTGAATATTATTTTAACAGATTGTGAATACGTTCTTCTAATTAGATTTGTCACTTTATTTGAAAGTCTTGAAGGCAGCAAATACTTAATGACAGAGAACATCAAAGGGAACTGTTAATTAAGATATTTTACTAGCAAAAATAATCCTCTTAACATGATACACTAGCCACTACAAAGGTTTTATGTAAGGTTTTAAGTAAGGGTATTTAATAGTTCTTGGCTGTATCTCCTTGAGCATCTGAGAAAAAGAATGAAGATGGAATTTCAGTGACTACTATTCTTTGAAATTCCAGGTATCTTTCTGGCGATCTCTTATTTTCTTAAATTAAATATGCAGTCTTATTTTTAAGGGCTGCCAGCACCTTTTTCTCATTTACCCACTGTGAAAAGGCGGAGTAGCATCTTGCTATTAAGAAAAACTTTATCACTTTATTGTATTGAGTCCCATTTAGAACAATCTTTAACGACCTTCAGTTTTGTTTGGAAAATCTGCGTTTTGATCATACGTGTCACAAAGACTAATAAAGTTTCGCTTTTTAAATTTGCCATGAACTAACAAGACAGTTTTACTGATTTCCTCCTAAGAATCACATTGAGTTTAGAATCTGAGAGCAAACAAATATTCACAAATTGTAATGAATTATAATTCCTGATGAACATTATGCTTAGATGCCATTACTTGGTCTTATTCAAGCACAGCCTATAATATTTTGTGAACCACTTTATGAATAGTCTGCCAGTTTTTCACATGTTCTTCCACTGCTGAAGTTAATAACTTGAAAATTTAGAAAAGAGTTGTTAATGGACCATACTCTACCTGAAATCCAGCAGCAGGTGGAAGTACTGCAAGGAACTTCAGCATGTTTATCAATTTTCTAGAATCTCAACAGATTTGAAATTACACAAAAATTTCTGTCAGTGGTTAATGCAGTAGTGGAGAGGATTGCCATCAGAAGGATGTAGACAAGGCCAATGGATCTTAACGGTACTCAAGAAAGACAAATAAAAAGCCTTACACCCAGGAAGACAGAAACCCTGGCACAGGACTGGCGAGTAGCAAGCAACTCTGCTGAAAAGAGTGGATTGTGGCAGACAAGAAGAATTTGAGCCAGCAGTGTATCTTGACTGCAAAGAGGGCTAACACCATCCTGAAATGAGATAAAACTGACAAAGTTTGAAGTGATCTTTGGACCATATATCAAGATAATTTTCTTTTTTTCTGGGACTCTTGCATTTGAACCAGTTGACTTGGATTCTATAGCCTCTGTCCTGAAAGGTATTCTCAAGATCTGACAGGGTAAAGCCCTGAATGACTTTGTCTGACCTCAGAACTGACCCTGCTCCATGCAAGAGCTTAGACATGAGATAGTCTAGCTCCATTTTGCCCTGAGTTATTCTATGATCTTAGAGACAGAAAAATAAACAATATAAAAGTTTTAATTCTATTGTGATACAACAAACAAAAATAACTTTATAGAATGTTTCTCTTTTTTTTAAAATCCACTTGACTTCTAAGCAGCACGGTGTTACTAACCAGTGAGCAAATAAGTAGGTAATGTTTGTTCATTTATCAGTTGTCTCTGAAGAAAGGAAAAAAATAACATCATTAAAACATTTACTGAATCCTCCTTGATGAATTATACTTCTTTAGTTGCATTTGAAATGTTTAGTGGTAGGCTGTCAAGTCAGTCAAGTCATTCTGGCTGTTGTCTGTACTTCCAGTCTACTGAATTGTAAGAGTTGGCTTGTAAAGTCAGAACTTACAGTAACATAGTTTGAATCAATGCTTTATTTTAAACCAGCATTGTGATTGAAACAGTTTAAGTCCAGTCAATGACTAGTATCAGAAAGCAATTTCATACTGCCAATTAAATGGAGCAGATTAATTCATTTTCCTTAGAATCCTATCTAAATTCTACTAAAACACTACTTCAAATTATATATTTTAAGAATTAATGATAATTACATATTAATTCTCTTAATTTTATGTACAGTTCAGTATTAGGTCATGTGCTAATGCATAATGACTGATCCCTGGTATTTTTGCTTGTGTTAACCCAAATGGAAGAGTAAAACAATTCAATTCTAAGAGGAGATAGGAGTTACAGCTGAAATCTACAGCTTAATCTGGGATTTAACATAATGCAGTAACAAAGCACAAAGCTCAAACTTGTAAAATAAGTATAAAACTCATGTGGTCTTCTCTGAAATTAATTGGCTTTACTTATTAAATATAACTTGTACATAAAGATCTAAATCAAGAACTGCATTTGTCTAATCTGGCTTTCCAGAATATGAACTTTTCTGTGATAAACATGACTACTCATTTTCAGGCCTACAATTTCAAAAAGTGTTTAAATTTCATTTCAGTATTTCAGCACACAGATTACAACTTAAAAATATTTTAAATATCTATATTGACTAAACAGGGATGACATACACCTCTAGTATTCTCCAATTTAAAGTGAACTTTCCCAGGCTGTAGTGTTCTAAAAAGGAAAATTGCAGTAGATAATTGGTTTTGGCTTTCTTTTTTTTTTTTCCTTGTGAATGCTTCTGAACACTTGAAAAGATATTCATATCTATGTTCTTCCTAATCACTTTATTCCGTTAGTGTTTACTTGTACAAAGTTAGTCCATGAGATTAATTTAAATGAGAATTTCCACTGATAGTTTATCTGGGTTAAATTTCCTTTGCTATCATATGTTTACAAGATCAACCTTGTGTATAGTTGTAGCATATTGCAAATACAAACTGAGTGCATCTAGGACAGATTCAATGTCTATTTATGGTGCATTGTCTCAGGGAAATGTCAAAGGCCATTGCCTTTTTTCTTCACTGAACATCTTGTTGGAATCAGGAGCAACCTCCTCTCCTATATAAATAGACAAGCTTATGGACCTGCCGTATGTTTCCATTATCCAAAGTTTTAGCATTTAAAACAGTTTTCAGTAGCAGATCATTCAGGCTACTTTTTTGAACTAAGTTGCTTAGTGCTTCATCAGCTTAATCTACTTCTAATTCTGCATTATTGTCTAGTAAACTTAAGAAATTAGGTACTATGCGTGATAGTTACCTCTATCAAGGTTAAAATATTAACAAATATTATAAGTACCACTTTGCTAATATACACATTTTGAAGTGTTATTTAAGGAGAATTTTTCTTGATTTATTTTTAGATTGTCTTTATCTTAACTTATTTTCCACTTTAGTGTTGTACATTTTTAAAGCACTGGGACATAATGTGCCATTTATCTGAGATTCCAAATGTAATTTTGCTTTAGACTTGATACTAAGGGCTGGTGACTACTCATCATTTTTATTCATTGACTTGTGTGACTAAGACAGATCCATATCAATTTTACATTAAAAGTAGAGGTATGTGTAATGCAGTAAGTTTTTTTGTTTTTGTTTGTTTTGGTTTTTTTTTTTCTGTTTGAATCAACATTATCCTTATTCAATATTCTTGATCATGCAGTTATATTTTCTGTGTTTTAATCTTGGTACCAGTCTGCCAGAAATTCACTGTATCCTGAATCAGTATCTAGTCTTGCCTTTTGATATTATTTATTGTTGTGATTTTTTTCATCTTTTATTCTCAAATAAAAAATTAAACACGCCTAGACCTGTTTCATTTGTTTATAGCACTGTCGTTATATGACAGTAAGTAGCAGTTTGTGTTTGTTTTGTTTCTTTTTTCCCCTCTATTAGAAGGTTCATGGTTCTATCTCCAACACGTAAACCTGTAGTCATACCTGACGCTTTTAAGTTTGTTTAGCTTTTCTGGAAATTACCAATGTATGATTTAGAAGTGCCATACCACAGAATGGATACTGAGACATTGAATGAAATATTGTAAAAATAATATATTTAATACATAAAAAAGATCTGCTTGTTATCTGTTTAGCACTTAAAAGTTCTGTACTGTTAGTATTTTAGTAGTATAGAAAAATAAAAACTCTCCACCTAAAACGTTTGCAGCACAAAGCCCCCAGACTTTATTATCTTTTTTTTTTATGTTGTATTTATCTGTATTAGATTTTTTTAAAATGAGTTCCGTTTCCTTATACAGCATGCTTCCCAGTTTCACAGAGGATCCTATTTTCATTTTCTTAGCAATTCCTCTACTAATTTGTGCAAATACTGTTTAGTCTCAATCCTGTTATCATCCACTGTACTTTAAAGGCAAGTCCTAAAGCCTCTGAGAGAAAAGCTCAGACATAAATATAGAAGCATGGAACATTATTGCTTGAATGGATTTTGAAGTGCTCCTTAATCAGTATTATATTTCAAACATTCTAATAGGTCATACAAGTACATCATGTACAACATCTTTTTTTAATGGTAATTTTTTATTATTAATTTTATTATGCATCACTCAGTTATTTATCTGTTCCAGTCAAGACAAAGATGCTAATGTGTCAGATGTGCTAACTATTGACATGTGAGTGTTGGCCTGCAGAGATTTGCAGCAAAATCTAGAGAAGTGGGAAGAATCAAAAGGTTAATCAAATATATTAAAGAAATAAATTGCACATGGTTTATGTATTTTAGCTTCTACTCAATTTAAATAAATATTTTTATAGGAAGTGTCTAGGGAAAACAAACAAACAAACAGACAAAAGCTGGTCAAGAAATTTATTGGTGACTCTATTTTGAGTAAAATATTTATTTTTATAGAAATTTGAAAGCAAAAAATAGGTAACTATAGATACAGCCCTTGCCAATATCAATCAAGATTATTATAGAATTGTAGAATCATAGATACATATTTATTTGTTTTTGTTTGTTTTTATTTTAGAGGTTTACCTTTTACTCACCATCTGCTCTCGGCTTTATTTCTGCTCTGAATGCTTTGAGATTTCAGATCCTTGTCAAGATTGGATGAAAGGAATTGAATGTATGAATGTATCTGCCTGGTTTATTAGCAGTTGGAGTCTGAAAATCTCACCCACTACCTAGGTTACTGTGTAATGTTACTGTGTCTTTCCTCAATATGGCAGTTATCACTTTTTTTTGCCCATGGGGTCTCTTTTAATGTTAAATCTCTATATTTTGCTCTAGCCATGGCATTTTCTTGACTGAATCTGCAGGAGATAAAATTATGTGCTATCATTCTGCCTGGTATAAAATTTAGTACTCCGAGATTTCTCAGAAAATTTAGAACTACATGTGTATTATCACAATCTTCATGAAATGTTCACTAGCATTAAGAAATGTTCAGGTTACTTCAAATTTACAAATAAAGATTCTTGACTTTCCTCTTTTCATGTCAGTTGTCTTTACTATGTTAAACAGAGGGAAATTTAATCTCTTAGGTTGATCAAGAAAACACAATTCAAAAGAAAAAGTTAGCATCCAGTGCTACTGTGTGTCCCACAGGTTCCTCCACTTTGATCAAAACTGCCTCCACTGGTGAGTTAGAAGAGCCTATTGCGGCCACTCCTGGTGCTATTACTGTTGCTAGCACATCTGCAGATGTTACTGTATCCCGTGCAGTGACCATCCATAGACATCCTTCCGAAGAGCAACAAGTGCAAGCTATGAACCTAAGCAGATCAATTCTGGAGTCAGCCTCTTCCAATGAAGCACTCTCCCTTCATCAAGCAAAAGAAAGCACAAGACGACGACCAAGAAAAGCTGAGCAAATAGAAAGAACTAAAGAACTTGCAGTTGTTACTCATAGAGGTATTGGATATTATTTTACTTGTGCCCATGTAGTTCTTGAAAAATATTTTCTATACATCAGAAGTGAAAGGTCAGGAATGCATTCCAGAAATATTACTGAATCAAATGGGAAAGAAATTAAATTTTAAACTGAGTTTTAGGGAGGCAGACAGATTAAAAATATATATATATATATTGTCAGTTATTAAAATTAATTTGAATGACAGAAAGATGGAAAGAAAGGTAAAGAATTTTTTTCACTTCATCAGTGTGTCTTGTTATCAATCCTAATGAAGATAAAAGTGGAGATTAAATATATTATTCTATGTTTCATATATGTTTGCATATAAACTATTACAGCATTAAAAATATTCTTTACAAATAGCTTTTTTGTTCTAAATTAAGAAGTAATGCAGATGCATATACCTCCCTTCTGCTTAAATCTTTAGCAGAGGATTTTTTTTAAACATCTGTACATTTTTATTCTATCAAACACAAAATCAATGAATGAAGCAGACTCTATATGACAAGAAAATTCATTGTTGCATGTGTCAGTATTAAAGCTAAAGTTTTGACATATCCCTGTATTAGGATAATTTAATCCAAATGCAAAAATATTAATAGTGAACCATTACTTGGATTAAGTTTGAAATACAAAGCACAATTAATTTCATTAAAAGATAAGTGACAATATCACTAATCATAGGATGAGAAACTACAATGCTAGAATGCCTTAATTTACCCAGCATAGACATTCAGAAAGAAATTTCATGTCCTTGTTTTAACGATACACAATTTGATGTTTCAGATTAATGTTACTGTGTACTATTTATTACATATTATTTAATTTATTTATTTATTTGTTTGCTATTCCATTGTTTCATGATTGTGTATTTTGCCTGGAGAACTTATAAGCACAAACAGATTGAGGAGGAACATCATTTAAAGCACAAGCAATTTGTAGTTGTCTTATTATATGGTTGCTGTTTTCTAAAGATGACTTAGAAATGTAATCTGTTATCTTACTGGATCATATAATGACCTGGCATAAAATAGTGTAGCTTAATTTATTAAGGTGATTCAAAACAAAATACATGCTTGCCCCCCAAAAAACAACCACACTGTATTTGGTTTGCAAATGCAAGAGAAATCATGAAATAGCTTTATTTTCAATTCTATTTCTATTAGTGCAAATCCGATTTCTATTTACTTATTTATTCACTGATTGCATGTACGAGCATTCTTTTAAGAATGTTTTAAACAGGTTTAAAAAGGAGAAAGCAGGCTTATTTTAAGTTATGAGGGAGTAGCTGAAGGTCTATAATAATTCCTTCTGATTTAGAGGAGGGTATAGTAACTTTTCAGTATAAACTTGTAACACTGACATACATACGGCTTTTTCTGTCACCTATTAGTAGTCATCGTGCTACAATGTCATCTCCGCAGTTTTCACACTGTGGTTTTCTTCTATGATCTGTACTTTAATGTGTAAAGCTAATGTAATATATATTAAAAACCCTTCTGAGTGACTCTGCCATATTAAAGTAGAAAACTTTATGCCAGGGGGGGAAAAAGGTGGGAAAGAGATTTCATTATATCAAATTAAACAAGAAGATACATCCACACACCTACAGGTGAGAAGAAACCTGTATCTATTATCCCAGAGAACAAAATCCACATCTAGTTGTGCTTGTAATTTATTCTTTCATCCCCTGATTAAAATCTTGATTTTGTTAATATTTCCTATATAACACTTTTGGAATATAATTTTATTACATCAAAATCAAATAACAGAATAACCACTTCAATATCATACACATGTAACATATAATGAGGAAAATATGACCATTTTTCTTTGGTAATGATCAATATTTTGTTTGGAAATCATCATTTTTCAGACATATTTTAAGAAAGTATTTGTGAATAAGAGAATATTGTTAATGACAGAGGGCAATTTCCGGTATAGGCAGATATTCCACAGGTGTTTCTGTGGAGCTTTCTGTAGATTTCTATTGAAATATTTTAGTTTGGCTTTAACAAATTATTTATGAATATTTACTCATCTTGACCCACACATTACATTTCAATGGAGATATTCTGAGGACTTTCTTAAAAAGTTTATGTACATTTCTTTTAAAATTCTTTCTCTGTTTAACATCTGTTAAAAAAAAAAAAATTAGTTTTTATTCTGGAGACATATTTTTTCCTGCATTCTTTATCAAAACTTTTCTTCCAAATCAATGCAAAGTAAGTAATTCTTGAAAAAATAGAACTTTAATGTGCTAAACACAGTTTACAAAAACTTACTATCTTATTTACAATTTAGCAGACTTCTGGTGTATGTGTAATTTTTGAGAGTATAGCAAGTGATGTCAGAATATGTTATGTTTTATGACGGACTGGCGTTGATGTAAAGGGATAACAATAGAATAAGAGTCCTATTGTTCAATTCGGTAAGATCCGTGAAAAAAATCTTTCAGAATGTCTAGGTAACAAGTATGCTTTTATTATTAAATTGAGTTTTAATAAGGAGAGGAAGAGTTTGTATGGAAGGGACGTACAGCAAGAACTAGAGGTCTAAAGTAGATTTACTAGATGAAAACTGTTCTGCCACATTCAATGTGTGCACTTCAAAAATAACTGTAGGTTGTATCACAGCCTGGCTGAAGAATTTCTTCTCTCAGTTTATTAGATGGAAATGACAGAAGGGATAGCTTTTTATTCTGACTATTTGAGAGAGGGAACTGGAAACCCAGAAGCTTTCAGTGTAATATTTCCATAAGTGATAAGAAGTACAAATACAATTATTTTTTTTTTTAAGGTAGAAATGATGCATCTTGAGAAATACTGTACATTATTACATTCTTTCTTCAAAAAGATGTCAGGTGAATGAAAGAACTCTACTGATGTTCATTGATTTGAGTATACCATCTTACAAAATTACATGTCAGACAAAATGAAAGGATAAATACTTCAGGTAGCAAATTTTTGTATTTAGAGATATTGTATTAAAGACAAATGATTCTATACAATGTAAATAAATATATTAAGGAGAGGTGTGAGAAAAATTCCTGTTATGGGAACTATGAAGTCTTCTGCAAGGAGGAGGGGGGAAAAAGGGTAAAAATGTTGCTTTCAAGATGCAACTTGATTAGCCAATGAAGATTATATTTAAAGAGAAACACAACATCTTTTGGGTTCTAAGTTCTCATGAAATCAAGAATCCAAGCTCATGAAAGGGTATTGCTTCTTCTAATAACAGTTCATGTGGGTTCTAGATTTCAGTTTCTAGAATGATATAACACATTCAAATGAGAAGTCAGGGATGAAGTTAAATGTGATTTTTACATTATTTTCTATTAAAGTATTTAAGTATTGTTAATTTGATCATAACTACGTTAGTTGAAGATAATCTGACATTTTTGATCTTATCTACAATCTCTGTTTCTTATATTAAGAGTTCAGAAACGCTATGTCATACTGAGTCATTTTAGAATTCTTATTAGCTACATTTTTTCCCACAATTTTTCATTCAGTATACGTAAACATAAGGAGAAATATTTTAGAAATTTTTCTATAGAGTGCTTTCACAGCATGTTTGGACTGTCTAAAAATATATGTTCATGCAGAAGTACACACTCATCCTAATAAAATACTTCAGAGAATAATGGAAATCTTTTGGTTACAATGGTAAAAAGAGAATGTATCAGGATTTCTAAATAAATCTTGAGATGGAAATAAGGAGAAAGAAAACAAAATTAAAATGAAAGCTGATTATACAGGAGTAGCAGAGGTTTTATTCTTTCAGATCATTGAAGAAGAAGAATCCTTTATCTATCAGTGCCTAATATACTACAATCTGATGCTCACTTTTGCTGACATGATACTGTACTTCTCAGGCTTTTAAAAAGACCACACAGTATAAATAATTTTACAAATTCAGTGTAACAAATTTTAAAGCCTTCTTAATTCTATTAAAGGAAGTGGGTTGAAAATGAATTATCTCCAATCAAGTCACTAGAGTTTTGGTCTTTGTTTTAATGAATCTGAACCTCTATCACAGAATAGAAGAATTAAATTGCCACAAAATGATGCGTAGGAAGTTCTGCACCAATGTGCATGGGAACTTCTTCACAGTAAAGGTGATGGAGTGCTGGAATAGGCTGCACAGAGGGGTTGTGGAGTCTCCTTCTCTGGAGATCTTCAAGACCTGCCTGGATGCCTACGTGTGCAACTGGTCTAGGGAGCTGCTTTGGCAGGGGGGTTGGACTCAATGATCTCTAGACATCCCTTCCAAACCTCTATGATTCTGTGAAACAACATGCAAAGACTAGCGGAGTAGTGTGTCTTTTTCTTAAGATCATTAAAGAAATGCAGAAAAACAAGGAAATTAAACCTGTACTTCTGTATCTCAAACTGCTATCCCAACTCTATTGTAATCCTTTCACTTGAAGAATTTAGAGAATTTCATCACTGATGGACTCTGTATATTTGCTGATATATTCCTGAAATGAACACCCTATTTTGCAGTTGTCTGAGTTAAGTAGTCACTGTACCAAACTTTTATGACATCTGAAGTTGTAAAATTATTTTTTATCCATATACCGAAGAACTTATTTACTCGATCAGCAGATGAGTGGAGTTAGTGTACATTTTTTTGAAAATCCTGTGGAAAGTCTACCCAACAGATAAACTAGAAAATTATAATTGAACACAACTGTACATTCATACTGCAAAAGCACTATAATTCTCATTTTTCCTTTACATTACACAGTCACTACCTACAATGACATAATTGTGAAGATGCATCCATACAATGAAAGAGTAATTTAGTTTTCTCACAATTATGTCATTGGTTATAAAATACTGATCCCAGTATATGCGTTTAAATTACTTATTTCTCTTCATATTTAAATACCTACTTTATGCTGCTAACTTGTTCTTCTATTTATTTTTGTATTACAGTTCCTGCAGCTCTTAAGTGTTCTTCATTATAGTTGACGTGTTAACTTATATAATTTATCTTCTGACTTAATGTTAACACTTTTCCGCTGTAATGCAGGTTTTTGACCATATGATATATTGGTAGCATTTTGGTAAAAATCAAATACATAGCTGTTAGTATTTGAAAAAAGGCATTAGAGTAATTACTCATTACAGGTGAATCATACTTGCTTTCTGTCTTAAGTAGCTCTTTCTCCAAATTAGACAATTTGTCATGTAAATTAATATACTGTATAAAAACTGTTACCTTAAGCTTTTTAAAGATCACTTGTGCAAACTAGTTATATCTCCTCATCATTCTTAGTTCAACACCAATGTCTTAACTTTTACTATGCAATTAATGTTATACACCTATAACCTGTATAAATATTTTTTTGTTTTATTAGTATGTTCTGCATCATTTTACATAGTTCAGCTCATGATTGCATTGCCTTATTATACAAATTTGTTATTTATACTTGTTGGAACTGAAATACTAATATTTTTTTTATAATTTGCAATGAAAATAAAACTGGGTGAGTTCCTACATAACATTGTGCAATAACTTTACAGTTTCAGCAGCTGTACAATGATTATATATTTCAGACACAGAAGTGTAGGATTTTTTTTTTTCAGTGTATTTATTTTCATTGTATCTTTAATGGATATAAGAATACATAGAAACACAAAACTATTCTAACAAGAAGCAAACAAAAAAGACATTTTACTTATTTCGCCGTGTCTAAAACTTTCCCTAGAAGTATTTGAAGTTACATTTTCTTGCATGGGAAACTCTTTTAGACAAGGACTGAAGCAAAATTATTCTGAACTTAGTTCTGTTTGTATCAAAATTGTTCACCATGTACATGTGATTGCTCTGTTACCCAAATCTCAGATCGTCCATCTTGCATGCAAACCTAATGTGTGTACTTCCTCAAGTTTCACAATTATTTATATTCTTCTTCAATAAACCATTTAGATCCATCTTTTATAGGTGCATAAAACAATGGACTTTCCAGCTTTAGAAAAAGACTATGTAGTCTATACAATTTTCTATTGTGTTTCAAAGACTTTTGTGGGGAGAAAAGCATGAATGTGTTGAATGTATGCTCCAAGGTGGACGTCTGAATAGTTTCCACATTTTTAAAGTCATTAAAAATAATCTCTGATTTAATATCAAGCAGCTTTGATGATACTGTTTACACTCATCAGATCACATGATGAAAATTCTGTTTATGTCTGTCAGAATCTTTATAGGAGATATGCATCACCAATTCTGCCCAAGCTAACTAAACACAAATAAACATATTTGTTTACATTTAAATTTAAGAATTAAGACAGCAAATAACAAAATAAAACTACAAGCCACATTTATTTAAAGTAGTATTGAAGAACATTACAACTTCCTGTTTACATGTAGCAATGGAGATGTAGCAATATCAGATAGCTTTTTATAAATTTCAGATAGATTTGATAGTCTTTACAATTGTATAATCAAACTGAGATACAATGGATTAATTCTAAACCAGATATAATAGACTTAATAACTGATTAAGTTTGATTTCTGAACCACTTGATTTCTTTGATCTAGCTTTTCAGTGTTATTTTGAAATTGATTCTGAAGTAGATTGAAGGACAGGGCATAAGGGAAGCTTTGTGTTCACATCTGTTTTAATTTATGCTCTAGTATTCTCCAAAGCACTGGAGGATCTTATCTCTTCTTTCCGTCTGCACCAGTATGCAGTCTCAGGGGTATCTTGTTTGTTTAGACTCATCTGTTTTTCCTGTGTCTTGGCTGTTAAGAAATATGAGAACAGATTACTCTGAACATGTTTAGCTGTATGCAGCATTATCACATTTGAATTACCTGGAGAGTAAAGAGGATATAAAAGTTTAAACTCATCTCATGAGAAACTGGGTATCCATGGCCAAATAAATTGAGCCCTTAAAATGTCTCTTTGTGGTCTAGCTTAGATGTGTACAGCTTTTAGTATATCCTGGCATGAATCTACCCACTGAACTTTCCAAAAAGTGAAATCCACTGTGCTTACTGTATGTATATGATAAAATTGTTTTTAAACATTTCACATTTTCTTCCCTGGTGTCCATACTGGCATTTGCAAAATAATACCTAGTTTTGAAAGTATTAAAAAGTAGACTTATTGTGGTTTCATTTATATTGTTTTTTGTTTGTTTGGTTGGTTTGTTTTGTTTTGTTTTGGTTTGGTTTTTGGAAAGGGAGTTGTTTTCATATGTATGTAGATACTTACCACGCTTGACATATTCTTTAGCGACTAGGCATTTTTGAACAAAATATGTGTCTATCTACTTCTTCACACTATTAATCACAAAGTACTGTTCAATAAATTAGCATACAAAACATGATTCAAATCTTTCACATCAGTGGATGTAAAGAAAATCAGAGATCTTCAGTTACTTGCTTTCCTTGTTTTTAATAGCTGCAGCAAAGTGATGCAAAGTTTTTAAAAAGATGGAATGGTTTCGATTGGAAGGGACCTTAAAAGCCCTTTTTCAGATCCCTGCCATGGCAGGGACACCACCTTCTGGATTAGATAGCCTAGAGCCCTGCCTGACCTGGCCTTGAACATTTCCAGGTATAAGTTATTCACAATTTCTCTAGGCATCCTATTACAGTGCCTAAACACCTTAATAATAAAGTATTTATTCTCAATTTCCAGTCTACATCTAGCCTTTCTTATTAAAATCCATTAATACTTTGTTCTATCGTTATACGTCCTGATAAAGAGTCCCTCACTGCCTTTCTTGTAGGCCCCCATTAAGTACCACTGCAATGAGATCTCCCATAAGCCTTTACTCCAGGCTGAACAACTTCAGCTCTCTCAGCCCGTCTTTGCAGATCAGGTGCTTCAGTCCTCTGGTTATCCTTATGATCTTCCTATGGACTCATTCCAATAGAACCATGCCTTATTATGTTTGGGGCCCTAGAGCTGAAAACAGTACTCCAACTGAAGCCCAAAAGGGTGGAGCAAAAGGGGACAATCACATCTCTAATCCTTCTTGTCATGCTTTCTTTCATGCAGCCTGTGATGTGGTTGGGTTTCTGGGCTGCAAGCACAAATTGCCTTACTTCCAAGTCCATATCTGCATGGTTGCTCTCTATCCATTCATCCCCCAGTCTTTATTGTTGTTTGGGATTTCCATGACTTAGGTGCAGCGTTTAATCTTTAACTTCATGGTTGTTCTACATTTCTACTGTAGATACTGTGATCTCTCTTTCTCATGTACATCAACTGAAGATAAATTGCATAGGTGCTTGGGGATGAAAAGAAGCAAAAAACTCACCATCTTCTTTCATTGTTATTTTGATATGATTATTTCTGCAAATAAAGAACACACGTCTCACTAACTGAAACCCATACATCATCTTTAATCATGCATTCAGACCTAGTACCATTTTACTTAGGTGTCGCTGGAATGTTAGGAATTATTTTATGTTAATGCTTGCAGAAAACCTAAAAGAGTTCTACACCTAGATTAACATTTATGTACAAACAGCATATTAGAAATTTCACACAGTGATGTGAGAACCTTGCTTTTATTTCAGTATGGCTGTACTGAAATACTTTATGAACATATAGTCGTCGTGCCCATGTCATCTTCTAGCTACAGCACTGATTATGAGCTTCAATTATTTGAAATAAAAAATGTAATAATATTTTGTGGCCACAGATTCATTCTACTCCTGCAAATAATGTACTTCGCAGAACCGTTGGCAATGTTTACACATTATGATTATGTTCATTTTATATACTGAGCTAGAAGCCTAGAAATTAAAAAGTTAAAGGCTTAGAATAAAAAGTATGTAGGTACTCAGAAGAATGTACAGTACAGATTTTTAACCTGTCCAACAAATTTTCCTTGTAGCATTCTTTTTTTTTTTTTTATGCTTTCTTTTCTTATTTCTGATTTTTCTTATGCTCATGTGCATGGTAATAATTGCAAATCACTAAGACCATGTGTTTTGCCTTGATTAACTGATTAACAATCCAAAACAAAGGCCTTTGCAGATATAGTTCATATAGTTTAGCTATGGGAATGGAGGTGAGGTAAGATAAAACTGCCTTCCATAAAACTTTGCAAATAAGGATTTTCAAGCAAGGAAAAGTCAGCTGCAGAATTAACATTAGAATGGCAGACTGTATTTAGTTAAAACAGTAACTTTGCCCAGTATGCTAAATTTAATAATGTGATGTTTCTTCTCTGAACAAAAGATTTCAATTTGCTATGACAGAAAGATCATAATGCTGATAATAAAATCTATATATTTCCTGAATAAATACGATTCTTCCATACTGAAGTTAGAAACATAGCTAAGGTACATTTTAAAAAGAAGTAGTGAAGACATTTCAGCATGGGGAGTTGATCTGATTGTCTATAGATCTTATGAATGTATTCCAACATGCTAATTTTAGAAGAACTTTTTTGTACTGTAAAAGTGACTTTTTTAGTTTTTCCTCAGCTTTGTCTTTTTACCAAATATAATACTGATTTTTAATGTAAATTCTGAAATGTATAAAAACAGCCAAAATATGTTGACAAAAAATACACTGTTATTTCTAATGCTACTAACACTTTTCAGAATATATGCAAAACATAATATATGTCCTGTATTAATTGGGAGATGATGGAATTCAGACTTGAGAGAATATTTTGAATTCTAGTGTGTATTCAATAAGATGTTGTCAATGATTCTTTTTTTTTCTTTCATTTTAAATTATGTATTACTGAAAAACACGATAGAATTAAAATGTGCCCCCATGAAAAAAAACAGTTCCTTAGGCATGATAGTATTCTGTAATTTTATTTCATTTTTTTAATTTAATTTTTTGATGATGTCAAAGGGAATAAGCACTAGTTTTTATTAATATATTGGAAATACTAGTTAATATTCCACAGTTTTTGGGGATTATTATTATTATTTTTTTCCAGGTTCCATAAATCTGTGATAGTGTTTTACACTATTTATGGTGTATGGAAATAAAAGCTTTTGCCACCATTTTATTCTCAGTTATGCAGCAGAAAAAAAAAAATATTTACAAATCTTACTTCTTTACTTTGTCTCATGAAAAATTTGGTCTCAGTACTCATTCTAGGAAATTGCTTCCCACTAGAGGGACAAAACATGAGCTTGCTAGGTAGCTGGTACTCTAGTTTATATATAGTTCCATGATACATTTTGTCATATGAAATGAAATATTTTAGACTGTATATCCTGATACATGTTTTTTTGTTGTTTTGTTTTGTTTTGTTATGTTTTTTGTTTTTTGTTTTTTTTTTAACTAGTGAAAAAGGCCATAGATTTTAAATCTAGAGGATTTAAATTGTTTCCAGGGAAAGACAACAGCAACAAGTTTTCTATCTGTGAGTGTACTCCTTTTTTTGATACTTCTTTCAAGTGCAAGAGTGAAGTTTGTGCTGTGTTGTTTGTGTGTTTATGAAATTGTTTACATATCTATGCAGATATAACTAACTTAAATATGTTTCTCCAGTCTGCATGGCGAATTTTTAAATATGGTTCTACTCTAAAGGCAGACCTATAAATCTGGCATTGTAGTATGACATTTTTTTTAGCAATGTCATATTAAAATTGAAATATTTACAATATTCAGCCTCCCAGGTGTCAACTGAAAATGAGAAAAGATCATGTCATTCTGATAAAAAATTGGTCCTAGTAAAAAAATGCTATGAGAGCCAAAACCTGTCTTTATTTACAAACATATGATTGTCTATTTTTTTCAAGTGATTCCTATGAGAAATCATATTTTCTTCATTAATATTGACATTTTGAACTGATTAACTAACTGAAAGTTTCAAAATTTGGGATATCCTCAGTGCCTTTAACATTAATTACAGAAAGCAGAACATGAAAGTTCTCATCATCTTACAGGACTGAGTTCTGATTAAGTCATGAGGAGGAGTAAGAAAACATTTAACATAAATTAAGCAGTGGTTTTATATACAAATACATTTTAAAAGATTTTTTTTTTTTCAGAAAAAGGTGCCATTTTTATAGAGATCTTTTTTGGTCTAGAACCACATTTTAAATACCTACTATTGTTTAAATTGTACATATTTAGCATATGTCTGTTTATACTACATTGATATTCTTCACTGGTGTGGAAGGACTTGCTTTTGAGGATCCTTAGGTTAGACATGTTTGTACTTTTAAAAAAAAAGTTATCACAGATGAATTCAGGGCTCAGGAGTTAGCAGGGCATATCAGAACACTTTTTAAATGTATTCTTCAGTTTTAAACTGTCAATATGCTAGAAGTTGTTGTTTTATTAAAAAGGTGTCTTCAAGCAGCAAGACTCTTGAACTTTTGCTAAGAAAAATAAAGCACAATATACTCCTGTTTAGTTCTTATTATATTTAGGTATATTTTATATATATGTAGTTCTATATTATATATATAAATACATTCAATTCTTCTGTAACCTTCATCAACTAAATAGTTCTTGAAATATGTTTTATATGAAAATAATGTCTCAAGATCTTTAAAAAACAAGTGTTCCTTTTACATAAACTGAGTGACTACAAAGTAGAGTGAATTTTCAAAAATAAATAACTTCAAAATAACACAGTAATGTTTATTCATAAATAAGGTACATCATTGAGGTCTCTCCCTCAAAATTCATGTGCACTTTCATAGTTATAAATTAGAAAAGTAGTACAGTGGCTGATAAAACAGATTGTTTCTCAATACATTTATTTTGTGCAAATCATTAAATATTTCATTATATAAACATTAACAGGGATTCCCATTTATGGTAAAGTATCAGACACTCATGACATTTAAAAGTCATTTTTATTAAATTAGTCATGAAAGCTTTCCATATTGTTTTAAAATAGTCTATCATTTAAGATTTTAATATAATCTGTGTGATGCTAAAAACATCTCTATCTTGATTTATTTGTTATACAAGGAGTAGATTACCTATGTGAATCAATAATAAGGCAAACATTTTATTGTTTTGTACCTTAAGTGAGTTTTATTCTGGTCACAAAAGAGCTAATTCGAATTTTGAATTGTAATCAAATATGTAGTTAGCTAGCCACTGTGCTAGGAAGTGAAATTTAAGAGAAAGCATCTCATAATAATCTGATGTATTTAGCTACTGATTTAGATAAAATTTACCATGTCACCTCAGCTGAATCTCTATTTGCATTACGGTAACAATTACAGTCTTTTTAAAAAACAAAGGATGACTGTCATTCAGATGTTAATAGAAATAAAATACAGTTCAGTTAATTCCTACCATTATGCCTTGTAACATAACAGTGTTTAGAAATTATCATCTCATATGGGTCTTTCCCTATTATACATTTTTGGAACATGACAAGTACATAACAGTTCTCCTTATCTAGAAATTATTTTACTGAGATAGGCCCTAATACTGCAAACATTTATGCATATGCTTAGTTGAAATGCCTAATCAGATTTATTCTGTAAGAACAAAAGCATGATATCAACATAGTTACATGCAAACATTAGATGGATAGAGAGAGACAAAGTGGTGGATAGACAGATACCTAGAGAACTGTGTGAGAGATGTATTTCACAAGACTGAAAGATAATCTGGAAGCATTAACTTGAATACACAAATACTGTGTGTTTGTACATATAAGTTGTACATACATATTTTGGAAAAGTAATTAACAGAAGTTAGAATGGATTTATTTGGGCTTAAATGTGTTACTTGGGACCAAACCTGGAGGATTATACACAAACCTCAGTTCTGAATTATTGATGTCATACATAGAATCACAGAATCATAGAATGGTTTGGAATGGAAGGGACCTTTAAGATCATCTAGTTCCAAACCTCCTTCTATAGGCAGGGACACCTACCACTAGACCAGTTTTCTTGAAGCCCCATCCAATCTTGCCTTTAATGGCTCTAGAGTGGGGGCATCTACAGTTTGTCCTGAATACCTGTTTTAGTGTCTCACCATCATCACATGCTAATATATACTCTAAATCTACTCTCCTGCAATTTAAACCCGTTTTCCCTTGTCCTGACACTATATACTGTCCCTCCCCAGCTTTCCTGTAGGCCCTCTTCTTCCCCCAGTAGCCTTCTCCATGCTAAAGAGCCCCAGCTCTCTCAGTCTGTCCTCGCAGGGGAGGTGCTCCAGCCTTCTGATCATCTTTGAGGCCCTCTTCTTGATGTGCTCCAACAGCTCCACATCATTCTTGTGTTGGAATCCCCTGAACTGGATGCAGTGCTCTGGGAAGGGTCCCACAGGGTCAGAGCAGAGGGGCAGAATCACCCGCCTTGACTTGCTGCTCATGCTTCTCTTGATGCTACACAGGATGCAGCTGTCCTTCTGAGCTGCAAGAGCACATTACTGGCTCATGTTGAGTCTTTCATCATCTGACACCCACAAATCCTCCTCAGGGCTGCTCTCAAGCCATTCTCTGCCCAGCCTGTGTTTGTGCTTGAGAGTGCCCCTACCCATGTGCAGGACCTTGCACTCGACCTTGTTGAACTTCATGAGGTTGGCATGGGTCCACCTCTTAAAGCTGTCCGGGAACTTCTGGATGGCATCCCCTCCATCTAGCATGTTGATTGCACCACTCAGCTTCGTACAATCTGCAAACTTATAGAGGGTGAACTCAGTCGCATTGTACATGCCACCTACAGAAATGTTAAGGAACACCAGTCCCAGCACAAATCCCTGAGGAATGTCACTCCTCACCAGTTTCCACTGGGACATCAAGCCAATTCCTTATACAGAAAGAGGTCCATCCATCAAATCCATTTTTCTCTGATTTGGTGACTAGGATGTCACGCAGGACAGTGTCAAACACTTTGCACAAGTTCAGGTAGATGACATCAGTTGCTCTTACTTTATCTACTGGTGCCGTAACTCCATCATAAAAGGCCACCAAGTTTGTGAAGCATAATGTGCCTTTGATGAAGCCATGTTGGTTACCATCACTTTATCTTTATTTTCTGTTTGCCTTAGAAGGGCCTTCAGGAGGATTTGCTCCATGATCTTGCCAGGCACAGAAGTGATACTGACTCTCCTGTAGTTCCCCAGATCTTTTTTACCTTTCTTGAAAAATGCGGTTCTTTCTTGAAAGTGGTTTCCCCTTTTCCTGTGAGTGGGATTTTTAGCATAATGTCATGACCTTCCCAATATGATGGATAGGAGCTTGGTATCTTCATCTACCAGTTCCCTCAGAACTTGTGTATGGATCTCATCAGGTCCCACAGACTTGAGCACCTTCATGTTCTTTAGATGATCTTGAACCTGATTTTCATTTACAGCAGGTTTCTTTCTCCCAGTTCTTACTTTTCATTTCTGCAACTTGGGTGGTGTAGCTAGAGCCCTTGCTAGTGAAGACTGCGGCAAAGATGTCACTGAGTACCTCAGCTTTCTCTGTATCTCTTGTGGTCAGGTATCCAGTTTCCTTCAGGCCCACATCCTCCCTGGCCTTCCTATTTGATTTTGTTACTGTAATTACTTTATTAATTTTGTTTAATGTAACCCTTTAGATTATTATTTATGCTTACAAATCTGTTTCACAGAGTATTTTTAAGAATGGAACTTCACACAAAAGATGTCAAAGACCCTCATGATTTCTCAAGTATCTGTTTTTAGTAGAAATTGTGGAATACAGTAGCTCTTTTGCTGTAAAATTCCTTTATTTATTTATTTATTTATTTATTTGCATGAATATTCACTGTGTTACCTCTGAAAGGTGAATGTAGTGCACAAAAGTAAAATGATTACTTCAAATATTAAAATATGGATGATATAGTTATTTAATAGAATTATTTTGTTAAGAATTTGTGCGATATGAGACAGCCCCCAAATGACATTTTTAAAAACTTCCACAATATTATTATCCAGCATCATGAATGAGTTTATAGGCAAAGATTTTACATATATTTAATATCAGAGAATTTAACTGACAGTCACAAAACTGAGAAGGTATCCTTTTCCCTATTGGTTCTCAAGCAAATTCATTTACCTTCCTGAATTGTGGAAGATGACTGAGTGAATACAGTCTACGTAAGGTTTTAAGGTTTTGTCCATTTATACTGACTACTTAGGATGATTCTAAATTTCTCAGATCTTGATACAGGATTTGGAACTCTAAATGTACACAGTTATTTCAAAGATAGCTCATTACTTGTCTAGCAGTTTATTCCTAACTGGCTTTGTGGAATGCAGTTTATGGTATTGTAATTGTCTTAGATATATTTATTACAACAGTGGTAGTAACTTGTTTTTCTGTAGGCAATATCCTTTTATCACTCCAAAAATAGTGGGGAAGGAAACCCTCTAAAATGAATGTTCTCTGAAGAAGAGCCATCCTAATCCCAAATTCCCTGAGTGTAGTGATACAGGGATTATATTTGTTTGTTATTAGAACCAGTTTGACAAAGGTATTGGGGCAGTGGTTTGGTTCCAGTTCACAAAGACTGAGCCTGACAGTTTTTCTCACTAGAGAGGAGCAGCAACTTGACACAGTTTCGAAACCACTGCAACTTTTTCATTTCTTCTTTGCCTTACTCAGAGGTAACAAACCAATTAGTTGATTTTAGTATAAGGGGACAAGTTTTAAGGAAGGTAACACCCTCAGATATTCTGAATATTGCTGGCCTCATGAAAAACTTAAGTTTAATTCATAGCATTTGAACTATAGTTAGAAACTACGTTTTTATTCAAGTACATTCAATTCACAGTGCAGTGTTCATATGCAAACTTTTTCTTAATAGGAAATTTTTTTTTTACTTTAATACTGCAAATCTACTGGTGTATTTCCCTGGAAGAAAACATGAATTAAGGGAAATCTCACAATACAAATGTATTGATTTCTTGCCAAATTCCATTTTTCAAATGAATGCTCTACTGGGTCAGGTATTTACCAAATGCTAAAAGACTGATCTCTGTTGCTGCCAGGATTTTTTTGGGCCTTCTATCTCCTGGTTCAGTGATTGAGAATTAGATAAAAAATATAAATAGTTACAAAGTTCTGGAAGTTCTGGAAATTTCTCTCTGAAGATCTATTTAATTTTATTGTAAGGTAAATGTATGCAAATCAAATCAGTATTTTGAGCTTATCCTCAGACCACAATATACTGGGGATATCTGCATCTTCAGTACCGATTAAGGACAATTCTCTCAGCATAAACCATCCATTCAAGTTTTATTACAGTTCGAGGAGAAAAAGTCAAATGTTAGTGGAGATGACATTCATTAGATTATGTTCAGACTTTAATCTTGCAACCATGATGAATGCTTGTTTAAATGTGAATGACTGTAAAGTAATAGCCATAATATTTCCACATTGGCTTAGTAATGATACACACAAACAAATTAGCTGAATAGAAAGGGGGTTTTTTTGTTTGTTTGTTTGGGTTTTTTTGTTAATATACAGGAATATATTCGTTGTTTATTATAGAGAGGGGTTTTATGTATTGAAACTATGTGGATGATTGTATTTTATAGAAAACATCTTTTAAATGACTAAAGCCATAAATATGAGCTTTTACATATTTGTTAATTGCTTAAAACTCTATTTCCTAAAACCAGTATTATTTTGTTTGTTTGTTTGTTTGTTTTGTTCTGTTTTACAGTAAATGAGGGAGGTATTAAACAGGCATCCAATTTGTGTCCAGATCCCGGAGAACCAGAAAATGGAAAACGGATAGGCTCAGACTTTAGGTAAAATATAAAACCTACTTACCTTTTTATAATTTCTCTAATACTGAACTTGCTCTTGGAAAATGTACGTGTTCAAAAATTATCACTGCTGTTGACATGCTCTTTCAAATCTGAGCTTCTCAGTAAAAACTGAAATAGAACTCTAAAATTTCATACTGCAATATAAACTTTGATTTATATGCAAAGATTAAATTTGTACTGTACTTGTATTGCAGGTAATTTAAATTAATTTCCTCATGTAAATACTGTGTTAGATGTACAAATACTGACCACAGGAGTGTAACTGAAAATTTCTGAGAAGGACAAGAGGAAAATAAGTAAAATTGAATGCAAAAAAATACAGGCAGACAAAAGCAAAAGCAAAAACAAAATCACAATGAAGACTCACAGATGATGTTTCAGATATTACTATGGAAATATTCCTTAGAATCTAATGGAAAATATTGTCTTTTTTACAGCATGTTTTACATGAACCTAAAAGTTTTATTTACATAGGTGTATTTTCATAGTAGTCCTCAGAATGATAATTTGCTTTTCCCTTCTAAAAAAATTTCATTATAATGCAGCTTTGAGTTGTTTTTCAGTTCTTCTGAAAAGGAAGTGAAAATCCCAATTGTTTTAATTTTGAAATCTGAAGAAAAGGTTCAGTTTATCTTTATGAAGCTCAGTCTAACTTAAGTGCAATTTAAACTTTAGGAGGCAAACATGCAAGGCATGCAAATGGAATAGCATCTGTCATCTGCTAGTAGCCAGCTGTTTCCTGTGTCAATTGTAAACTTTGTGGGAAAAGCGGATACCTGAAGAACTACTGCAGCAGAAGTTTGAATGGTCTCTTGAGTTTTGGGGGCATCAGTTTTCTCTGCGAATGAATTTTTGCCTTCACCTCTGTTTTTTTCAGCGCATGCTAAGGAATAACCACTATCTGTTTACCAGAAGTTTAAATTATTTAGATTGTGTAGCATTCTATCTTGGAATCCTAACATCTGTTAGTCATATTTCCAAATACTGTATCAGATGATCTACAGTATATACATGCTTTTGACTCTGGACATGTGCGAAGCTTAGATGAGCTTTCTTATTGTGGCTCAAAAAGGCTTTTAGATTTTATCTGTAGATGATAATCACTGATCAGTAATGCATGCAATGTTAATAATTCAAGAAAATCTGGTTCACCACATGGTTGTGAAAGTTTTTGTAGAGCCTCAGATGGAGAAAATTACCTGTTCACTGCAATACTAATTATTCATGTATATAAGTATTAACATTTATCGTTTGTTGCTATCAAAGAATTGATATTACTTCAGGAGCTGATGTTCAGCTGTTTCTGGACTGATATTTTTTTTCTTTTTCTTAGTCAGAAAGGGGTTCCAGATATGGAAAGTTTAGGGTAATTTCACAAAAAACATATAAAACATGTTGATGACTTTTTTTTTTTTTTTTTTACTCAAGTGCGCACATGAATTTTCTATTGACTCTACAGAATTGGAATAGAACTGCAACACAGTAATTCAGAGCTATCACACTTAGTACAAAAATTCAAACTACACAGTAAACTTCTTCTAACCCAAATATCCATTACAAATTTTACATGAAAAATATCAGTTCAAAACCAAGAATCATTTCTTGCTACAGCTTGAAGTTTGATTCCTTGCAGAATTGATTCCTTTTCAATAATAATTTAAATTGCTTCATTGAAGGATTTTCTTTACTGTATTAGTGCATTCTCTAAAGAGGATTTCCAACTTTGGTACACATGAAGGAGAGTTCCAAAAACAGAAATGAGATCATATGAATTTAAGGAAATACTTCAGCTTTCTTATATATTTTTTAATTCTAATGAGAAATATATCCAGTATTTTAATGTTAATCATTTTTGTCCTCTTACAAATATAAATTTACAGATAAAGATTTTAAGCAACACAGGTCAAGCACTCTATTTTTTTTTTATTATTTTTCATATTTATTTATTTATTTTAACTAGGAACAGTACCGTGTACACGTAAAAGGTTTAAGACAGTTAAAAATAAATTAAACACCTGGAGTAATCAGGTAATCACTGATAATATGGGTCCTTACAAGCTCATCTACTCCATTCTCCTGCCTAATGTTAAGATTAAGCTAGCTCATCTGTGGCTTTGTTTAGCCAGTCCTAAGAACTCCCAACAATGCGTAATCTGTTTCTGTTTTGCCTTCCTTCCTTGTATGAAGTTTCTTGTAATGTAAAACTTGAATCCCATAAACTGACCACTGTGTATTTTTTGCCGCAATGTAATAAGTTTGGCTTTTTCATCTCTGTAAATATTCTTGAAGTAATTATGGTCTCTTATTATCTGGTACGTTAGTTTCCTCTTTGAAACTCTAATTAAGACAGCTCCCTCAACTTTCACTGTAGGTGAAAGGCCTATGACCATCTACTCTTTAAAGAGAACTAAATCTAAAGAGTGTAGTTGCAAGCTGACCCGTGTTTCATTTTGCCTAGAGCTAATAATTACCTCCTACTATCTGGATGTCCTTTTTGAATTTGCATTGTATGCATCTCATCTACTTCATCTTCAGAAGGAATTGACACTCTATTCTCCTGCACTGTCAAATTCAATTATCAAACTCTTATTAGAGAAAGATTTTGAACTGAATTATTGCATGCAAGAAATGAAAAGTTTTGAAGAAAAATATCATTTGCAGAAACAAGAATTCTCTCTTCTATCAGTCAACTGCTAATGATTGAATGCTTTCTCCATTTTTGAAGGAAGGCATGGCTAGAAAACGTCAGAAAAACATTCATAAATGTTAGTATTTTCTGGGCTTTTAAGGCTTGCTGAGATTCATTTTCTTGGAGTTTCCTTGACAATCTCACAACACTCCATGTACCTTTATGGATGTCATTCTTAAACTGTTCCAAATCCAGAATGTTTATACACTGAGTATAAATTTCTTGCAGGATTTCTTACTTGCCCTTCTCTTGATTTTTCAGAAAGGAAGCATTCATTATTATTTATTTATTTTTCTTCTTTTTGAGTCAGTTTGTCATAAGAACTTGTCTCTGATTGTTTTATGTTCTTTCTTAGTCCATTATTTTATCACCTTCCCATCTAAGTGCCCTTGCTGGATCTCACTGATGTGGCACGTGCATCATCAGCTTTCTGAATTTTCCTATTTGAATGAGTTTTTAAGTCCAGCATCTTTACAGTCATATATTATCAGATATCCATTTAATATAAAAACTGATTTGAACAAGTGAGGTCAATTGGATAATGTAAATGTTATTCATGTTTTTGTGGTTAAACAAACAAACAAAAAAACAACAAACAAAAAACCCTTTCTTCATGACAATTTCCACCCTCAGAATAGTTAACCTGTACTGCTAGTTACAGTTTTGATATCTTGAGTAAATGAAAATGTATTTCTGTTTACAAAACAGATTGATCCGCTCAGTGTCTTCTTTTGAAATCAGGCCATGTTTTTTTTGTCATTCCTTTACTTTTAAAAGCAAAGAAAGAAAGGTTATTTGATAGTTTCAGCTTTATTTTCCACAGCAGACACCTTCTGGTGAAAAATCCAAATTTGAGAAATTTATTCTAGACAAGGGAATACCTTTAGTCATGTGATTTGTGTGAGCTATTAAATATAAGTCCTAGTCTTAGTTATGTGCTTACACAAGGAAATACCTTTATACAGTTAGTGTGGTGTTTGGTAATAATGTATAATATATTTTTCTATAAGGTTTCATCACATTTCAAATATGAAAACATAAGCCTTTAATGGTAATGTGTGAGGATGCTAAAACGATAACTCACTAAAATCCATTTATAAAATGCACTTTGTTGCGATTTGCATCATCACAATACATCAGATGTTCAAAATATGAATTCTGTGTTTACATGACTCTTTTCAGTGTTTCTTCAGAAGCATCTTTGGTTTTGTATTTTTGTATTCCTTAACTGGAAAGCAGAGTATTTCACAAATGTCATTCATTTTGGACAGAAACACATGGTAACACAGTGCAGATGTATGATTCTTTTTCATCAGGCTTACATAAGGAATAGGATAAATAATAAAACACCATTAAATTCAAATGCATAGTGATGATAATTTAGCAAATGAAAAGAGAAAATACGCTTTCTGAAAACTTGCATTATGTGACTTGTTATCTACAGCCTCAAGTTTTAGATATAGTTTACTACTCTGACAGGCAAACCAGTAAAAAAACCAGCAAGCTGCAATTGGGTAATGTAAAGATACTGATAGCAGAAGAAGGCCTGATATATTTTCTGTTTTCAGCTGTAATTGGGAACTGAAACAACCATGATATTTTATGGTAAAAGCTATCTCAATAATACACACTTATATATCAAGTTTTTTAACCTTCCTCAACTGAAAGAAAACAAAACAATCATTCCCTAGAAAACAGAGATAAAAACTAACCAAGCAAACAAACATTCAAAACAATTTTTTCTTGCTTTTATTTCCAGTTCTCTTCTGTGCCAAATTTGCAGCACCAGATGTCAGCTCCATATGGAAAAGTTCAAAATCTTTTCAAGCCAACCCATCACTTCAAAAATAGTCACAGCTACACACCAAGGAAGATGTTTTTAGAATTATTTTCTCCCATGACTTTGAGAAACGCATGTTAGTTATAGGAGCAAATGTTTTGATTTGCCTTTTAGCTTCCATTGTCTAGTTGTGTTATTCACACTGTTACTGAGAAGAGTAAGACATATCACTTATGCAGAGAGAAGAATTTACTGTTACCCAAATTAAAATCTTAATCTACTAGGGAAAAAATAAAAATCAGCTGTGGATAGAATTTTTAATGTAATATATTCCTTGTCAAATTTAATATTAGAAAGTTTTATTAAATATACTATATCAGTACGCCTTTTCCTTGATATTATACTCCTTTCAGTATCTTTCAATATCTCTTTGGGTTCTAGAGTGAAATGCACCAATCTTCCCTAAGTACAAGCAGAGGTGACAACAGGACACCTGTATCTCGAGTTATTCACCACGAAGCATATAAAGTTCATAGAAGGATTTTCTTTCTCAGTAATGTGGTTGACATTTTTGGTGATTTTCTCATCACAATCTTTCTTATAGGTTTCTAGCTTTGATTAACATAAGTGACTGCTCTTTCATAGAATAGTGGAATATCCTGAGCTGGAAATTCATCAAGGCAAGTCCAACAACTCTTGCATCCAGCTTCATAAAGAATGCTTGGATTTGTCAGACTATGCAGAAGTCAGGTCAGAAAATAGTCACCTGACCTCCAGGCAAATGTTAAAATAGAGTAAACCAGCTCTGGCCAATGCAAACCAAAAGGCTGCATTTTGGTATTAAGGCAGGTATCTGCCTGCAGCCTCTTAATACCAAGAACAAAAATAATACTTAGTGGGTTATATATCTGTATTGTTAAAAGTGTTATATATGTAAAATGGTGCAAAAATCGACTAATAAATATCTCAAAAAAATACATATTCTTTTCATGTCACTGTTTGATTTTAGCTTGGGAGCAACAGTACAGTTCTCTTGTGATGAAGATTATGTGTTACAAGGCTCAAAAAGCATCACCTGTCAGAGGATAGCTGAAGTTTTTGCTGCATGGAGCGATCATAGACCTGCGTGTAAAGGTAAAGAGGAATTCTGATTCTTTTAGAAGTTCTTTCATTTCAGGTTCTATCAGCTATTAAATAACATTTTGTTAAGTACTCAAAGAGTATGATCACAGAAATGTAGGAGTTGGAAGGGACCTCTGGAAATCATTTAGCCCAAATCCCCTGATACTAGGTTCCCTACAATTCACGGTACAGAAATGCATCCAGGTGGGTTTTGAATATGTCCAGAGTTTAAAGTGTAACTTGAAAGAAAAAGAAGTAATAACTTTGTTCGAAATTAGCAGTTCTGAAAACTTCTGTTTGTATGTGAAACTGATAAATGCATGTTGATTAAACACCTAAAATCCTTATTTATAATTAGAACTTGTGATTGATAACACAGAGGGCACTGAGTCACTTCTTTAAACTCACTGACTTCATAGAACTGGTTAATTCCACCTTAAAATGCAGAAGATCAATATTCAGAAAGATATTAGAAATTGATGCAAAGCCATATGGTGAGAAAACAGACAGATGTTTAGATATTATGGTTTATCAAATATAAAATGTGATGGAGTGTCAATAGTTGCTGTTTTAACTACCTTCAGTGTGCTGTAATTCTGTTCTTTTGATTAACAAGAGGTTTTAATTATGCTCAGATATACTAAAAAGGAAGTATAAAGTTTTTCTAGTTTAATAATTGTGCTCTTTAGGTTTTATGCATAGTGCATGCAGTAAACATTTTGATATAGTTTTTGCATAAGTAGTATAAATATCAAGTGTGCACAAAATTGCGTGCATCTGCTTGTTGAATTTACATGTTTGTGTACAAACCATTTGGGCAGACAAATCAGGCTATCATGTATAAATGTTATTCTTTGCAAGAAACCGCATTGAGAACTGACTCAACTTCACAGACAAGGGCACAAGTTGTATTAAATATTTCACCTATTATAGTTTAAAATGTCATTTAAAGTGCTACTTCAAATGTTGTTTCTTGTTTGAATATTACAGCAATGGTTTTCAGTTATACATATAAATGTTACTGTGTACACACACAAGAAGAAACATCAAAGGTACAATATATTTTTTAAAGAATATTAGTTATTTTATTACGATACTGTTCTAAACAGGAAGTTTCCAGTTCTATTAGATGCCTTTGACTTGACAATGTAAATCCTCATAATTTGTTCTCTCAGGGCGTATGAGTAACAGAGTGTAATTGCCTGCCAAAAGTGAAAGATTAACTCTCTTTAGGAGTTATCATATAATACCAGCTGGAACTGGCATAGGATCATATTAATGAAAGTGAAAGCTGGAATAAATTATTTGTGCAGAATAAATACAAGGCTTTGAGAATGAAAACTGATACATCAATTCTAAAACAAAAGCAAACATTGTAGATCAGCAACATCTTTTAAACTAAAAACTAAAAAGTTTACAGAAAAATTGTGCTTCTAGAGGTCTTTTTGAGATGTAAACATTTTGACTTTTCAAAGAGAATATGAGGAAACTATAAAATTATGCTAGATATTGTGGCTAGATTTAGTGACAAACAGATGACTTTGTGGTACTGTCACAATTATTCTTTCCCTTTCTTGCTTTCTTAATATATTTTATTATTTTTCTGAGCTCTCATCTCAGCAGTTAGGGGACCTGGTGTTAGGAAACACGGACAAAAATGAAGATGTTTGTCTCACTGTGATTTATAGACCACATACTTAGAAAAGAATTTAAAATGCAGAGCCCAGAGGAGAGTATGGCTTTGTGTTGGAGGAACCTTATGAATTAAGATAAATAGCAGATGAGAAATAACTGGTTTCTTTCTAAACTTTTTTTTTATCATTATAATTTTAAGAATCAAAGTTCTTATAACTTCTGAGAAACTTTTTTTTTCAGCTGAATTTTTTTCGAGATCAATGCAACATTCAGGGGACACTGAGGTGTTTTTAACTTGTTGCAATATAATTTGCCAATTGCTCCAAATCATCAGCCAATAAAGGCATGAATTAGTATTTATTGATCTTCTCTTTCTTAGATTATTTGTATTTATGGTTTAACTAAATTTCCTACAATGGAATACAACCTACTGGATGAGAAAAAGAATGCAAAATGTCATGCAATGACACACAGCCTTTCTTACTTCACTGTTCAGGTCACTTCTACTATGGATAAGATTGCTTTTCCAAATAAAAAATTATCCTCTCACATGAGAGTTTTATACTGTTGGATCATACTTTTTCAGAAACATAAACTGTAATGTTTTCTTCCTGGACAACATTTTTGTTCCATAATTCTTCCTAAAAATGTTAATCTAGACCGTTTAAACAGTTAATAGCAGTATATGAACTGTTGTGTACTTAGCTTGTGAAGTTAACATTGGTTTTCATTTTATTTAGGGAAGAATTCAAGTAGAACTATATTTGCACTGAATCACAGAATTGCAGGGGTTGGAAGGGATGTCTAAAGATCATCTAGTCTAACACCCTGCCAAAGCAGGCTCCCAAGACCAGCTTGCAAAGGTAGGCATCCAGACAGGTCTTGAACATCTCCAAAGAAGGAGTCTTCAAAACCTCTCTGGGCAGCCTGTGCCAGTGCTCCATCACCTGCACTGTGAAGAAGTTCCCACACACATCTGTGTGGAACTTAATATGCTTCAGTTTGTGGCCATTTCCCCTTGTCCTATCACCACACACTGCTGAGAAGAGTCCAGCCTCATCCCTTTGCCTCTCGCTCCTTAGATATTTATAGACATGGATCAGATCCCCTCTGAGTCTTCTTTTCTCAAGGCCAAACAGACCTAGGTGTGTCAGCCCTTCCTCATAAGGGAGGTGTTCCAGACCTGTCATTATCTTTGTAGCCCTCTGCCAGACTCTTTCCAGGAGATCCCTGTCTTTTTTGTACCAAGGAGCCCAGAACTGAACACAGTACTCCAGGTGAGGCTTTACCAGGACAGAGTAGAGGGGGAAGATCATCTCCCTGACCTGGTGACCACACTCTTTTTAATGCGCTGCAGAATGCCATTGGCCTTCTCAGCCACCAGGACGCTGCTGGCTCATGGTCAACCTGTTATCCACCAGGACTCCCAGGTCCCTCTTCTCAGAGCTCCTCTCCAGCAAGTCATTCCCCAGCCTGTACCGGTGCACTCAGTTATTCCTCCCTAGGTGCAAGACTCTACACTTGTTCTTGTTAAACCTCATCTGGTTCCTTTCTGCCCAGCTCTCCAGCCTGTCCAGGTCTCACTGAATGGCAGCACAGCCTTACAGCGTGTCAGCTATTCCTCCCAGCTTCATATCATCAGCAAACTTGCTAAATGTGGACTCCATCCCCTCATCAAGGACATCTCCCATTCTCCAGGACCTTTCAAATATGATAGAGAGAGGTTCAGAAATCACTTTTGCAAACTTCCTCAGCATATTGCATAGATGCTCTTGGACCATCTCCTGCCTCACCAAAGGGGGGCTTTCCATTCCTCAGACCCTCTAACTTATCCCACAGACATAAGGGCCTGCAGGCTTCCCTGAGTGATTTCATCACTGCCTGCCTGAACTATCAATAATGGATAATAATCAGATTGAACCCGACGTGCGTGACATTCTTGATCCAGGCATCAGGGAGGCAGCACACCTCTCTACAGGTTGGGTCGGGTCTGCATATGGGCCCCTTCATTTCCCTGAGAAGAGAAATGCCTACCACAATTACCCTTTTGTCTTTCCCAACAGAGGCAGTCTCAAGACATTGGGATGACATCCTCACCCTTGACCCCCTCTTAGGTGGATCCTACCTCACCTCCCCACTCACTTTCTCATCGGTTTCCAGCACCCCAAATCTATTGCTTAAGGGGACCTGGGGAAGACGGGTAGGCAGGCAGTGGGTGTACCCTTGATGGTGAGCTGGGACTTTTTTTCCAACCCTCCTTACATGTCAGATCTCTCTGACTGTGACAGGACAGGGGGTCCACCACTTTTTTGAGGGTATCTCCCTGGCATCTCTCCCTCTGACCCACCAGTGATTCGCTGCAGCAGTCAACATCCTACTTACACTCTCTGATGGCTCTCAGTCTCTCCACCCCCTCCCTGAACTCCACCACCAGGCTGAGCAACTCATCCACCTGCTCACACCTCTTGCAGGTGAAATCCTGGCCAACTTCCCCTGGCAGCAGCAGTCTCAGGCACTCCCTACATCCAGAGTCCTGAACCACCACATTTCTACGCAGGCCCTCTGTCTGCTACAGTCTTCTTGTGGCAAGCCCGCTGTCTGGTGGAGACCTGCTTAAACCTACAGTCTCAGACACTACCAATAAGAGAGCCATTTACTATTTACACACACACTTCACATGATACATTTTAGCATATACTGAATTCTTCTGGTGTGCAGGAACACTCAGTCTCCAATACAAAACAAACAAACAAAAAAAGTCTTGTGTTTCTGCTAAAATAAATTCATGACTGATTTCAGAGCTAAAACAAATGGCATTAAAGAACACATTCAAGAATTGTGTTCTATCACTTCCAAAATAATAATAGCTAGGAAAAAAAAAAAAAAAAAAGAAAAATGATCAACATCTCCCAGAGAGTAGAATGTTTACAGTGAGATTAGAGACTCGGTGAGATTAAAAAAAAACAACTATGATACGATTTTTGGAAAGGAAAGCAAACAAACAAACAAACAAACAAAAAAACATTTCTGGACTGTTCTGCAAAAGTATTATTGAATGTTTCTTGAGGTAGAATTAGCTGAAAGAAATTTCAAATACCGGTCATTTGCTATTTTTATTTTTGACAGCAGGTTATTATAAACTGTACAGTTGATGCCATACAAGAGCTCTAAGGTGTTTTGAGTGTCTCATTTGGTCTACCTAACACAAATATGATTTTTCCTATTAACCATGGAAGATTCAATTTTATGCATAAACATACAACATATGTACTTAATTGATATTTAAACTTGATCAATATTTTAACCTTTCTATTCGTACCAGCTTAAAATTTGCTGTCTTTTCAGTAGATGCCTGATGCTACTGTATAATGGGAAAGAGTAACAAGAACATCTAAATAATTTTTCATACAGTTTGTTGCTGGTATACATGTCAGTTTGTTTGCCTGATAGAATATCCCAGCCTTCACAATGATGATTTCACATGACATATTTATTTTCAGTTCATTTTTGCCAGTTATTCTTCGGTCATTGTTAGCTACGGTTTCATGCTAGTGATTAAGAAAAGTGAAAAATGTTTCCAACTTCAAGAGTGTTGTTTGTTCATTTTTCCGTAGATTTACTTTGTTCTACTGCTGTTTATAGTTTTGATAAGGGAATTCTACTGAATGAAAATATTGTAGATGTGAATTGGAAGGGTACTTATAACACGTTGTTGTCACAGGACAGAGGGTAAAACAATAATCTTCCATCCTTCCTGCAAAATAATAATAAAAAAAAAAAAAAAGAAAATGTGAGAATCTTAGAACAAACATTTACTTCACGCACAATTACAGCTGAAGTCTGATATTTGGAAGAGGAAAGTATCTGCTGCTAGTTATCCCAGTAAATATATATAGCTTTTATAACATGACTGCTTACATTGACTTCTCTGTAGATTTGTTGTAGAGGGAAAGTTTAAACACTTTGGGATTGAGAACCTACTTATTTATCTGTCATGGGATTCAGTATTCCCCTACAGAGTAATGCCATTCTTATAAAGCCAACTTGCTTAAGCAGAGACAATTATCTAGTTTATGATACTTGCTACTTGATAAATCTCTTCCTCTCATTTATGTTTCAGGAAATGAAACAGATAAATCTATTCACAGTTGGTTGATTAGCCTTTTTATTTTCATGCCTGCTGCTCCTGTTTTTTGCTTGCTTGTTTCTCAGTTTCTGAGAAGCGTTTATGAATGCTGCCTTTCATAAGCCTGCTGGCAAGTCAGCAAGAAGTTCTGCATCAAGTACAGTATTTTAGAAAAGCTCATCTAGTACGTAGAATGAAATAGTGCCTTTCAAATAATTCTTTGTACTTGAGAAAACTCAAGGAGAGAAAAAAACGTATCATTTAAATTCTGATCACCCCATTAATAGGCATGCTACAAAATAATTCAAATTAAATAAATTAAATTAAATAAAATAAAGCAAGAAACAGCATAATGTATTTAAATTGGGCTCTGAGAATTTTGGAACAATTTATTTAATTTTTTTCTTAAATTTTCTTTGATGATTTCACTGATTAACAGATTTTTTATAATATAACTAAATCTATTAACTCATTAAGTAGCATCTATCATTTGATAGACCAATGTTATAAATATCACTTTGATTAATATGGATATGCCATCAGAATGTACATCATGAGTGTTAAATCTTGCTTTTACAAACACACTAGTAATGGCAGTGGCAATAGAGGTGTCAGTGATGACGGTAGTAGATTCCAAGTTCAAGGTTTGTGAGACCACGATGGTATCTTGGGAGGGTTTCAGTCCCCTCAGACTGTGTGTGTATAGGCATCAACTGGCAGGCAACTTCTCTCACAGAGGGCCGAGTCAGAGCCAAGTGGTGCCTGCAACCCTGACAGCTTCCTCAGCTAACAGAATCACAGGGATTGGAAGGGATCTCTAGAGATCATCTAGTCTAAACCCCTGATAAATCATGTTCCCTATAGTAGGTTGCACAGGAATACATCCAGACTGATTTTGAATATGAAGGAGACAGGAGACTCCACAACTTCTCTGAGCAGCTTGTTCCAGTGCTCTGTCATCTTCAAAGTAAAAAAGTTTTTGTTCATATTCCTATGGAACTTCCTCTGTTTCAGTTTGTGCCTTTAGGCCTTTGTTCTGTCACGGGGCTACACTGAAAAAAACCCGGCCTAACCACTTGACTCCCACCCATTATGTTTCTATAACTATCAGTAAACTCTCCCTCAGTCTTCCCCACATTAAACAGACCCAGGTCTCTCAGCCTTTCCTCATGAGAGAAATGCATCTTTCATCTTCATAGCCCTCCACTGGACACTCTCTAGAAGTTACCTGTCTTCTTTCAACTGGGGAGCCCAGAACTGGACACAATACACAAGACATGGTCTCACCAGGACAGAATAGAAGGAGAGCAGAACCTCTGTTCAACAAATGTTGATGAATGTCAGTGGCCACAAATTTTTCTGCATGGAAGACTTCAAATGACATTTTTATTTCATATACACTTCTATGTCAGACAATGCTTTGTCAGACTGCTCTTCTGCCGCTATTTGTCACACGTTAAAAAAATAACAGAACAGTGGCAGGAAGGTTCAACCTTTACTGCCTTGTCACCAACACTGGCTCTGATGTTGTGAGCCAACGTAATAAAATAGGAGGTGTTACTTTCAGAGCAGCCCTCTTGATATCCAGAAATACTTTCTGAACAGCAGCGTTTATCATATGTAAACAAATGTATTTTAAGTAACAAAAACTACACAAATCAGAACTTTTTATTAAAAAAAAAGTAAAATAAAAACAAATAAACTGAACTACTGCTTGCTATTGTCACAACGAACACATTTCTAATTAGAATTTATGAGGGATAGGGAGACGTTTTCAGAAAATTTTGTAAAAGTAGGCAACTAAAAAACTTACAGCAAATGAAATGGCCCATTAAAAACAATAGTAACTTTTATTTCACTTTTTGAATCTCAGAAAATGGATACATATTGGACCTGGTTGCTGATAAAACTTTATTGTATTGTGTGGCATGCTAAAATGTTTGCATTTTTCTGCTTTTATTATACACATTAATCCTCTACATCTATATATGCATATGTTTTAGATATTTTTTAATTCTCCATAGAAGAAATGCCATGTAAAATATTATCAATTCTGTGTAAAATATTCCATTACTAACTTCATTATTTTACCTTTTTCCAGTTGTATAACTGTTTTTATTTTCTCCCATTTTAATATCTTCTCAGCAAATGGCTTAATAGTACCTCACTGAATAGCCAAATAAATTATTCCAACATTTATCTTTTAATTTCATAATTTTTTCTTGGAAGTATATAAAAAAAATAACTTCTTATTTATTGATCTCTTTTTTTTTTCCATGCACTCAGAATACAGTGGTTATAAATACATAGTTTTTAAAGCATCCATAGCTTTAATCAGCTATCTCATACTGAAGATATCCCTGGTATGTTAACAGGATAATATACTGCTACTTATGCTTCCCTAGTTTTAGTGGTTATGGTAGCTTTTTTAATGGAGTTCTCTACATATCTGTATGATAAATACAACCTTTGTCTATTTAAATATTAGTTTTACTGTGTTCTGTATTTAGAACTCTATGAAGGTAAAGATTTTTCTCAGTATTTTCTGAGCTGATTTTTATATTCAATCATTATTTATTGCTCTCTCTGAACTGAATTTTAGAATTTCTAGTATACATGCATATACTTATATACATATAATTCTTATTCATGGTTTCTCAGCGTGGACTTGCATTAATTCTGTGTTCTTCACATCTGTCACATTTATGTTAGAAAAAATTCCAGTCTTTCTAATCTTTTTTAATTACAAGGGAAATTGATAAAGAGATGCCTCAAGAAGCTTAATACTTTACCTAATGCAAGGCAAGGTTTTTTATTTTACAAAGGAAATGTCTTTAATGACACCAGTGACTTGTTAATTTGAAACAAATGATACCTGTTTTTAAATTTTTAAGTCAAAACTTTCTCTCTTATGGATATATAAAGCCTTGGTAACTAAAATAATTACTGAAATATTTAAAATAAATTAAAAATAGATGAGCATTAAACTTCAGCTATTCAAGATATGATATTATACAAGTCAGCAAAGGAGTCTAAGAGGATCTGAGTCTGGCTTCACCCCTTCTGTTGCACAGGTGAATTGCCTTCACCTGTGCTCCTGGGACTGACTGGATCTTTTCTCTAGGTGCTCAGTCAGAGATTCAGGCTGTGACTCAGCAGTTGCCATACATCTATGTTTGATCATACTCATTTTCTGATGCCCTAGACATATTTTTGGAAGTTTTATAACTGCATCTTTGCATGTATCATCTATAATTAGATAAATTAATCACCATACTGTCCATGTTTCTCTTTTTTCCCATACTCATCTGAAATATAAAATTCATTGATGTCTGTAAGGTTACTAGCAACACTCATAATAAATTCTGAAGAGGAGATTGGCATTTTGAAATTGCAAAAAATCACATATTTCTGTCTCTCACCAAGAGCTGCTTCCGTGCTTAGAAGACAGTGAGGTCCTATGAGTAATTTACATGTAAAATGAAATACTTTTTCTGTGATTACAATACATCTGAACCCGGATGTAGTACTGCAAAAAAATTATATTTTTTTAAACAAATGTAGTGATTTCTAAATGTATTTTACTAACTTGCTGCTACTGTCATTGAGTCAGTAAAGTAACTGCTCTTGGATGTAGAGGAATGAGTTCAGTAGACATTTGTGCCCATAAGCTGTTCGTATATATTTAATAATGTTTGTATTTAAAGCTGTTAGACATTCATGTCTCTATGCTTATGCATTTCCAAATTCTATATAAAATATTCCGAAGCATAGTCAGAACTAATCTTCAAACACATATATTATCTACACAGGAATGATATTCTAATTCATGCCTCTAAATCAGTTTCAAAAGAAAAATAAAGCAAATTCTAGACTGCTATCAGTGAACCAAAGCCAGGAATTAAATGTGCCAGTAATTCAGCTGTCGAACTGCATATAATGTGTAATATTCATTTGAAAATTTAAGTTAATATATTTCTCAGGTTGTATTTGTTTCAATTTATTTAGGCACATACTTCACATACTTTTTTTTTTTTTTTTTTTTTGGAAGAGGTAAATAACACGACATTATTATCTTAATTCATTTTTCGTTACTATTCTTAGTTGAAAATTCAGAGCAGAGAGCTAAACTTGACTCAAACCTAAATCTTTCATGTTTTTTTTTATTAGCAGATGATTAGTAGACCCACCTACTTTACTTGACTAACTGTTCGAAGTGTTTTCAGTGGTTGATAAAGTCTTCATATGATCAGAAGCAGAGATAAGGAACTTGTGATGTCTGTGGAGATAAAGACAACCAGTGATGCAATTAAAAAAAGAAAAAAAAAAAAAAGTAATATTGAATAAGAAAATGCAGTATTGATGTTCAGAGGTGTCACGCTCCGATATAAAGGAGGGAAACGAGGTTCTTTGATTATGTGTATACCTGGTGTGAGATTAAGAAACAGCGGTTCAAATGTTGGTCCTTCCAATTTATTACCAATATTGACCAGGGAGATGGGGAAGGGGAAGGCAGACACTGTTACCAATAAGGGTGATGGGGAAGGGAAGGTGAGCGATAGGAAAGATAGGAAAGAGGCAAGGATTTGTACAACGCAGGGAAAGTCACCAGTCAGGATCCTAGGGGCAGTACGGTTGCAAGCGGCTCCGACGGTCCAAGGCAGAAGAACAGGGGTGGCAGAAGTGGGGAGAACAGAAGCGACGGGCAGCCTTGAGCAGCAAGCAGTTGTCCTGGAGAAGCAGCACCGGGTCAGCCCAGGAACAACGTCAGCCAGCACCGGAGAAGCAGCGAACAGTGATCAGCTTGTGAGGGTTCAGATGGCAGAACACCTCGAAGGAGCGGTGAGGTCCAGGAGAAAGCAGCATGTCTCAGGCAGCAGGCCCAGAAGGGCGTTCAGCAGCAGGGAATCAGCTCATGAGGTTTCCGATGGAAGAACACCTCCCAACACCACCACCACAACCTCATGGTAGTTGATCCCTCTTTTATCCTTCATTTCTCTTGCCTACATAACAAATCCTGTGCTAGCATTCCAGGCAAGCTCTCCTGAGATGGCTGTCTCCCCACGGGGATGAGTACCAAACAAAAGAGTGTTGAGCGGCCACTGAGCTGCAGCTTATCTCTCTTTCGTTGCCCCAGGACATGCCCATCTGCTTGTCCCTTAGACAAAGGATTTTGCAACCGTTGCCGAGGACTAGCTTGGACATGTTCGGACATGTTCATCAGCAAACTTTGAGGCAGTGATATAAAACAATAGTCTCTTACAAGAGGTAGGTACATTGCTGGGTAAAGAAATAAAATGCAAGCATGTTATAATACGATATTTCTGTCATGTAGCAGAATATTACTTTCAGTACAGTTATTACTGTGCAGAAAGTAGTCTGATAAGGACAAAAAAACATCATTAGTTCTGTTCGTTAGTCACGTGAAAAATTCAATGGAATCAATCAAGTAATCCTATAGACATTAAAATTTTAGAACTACATTTTTTCTCCTTCTAATTCCAAAATGTTCCAGTATCAGCCCATAACATTTAGTTACTTTGTGTTGCTGTTTATATGCTCTTTAACTGTATCGAAGGCATCCATAGTGGGATTGAGTGCACACTCAGCAAACTTATGTAAGACACCAAGCTGTGTGGTGCAGTCAATGAGCCTGACGGATGGGATACCCTTCAAAGAGATCTATTCAGGCTCACAGTAGGCCCAGTTGAACTTCATGAGATTCAGTAAATCCAAGTCTTGCACCTGGATTGTGGCAATACCTGCTATCCATACAAGGTCAGAGATATAAAAATAGAACACAGCCCATATGAAAATGACTTAGAGATACATGTGGATGGTAAGCTGGACATGAGACAGCAGTATGCCCTCACAGCCCAGAAAGCCAATAGCATCACAGAATCACAGAATTGGAGGGATTAGAAGGAATGTCTAGCGATCATGAAGTTCAAAGCAGGCTCCCAAGACCGGGTTGCACAGGTAGGTATCCAGACAGGTCTTGAATTTCTCCAGAGAAGGAGATTCCACCACCTCTCTGGACAGCCTGTTCCAGTGCTCCATCACCTGCATTGTGAAGAAGTTCCCATGCACATCTGTGCAGAACTTCCTATGCTTCAGTTTGAGGCCATTTCCTCTTGTCCTAACACCACATACTAGCTCAGCCTCAAACCTTTGCCTACTTCTTCCTAGATATTTATAGACGTGGATCATATCCCCTCTGAATCTTCTTTTTCAGGGCTGAACTAACCCAGGTCTCTCAGCCTTTCCTCATAGGGGAGGTGTTCCATGCCCCTTATCATCTTTGTAGCCCTCTGCTGGACTCTTTCAAGGACATACTGAGCTGCATCAACAGAAACAAGGCCATCAGGCTTAAGGAGGTGACAGTGCCCCTCTACTCTATGCTTGTGAGACTGTGTTCAGATCTTCAGTGCAGGAGAGACATGGATCTGTCAGAGTGTGTGCAAAAAAAGGCTAAAAAAAATTCTAAGGGTTGGAACACCTCCCCTGAAGAAGGTGAGAGAGCTGGGATTTAGCCTGGAGAGGAGAAGGGTCCAGGGAGACCTGAGAGCAATCTTTCAATATCTAAAGGGAGGCTGTATGGAGACTGCTGAATCACAGCCTGAACCACTTATTGAGCACCTGGAGAAAAGACCTGGTCAGCCCTGGAAGCACAGGTGAAGGCTATTCACCTGTGTGACTGGAAAGGGGTGGAGCCAGTCCTTTTAGACCTCATTTAAGGGCTGACTGGCATTTAGGAAGGTTCTCTTATTGGGTATCTTTCCTCTTTGAGCTCTTTTCTTCTGAACCTAGATCCTTGGAGGTAGGTGAGTACTCTTTTTTTTTTTTTTTTTTTTTTTTTTTTTTTTTTTTTTTTTTTTCTCTCTCTCTCTCTTCCTTCTCTCCTTTTTGTGATGTTTCTTTGTTTGTGTTGGTCCCTTTTTCTTTATGGAGGCTATAGGAGAAATAAAAGGCTAGATTCTTCACTGAGGGTGAAGGAGTACTTGAGCAGGTTGCTCAGAGAGGTTTGGAATCTCCTTCTCTGGTGATGTTCAAGACATGCCTGGATGCCTTCCAGTGCAACCTGATCTAAGGAGCCTGCTTTGGAAGCTGGGTTGGGTGAGATGATGTTTAGAAGTCCCTTCCAACTCCTACTGTTCTGTGGTTCCTTCTGATAAAACAAGGGAGAAATGGTCTCAAGCTTAAAGAGGGAGGTATTTAGATTGGATGTAAGAACAATATTTTTATGGGCAGGGTTGCAAGGCACTGGATCCGGTTGTCCAGTGAAAGGGTGGATGCCCTATCTGTGGAGACATTCAGGGTCAAGCTGGGTGGAGCTCTGGGCAACATGATCTAGCTGTAAATGTCCCTGTTCATTTCAGGACAGTTAGATTAAATGACCTTTTGAAAGTGTCTTCCAATGCTAAGAATTCTATGGTAGCAAAAGTCTTCATGCATTAGAAATAAATACAGCTAGCCATCTTTTTTGTCGTCTTTTTAGTTTCTGATATTTGTGTTTGTATCTCCAAATGAATAGAGATTAATATTTGTCTACTTGTTCCTCAACCAGACTTCAGAAAAGCATGTATCTGCAGTTTGAGGTTTTTTTCTAAATTTCAGAATATAGTGTCCTTTCTGGAAAGGAAGGGGTTATGAGGAGTGAGTGAGGGACTGAGGTCCTTCTCTCTAGAGAAAAAGAGGCTGAGGGGAGGACTTATCATGCTCCAGGACGATTTGAAGAGAAGTTGCTGTGAGGAGGGCATCTGTCTCTTTTAGTAGTTAATGAGTGAAAGGAAATGAGGAGACATTTTCTTTTCGTTTGAGGGGATGTTTGGATTGGACACTGGGGAGAATAACTTCATGGGAAGGGTAATCAAGCACTGGAATGGGTAGCCCAGGGAAGTAGTGGGATCAGCATACACAGAGGTGTTTAAAAGACATGCAGATATGACATAGACACATGGTTTAACTATGTGGAAGGTTGAATTTGATGATCTGGGGGGTCTTTTCCATCCCAGATGATTGAAGTGTAATATAGTGTGGGTTGGAATGAAACAATGAAGACGCTATGTGCTTGACCACACTGGATTATATTCTGTAGAAATCTTTTTTTTTTTTTTTTACTACTCAAAAGTGTTTTAAATTGTGTAGTACACAAAGGAAGAGCAAGTCATAGTATTCAATTATCAGTATTGTTTTCCTGTAAATGAAGGTTTATGCTCCATGTATTCCTTTTGTGTAAATTTGTATGCTGAAGAAAAGGTACGTATACCATTCACGCTTAGAACTAGATGTTTTTTCTTAAATTCTTTCTAACTGAAATAATTCTGAGTCCTTGTGTTCATTCTTTAAACAGGGTCAACTTCACCAGCAGATTTTTGCGTGGTTGCAAATGCTATGTGCAAGAGTGTAATATCTGCATACTTGTAGAAATGTGGTCTAGAAGGAAAAATGAGCTTAATTGTCCTTGTTAGTTTTTTTTTTGTTTTTTTTTTTTTTTAGCGTGTAGTTAGCTGTGTGCTTTCATTCTGAATGATATTCTTGTAGTTAATTGAGGAAAAAAGATACATCAGTATCACTCTGCAGTAAAAATTACACCACTGAATTATGTGATGCTAGATGCAACATAAAATGAGTAATGGTCTTGTTCTCAGTGACTGGTTTTGTTTTTTCAGTGACTGTAAATAAACACACTGACTTCAATTTATAACTAAATGTCATTTGTAATATTTACAAATAGGTAGCATTATTTAGTTTTACTTGTATATTTTCTTTAAAATTTCCAGCAAAAATGCTGACTTTTCATAAGCTAATGTATAAACAGAAAGATAAGAGTAATTGGTGTTCTATGTCATCAGTTCTTAGTGAAGGTAATAGAACAAGCTTCTAAGTTCTTAACAACTCAAATCTGAAGCTGTTTTATTGTTGTTTTTTTTTTTAACAGTTTCTCTTGGAATATTCACTCTAAGAGTACATGAGCTGCTTATTGTTAATAGAATAGGTTGGACACAAAAGCTTTTGTTAGAATGAATCATTTTATTGTCTTGCACTGTGAGGTACTCTTTGTGCTCAATGATATTTTAATCCTTTATGCCTCTATTAAGTTAGAGTTTGGTTTATTACATTGCTGCATGCATTTCAAATATTAAAAGGTCAAATTTCTTTTTGCAGTTAAAACTTGTGGATCCAATCTTCAGGGTCCTGGTGGTACTTTCACATCGCCCAATTTTCCATTCCAGTACGATAGCAATGCTCAGTGTGTGTGGGTCATCACAGCTGTCAATACTAATAAGGTAAGTTTAAATTTGTCTTTGCTTTAAAAAATAAAAAATCTGCTACAGGAAAAATATCTATGGTCATGACATTAGTTACTAACGTTTCTTTCTACAGTTTCTCAGTCCTGTTGCAGTATTTGGTGCATTGCATACGTTTACAAGGGTTTTGAATGTGAAGAAACAATTACCAAATAGTGTGGAACAATATAATGGGTCTACAAATACTGATAGTGCCAGTAGAGCTGCACTCTAGGGAGCACTGTTTTCATTGTTTTTTGCCTTAGACTATGTGAGAAGTCACTGAAGTTGATGTACTTTCTTCATGAAGGAGGATTATAAAAATGTGTAATTTATTTCTGTATTGAAATCCCATATGCTTCATACCTACAGTTTAAATCAAAGCACAAGGAGCTCTAATAATGCTAGGTGATTCAAAGTAAAGCAATAAAGCTAACTTATAACACCTGCTCTCCTTATTAAGATCTAGTCACCTGGCAGCAGTGGCTATATTCTATTTCTTGACATGTGACTTCATCTCATCTGAGGGTAATAGACTTGTTTTAAAGTAATAGAAATAAATTAGCTGTATGACTCTAATGTTTTTAAAAGGACTCTTAATGTCTCTTCTTGCTGCTGTAAGAGTGCATTCTGCCTCTTAATTTCTGTTTTATATTGACATCTACATCTTACTCCAGAAATAGGGGCCCCAAAGGCCCACCCATCTACACCTGGGTTAGGGAACTCAGTGAAAACCTGATTTCATTTTAGAAGTCACTTGTCTATATTGGTAGATTTCTCTACTCTTTCTATATGGATGAATCTGTCTTCAGTTATAGTCACGTTTCTCTTTCGAAGAGGAAAAATGAGTATTTTACAGGCTTGGAAAGTGGACTCACAAGAACATGATGAAATATAACAAAATCAAGAGCAGGGTGTTGCATTCATATTGAGGCAGTATCAGATATGTTAAATGACTGAGAGAAGATCTCCTTGACTGTAACTCTGCAGAAAAGAACATGAGGATACTGGTGGATGAAAAACTGGACATGAGCCAGAAGTGTAGGGCCCCAGTGGCCAACTGTATCCAGGGCTGCATCAGAAGAGGGATGGCCAGCAGGGAGGTGATAGTCTCCATTTTGCTCTTGTAAGGTCCCCTTTGGAGTACTGCATCCATAAGAACTAGCACAAGGGAGAAAGCACTGAGCTGTTGGAGCGTACCAGAGAAGAGATGAAGATGAACAGAGAGCTGGAGCTCCCCTCTTAAGAAAAGAAGTTTGAAGGAGCTGGACTTGTTTAGCTTGGGGAAGAGAAGGCTCTGGGGAGACCTCATTGCGGTCCTCTAGTACCTAGAGAGATCATGTGAACAGTAAGAGGAGTGAATTATGTGGTTTGGTAGTGATAGAACAAGAGAGAATGAAATTAAACTAAAGGAGGGGGAAATCAGATTAGATATTAGGAAAAAATTATTTACTCAGAGGATGCTGAGGCACAGAAAAACTTTCTTCAGAGAAGGTGACCATACTGTACCTCACCATTGGAGCTGGATAAGTGCAAGATGGATGAGAAAAACAATTCTGCCCAAGACAAGCAGGTTGGAGCTTGGTGACTTAAAGGCACTATCCAGCCTAAAGTATTAATTTTGAGCAACCTACTATTATACAATCAAAAGTAGTACCTTTTGTTTCTACGGAGTTTACAACAGATACAAAAAGTGCAGTAACACTGATAGTGCTTTGTAGCTGAGAATTTTATGATTTTCAGTATAGTTATCAGCATCAACTATGCACTTTTTCCAGTGATGAGCAAGGGCCTGCATGACACACACATAAAAAGCTGCGCCATGTCTTGCCTTTCATATTGTTATCACTGCTGTTGGTTTCCATAAGTTTTCAGGAAGTGTTGAATGTTAGTGGGTGTGATAAAAGATTTCACCCTCGCGCGTTTTTCCATGTTTGGTGCCGTTTTGCCTCAGTCTGTCTGTCACATATATTGGGATACTTGTGGTGAAGTTCAGTCTCTACTACTGTGCACCCAGCATCTGCCTTAGGCATTGTGAATCAATATTAAAGTAGGAGACATTACTTTTGGAGCAGCTCTCATAGATCAATAAAATGTGTGAAGATGTCTTAAGATTACATAGAAAGCAATGGTCCTCTGCCTCTCAGGAGATGTTCTATTTACAGCTTCTGAAAACTTTCCACAGTTCAAATGTAATAAACTTGTTTATTTCATGGAAATCCTTATTACCAAGATGAAATTTAGGTGGATCTGGAATTCGGAGAGCAAGTTCTGTTAAATTTAGTAGTATGTAGAATTTAATATCCTAATGTTTGAAGGAATTAAGTGAAACTTAAAATTTGAACAAAATTTTTAAATACTTGGTTTCAGTAACACTTTCTTTGTTTTATTGAATAAAATTATGACCTTTTTGCTATACTTTGATATCAAACTGAAGTCCAGTCAGTGCAAGTGTACATGGAAGATTCACATAAGAGTTAATGTTCGTCCAATGTTAGAAACGGAATTTTAAGCTCAGGCTGATATGTACATCCTGGCAAATCTCAGGTGGGTCCAGGGTTAAGGTATTACTGACTTGAAGATACTGAAACATTAAACTCGTAGGCAGAAGCATTTGTGTCTTACTACTACTTTTTTTTCTCAACCATTCTTCCTCTTACATCTTCCAGAAACTCAGTTCAGTCAGAACCTAAGCGTATTACATGCTACACGTGTCTGTGCCACTTGGCAAGTAAAGTGCTGTGGTTACTAGCAATATTAACTAACCAGTATTTCAACCAATATATGTGTGTGTGCCTGTAGGACCCTGGTAATTATTGGTAAAGGAAGAGGACTTATGAAAATCATAGACAATGCAGTTGACACCAGCAACTCACATTTGATGAAATATTGTAGTATTGTACAATAAGAAAACTGTGGCTTTGATGATGATTTTTAAAGCTTTCACTCGAATTTTCTTGAAGTCCAAGGGATTGAGTCATCACTATTTTCAGGAGTTCCTTGAAAGTATGGATGCTGATTATGGGGGCATCATTTCATTTTTTGATGTAAATGAAGTGGCTAATTTGGGTTAAAGTGCAAAAATATTTTTATGCTTTGCAAGATGAAATAAAGTTATGTACAGAATTAAAAAGAAAGTTAATGCCAGATTTTGACAATGGAAAAATGACTCCCAGGTTTAGTATTTTCGGTGGGTTTGCCTGCTCATTTAAATGAGTTAAACATGGGTCTTCAAGATGAAAATCAACTTATCTGTGCTTTCTTTCAATCCATAACAGAGTTCAAAATGAAATGTCAATTATGACAAGCTCAGGTTACAGCTAATAATTTCATGCATTTTGATACTCTGGCAAAACACAGTCCTGTGTACAGTGAAAAATATGCAGCCTTACTTTCTGCTTTGATAAAGGAATGAGAGAAAAGGTAACAAGATTTCTGAAGGAAAAGTCATGAGTATTTCAATGTATTTGTCACTCCAATTTCAGTTGATGTGAATATATTATGTGCAAAGTTTGGCATTGAATGTATAGAGTTGCATTCATAAATTCAATTCAGAAGTCTGACCATGTTTCTTTATGTGACTTTTCTGAGAAGTATTTTACCAGTGAAAATACTCCTTGCTTCACCTTGCTTCACAACTGCTCCTTATTCAAGTTGTTTCTTTTCAGCAATGCATAGATTTGTGAACAATTATTTTCAAGGATAAAACACATGAAGAGTATAATTAGATAAAAAATTATAAGTATAAATAGATAATGCACCTTGAGAACTCACTAAAAATTGAGAATGCTTCCATAAAAGCAGTCACTGAATAGTTTAGTTAGTTTCACAAAAATAAAGTCAAGTATCTCACTAGTTTTGTTATAGTTGCTCTTTTTGTTTTAATTAAAAAAATTAAAAATAAGATGCATTTTTAACTTAGGCACATCTAAGTATATTGTGTAATTTACACGTGGTCCAAGACAGTTCCTCTTCGCTCAGTGTAGCCCAGGCATGCCAGAAGATTATACATCCATGACCTAGACCAACCACCCTGTCATGAAATCTCTCACTGAATGAGAATACTTAAAGCCTTGTCCTACCTGATTTTGAGCTCTTTCAGGTAAGAGATGTCCACTTCTTTGTATAATCTGTTTTAATGTTTTACTGCACTCAAGTAGGGAAGTCAGAAGGTTTACAGTCACAAAATGGCTGAAGTTTGAACGGACCTCCAAAACTCTTTTCCATTCCCCCTCCTCAAGCAGGTGTATGCAATACCTGATGTACGGGCAATGTCCAGAAGATCATTGAGTATCTCTGAGAAGCAAAACTCCACAGCCTCTTCAGGTGACCTCTCCAGTACTCAATCGTGATCACCGTGAAAAAATCCTTTCTTCTGTTTAGAAAGGACCTTCTGTTTTTGTTTCAGTTTGTGTGATTGTTTCTTGTCCTGTAACTGGACATCTAACTGAAAACAGTCTGGCTCAATTTTTGTTACTCGCTTCCTTCTGATTTTTAAAATCTCACTGAGCCTTCTTCAGGCAAAGCAGCCCCAGCTCTGTCAACCTTTCCTGATGCGCTCCAGTCCCTTAATCCCCTTATAGTTTTCTTTGTAGGGCTATCTACGGTAGCTTAAAATCTATGGAAGTGTGCATGTTTGGCTTGTCTTTCTCTCAGAACACTTGAGAGTCCACCATATTTTTCATTAGAACTGAAATTTATATACATAAACAAAATAAGCTCCCTCTTTACTCAGAGACAACAACTAGAATAATTGAAATGTTGGGTTTTTTTTTTTAATGTTTTGAAAATGTTAACATTGGAAATTTTTCTGAAACTGCAGATACAATTGTGTGGAATATTAGATTAGCATGAAAACTGTTTCAGACTGTGACTGATGAAGTTATTTAAGTACAAACTCAGTTTTAAAGTTCTGGGTAGATCCGTGCTGGTCCAGTAAAATATTTCAGTGCATGCATGATTTGTTTTTTATGTATACTTACCTGTCTCCTTATGTATGCATGCATATGCTGTACAACATTAAAGATACAGTATAAGAGTGAAAACTGTAGTAAAGAACAGTTCACTCATTTTAAACTACAAATTACGTTCATAAGCAAGAATACCTTGTGATGGATGGTGCAACAGAGTTATTACATCAGAAAAGACAATGCAAATAAATTCTAGATTGATCAAGGTATCAGTAATAGCACTGTCTGTGTTTCAAAACATCAATGTTGGAAATAGTTCCTACACTTCACTGGTGTAATGCTGAAATTAATAAACTCTGGAAAATCTTATTTTTGCCATGGACAAATTATAGTATCAGGAATTGTCAATTTATTATAGATAAGCTTATAAAGGTTCCAGCATTATGTAGAAAATACTGTTCTTATGTTTTTATTTAGAGATAATCTCTTTAATTCTGCATTTCATTGCAATATCAAAGAAAGAATTTCTGAAATAATGGATAGATAAAAGATTTAAGTGTTATCTGAAACAACATTCAGATTTTTTTTTAGTTTAAGGTATAAATAGAAAAATGTGGATAGTGATGATTAGAGGAACATGAACTTCTTAGCACAAAATGAGATTGTTTTACAAGTTACATTAAAATTCTTCTTAGCATATAATGAGTAATCTGGAAATGTGTAGCTTTTACTTACATAATCATCAGTTGAGAGTTTTCCATTTTGAGTCAGGCTAATGTTATCTTAACATTCTGAACACAACAGTGTTTGCCTTGTATGACTCTTAAAAAGCATTACTTTTTGATGTTTCACTGAAGTAAAAAGTTGCTGATGTTTTTGAACAACAGTGAAGAAAGGGAGATTACCAATTAGAAGTTATTTATAATGACAAGTAATGACATGGTGTTCAGTGTAAGTGGTTCCTATGTTCTATACAAAGGCCAAGAGAACAATAAGGATTTCTTCATATTTAGGTGGTTCTGAACTTCTTCTATTACATCACTTACATCAGAAGTACCTCAGGTTACTCAGCCCTGGGACACAAAAGTCTGGAGTGTGGAGCAGAAGAAACCCCCCATAATTCAGCTGGAATTGGAATGCCTAGCCATTTTCCAACATCTGTCAGTGATCCTGGTCAACTGGAGAGGTTCTAGTTGTCCAGGAGGTTCCAGAGTCCCAGAAGACTTGCTGGTGTGATTCTCATATACAGAAAGGGTAGTAAGGAGGATCAGGGGAACTACAGGCTTGCCAGACTGACCTTGATGCTGGGAAGGTTATGGAACAGATAATCTTGAGCATGATCACACAGCATGTGCAAGACAACCAGGAGATCAGGCCCAGCCAGCATGGGTTCATGAAAGGCAGGTCCTGCCTGATCAACCACATCATACTGGATACTGGAAGGAATTTCTTTTATGAAAGAGCGATCAGGTCTGGAACAAGCTGCCTGGAGAAATAGTGGAATCACAATAGTGGGATCACCATGCTTGGTGGTGTTTAAAGAAAGGGTAGATGTATTACTCAGGGGCATGGTTTATTGGGCAAGATTGACGGTAGATGGATGTCTGGACTAGTTGAACTTAGAAGTCTTTTCCAACCTTAATGATTCTTTGATTCTATAATTCTTTGAGTCTATTAAAATATATTAAATAAGATTATTTGGAGGGAGAAGGTGATAGATGAAAGTTTAAATAGCTCAAGCAGAGGCAGATAAGCCAAATAATGCTGAGATGCTCATTGTTAGGTCAGTCCAGAGGTCTTTTATTAGTGATAGCAAAAATTATGTTTTCTGGACTTCGGTAAAACCTTGTTTATGTTGTTTGCTTAGCTTACGTAATGTGGAGTAAGAATGTGTCAAATTAGATTTTTGTTTTTTTCTTCAAAAGGAGGGGCTTGAAAATTCTCAGTCTAGATTTAATAACAGGCTAAAACTTCAGTAAAATCATAAGTAGGGCTGAAGCTAAACAGACGTCAAATCTTGCACATTATACTTGTTATTTTTTTCTAATCCGCAGTGACAGAATACTGAAGAAAATCAAAGTGCTGGAATGACAGCCCTTCTGACAGTTCTCAGGCATTCGCATAAAATATCTTTCACTGCCATATATTAAGGAGAAAAATAAGTAAAAGACATTCTTTAGAAAAAGACTATGTTGTTTTCCAAAGTTGTATGGAGAAATTAATTACCTGAAATCGCTGTTAGATGTAGATGTATTAGAAAACTAGGTCCTTGTTCTGTTCATTTTACATGGAGGACTCTTTCAGGAAGAAATTTTAAATGATCATACGCTATGTTATTGTCCATTTATCACCAAGATATTTAAAATCTTACATTCAGTGTAATTCAGTGTAATTCAGTGTGCTTTGAGTTGGAAGGGGCATTCACAGGTCATCTAGTTCATCTCCCCTGCAATAAACAGGAACACTCACAGCTAGATCAGGTTGCCCAGGGCCTGATCCAGACTGACCTTGAAAGTCTGTAGGGATGGGGCATCCAGCACATCTCTGGGCAACCTCTTTTACTGCCTCACCACTCTTACTATAAAAGGCTTTTTCATTGTGCCTTTAATCTACTCTCTTTAAGCTTGAAACTGTTTCCTCTTGTTCTTTCATACGAGACTTTGCTGAACACTCTTTCCCCTTCTTTCCTGTAGCTCGCTATTAGATACAGAAAGGCCACTATCAGATCACCTTGGAGCTTTTTATTTTCTGGGCTAAACAGTCCCATCTTTCTCAGCCTGTCCTGTAGAAAATGTGTATGATCCTTTGGATCATTTTTGTGGCCCTCCTCTGGATGCATTCCAACAGATCTGTGTCTGTCCTGTGCTGAGGACTCCACATCTAGGTGCAGTAATCCAAGTGAGGCCTCACCAGAACAGAGTAGTGGGGCACGATCACCTTCCTCAACCTGCTGGCCATGCTTCTTTGGATGCGAGGATACAGCTGGTTTTCTTGGCTGTGAGGATATGTTGCTGGATTATGTCCAGCATCCATCCACTAATACCATCAAATCCGTATCTTTACAGTCTGGAGAGAAGGATGTTGTGGGGGTACCATGTTAAAGGACTCATAAAGGCCAAACAAAAGCCTCTTCTCATTCCTTGTGTCATAATGTTCTTTCTTTCCTCTAAAATTTTCACATTTCTGAGTTTTTGTGCATTTTTATGTAAAGACAAAATAAATGAAACAAGTTCAGAAACAAAACTGAATGTTTACATTTAACTTGCCACAGCTCTGTTATCTCATTAACCATTATCAGTGGAACATTTCCTAAGCTTGTTCTCAAGCATAAACTCATTTGTCATCCACATTTATTCATGTTGACAGTATAAATCTCAAGCAAGCTGAGCACTTTGCCATGAAATCAAGCATTCATTTTATGAAGTCTGTTTTAATTAGTTTTATTGGAATAAACTATTGGAATAAACTATACCATACATCTTCTTGTGATCAAATATCTCGAACTTCACTTTTCCTAATCCTAGTGCTAAGATGGAATGCAAGTGTTACAGTCAATGAAATGATTAGAAAATATGAGAATACTTAAGCTCACACTTAACTATGTATTTTAACCTTGATTCAGTTTTTCTCTCATACTACTTAAGGATTAAAAAAATCTTGTGTAGTTGGAATCACAAGGTATATGCATGCGCTGTAGTTTTAGTGTTGGAGTGAAACAGTAAAATGGGGGATGGAAAAAAATGATTTTTACTTCCATCCTGCAGTCTGCATCTCCATTTTTATTATGAAAGGAGGACAGATCCATTTTATTGTTTATTGTAGGTGTTACTTCAATAAATATTTTTGTGTTTCCGTGACTGTATGAGCCATGTTGCCCTAGTTTCAGCTGGGATATTCTCTTCCTAGCAGCTGTTATGGATTCACAATGAGAATAATGTTGATAACACACTGATGTTTTCATTATTGCTGACTGTTTAAACAGAGTCAAGGACTTCTCGGTTTCTCATGCTGCCATGCTAATAAGGAGATTTGGGATGCACAATAAGTTGGGAGGGGACAAAGCTAATAAGACAAATGATCCAGGCTGGTCAAAGGGAGATTCTATACCATATGTGGGTGGGTATCTCCCACCTGCTGGAGACTGTCTAGGCATTGGTCAGTGGGTGGCGAGCAGTTGCTTTGTGCATCACTTGTTTTAGGTATTCTTTTATGCTTATTATTATTGCTTTCCTTGTTCTGCACTATTAAACTGTTGTGATCTCAATTTCTGAAGGGTTTTTTTTTCTTTTTTTTTTTTTTTCCCTTCCAGTTCTTTTTCCCATCCCACTGAGGAAGAATGAGGGAACCTCAGAGTGCTTAAACCACAATACTTACACTGTGAAAACATTATCTGCCCATACATAATAAACGAGAAATTGAACCTACTTCAATAACTCAGACAGGAATAACTGGTTTTGTTTCAGTCATCAACAAATTCAGACTCTATCCATAACCTGACTTTCAAGTGTCAATTCCATCTTTGATTACATTTTTAGGTAGAATTAAAGACTGAATCTGAATTTTGGTTCAATTGGAATGTACACTGAACAGAAACAGACCTAGAACTTTTAAAAAGATATCAGTGTATATGACCCAGAGACTTTCATTGGAAGTTTTCGATGTGTGCACTATGAACAGTTGATAACGTCTAGTCTTTTTGTTTAATTAATTTTTGGCACAGAAATTTATCACTTTCCTCTGCACTTGAGTTCACTTGCTCTTGTGAGTGATATTTATTGAAGTGTTCTGCTCCACACACGCCTTTTTCTGATATCTTATGGGGAAATGGAACAGCTAGTATTTTGTTAGGCCTGTATGGTTTTTTTGAAGGGATTGTTGTGTAAAGGCTTATAATTACTAGTACCAACATTTAATTCTTATTAATATTAGTACTTACATTTAACTCTATGAATTCTATGAATAAATTCTATTCTATGAATTCTTATGTATTTCACGTAGAGGTTGTATGGTTATTTCAGCATTTACACACATCTGTAAAAATCTGCTTTCTTGACTTTTTAAAATTTTAAATCATTAGTCTTTTGATCTCTAGAACACATTATTTCTTTGTTACACCTTAATGTTCAGAGACATTACAAAACTGTTTTTACTCAGTGTTTATGGCTATATTGGTTACTGCTCTGAATCTCTGCCTCTTTGGAAAATTACTGTTATTCTATTCTAGGTCAGCTATATGCAGCTTGGGATGCACATTTGTTTTCAAGAATGTCAGCATGATTTTTGTACCCTATAAGTAAAAACTAATTTCATCTTCTTTTATCTTTCTGTAAAATTTACATTTCCATTCATTTATTTCTTATGCTACAGATCAAATCCTAAACAAATAGTGAGTCCTGTTCAACTTGTGTGACAAGAAATAATTAACACATTATTCTGACTACAATCATCCTCATTTTTTTTCACAGAGGTACAATTTTATGGGAGGGAGAGACTCTGTGCTAATCAATGGCATCTAATTAAAGTCAACAAAAGGTTAAGTGTAATAGTTGGTAAACCTTTTATTTTATGCTGTCTCCACAGATAATGGAATGATATACACTTCACTAGTGATATGAATAGTAATATACTAATTAATAATGTATTCTAAGATCAATCTCTAAAGTAAGCATGATGAATTTGACTTCAAATAGCCTACCCATGGAAAAGCACTTTTGAAGGCAGTGAAAGTGATCATTTTATGCCAAGATTCCTTATTTTTTAGATTAATACAATTTAAAATTAAACCTCAGTTTTATAACTAATGACAGATTCAGTATATTTTCCTAATATAACTATTCTTTCATATTCAAATATATAACACAACAATTTTGATAGGGAGATCTATGGTTCTGTGAAAAATTATGGAGGTAAAGCTATCAATCAGATAGCATTCTTTCGTTATCTCATACTGCCTGATATAAAAGCATATCATTTAATAAGTGGAAAGTAGTCAGACATCCTCAGCACAAAAGCAATTAGCCATCCTGCTGCAGTATATGGACATAGAGACGTAAACATTATGTATTTTCCTCTTCTCACCTGATTGAATTTACAGCAATGGAGAAGGTATCCAGAGTTCATTTTGGTCGAATTTAATAGACATATTATCAACAGTCTACAGTTTCTGCGATTGGTTTGTTTGTAGGTTGTTGTTTCTAGAATAAGTCTGAAAACTAATTGAAGTAGATGTCTTGCACATAGATTGCACTGAGAAGTTCTTGCTCTTACTAGTACATTTTTATCGTATGGTATATATTGTATTATCTTCAGGAAGTTCTTACTGTTAATACTGTCTAAGATACAGCTCATTTAAGCAACATCTTAGCTTAATTTTTAAGTACTCCTCTGAGGAGAAGAGATTCATAATTATTTTAGAAACATGTCCATAGTTATTTTAAGGGTAAAAATGGCAGAGTTCATGGAGTGAAAATACTATTATACATCCAAAGGTATTTTTAGAAATATATTTGCATTGGAAGCTTTAGGATAGCAGATGAACATATGGAAATACATGCAAATTTATATTTTTATACTTCCCCTTCAGAAGCAGATCTGTTACACATATACTTTCTTCTGTTAAACAGTATTTTGCTTTGTACGTTTTGAAATTTAAAATGTCTATTACTCCTCCTGTAATAATACTTTCCTTGACAAATCTCTGAGGATCTAGTTTCATGAAGAACTAGACACACAGTCATAACAAACAACTGTCTGGAAAGATTACAGTCTGGAACACAACCATGTGAGCATACTCTCCTTCAGTGCTGTTGAAAGTTCTCAAATTAGCCATTAACTTTCCAATAAAATCTTCTGATACCTTAATTCCCAGATATATAACAGACTAGTTTTGGCCCAAGAAGTGTGTTCCAAGTGACATATTCCATTCCAAAAAAAAGGAATACTAGCTCTTTAGAAAGTAAATCCATGCCCCCTAACTCTTCCTTTGGAAGCATCCTTGCAAAATTATTAGAGAACAAACAAAAAACAAACAAACAAACAATTTTTTTTCAGAAAGTTAATTTCAAATAGAATTTTTCTCTTTATAACTTAGTAATAATCAGTATTAACCATCTTTTCTGTTTTTTACTTCTAGGTTTATATAATTAATTCAACTTTTTTTTTTTTTTAATTGTTTCTGGATTTATAAATAGCAAAAGATGTCCAGGATGGAGAAAGAATATTGCATTCCTTTTAACTATTTTTCTGTTCATTCTGTGCACAGGATAGCATACATTAATTTTCAATTAATTTGTTGGTTGTACATGTTCAGAGGAATAGAGGAGGAAATAGCTCCTGTTTTTTCTAACAACAGTCTTTAGAAACAGACTTAATAATATACTGGAATAAACTACTTATGTGAAATAAAATTCAAAATATAATTACTCTGTATCAGGACAGTGTGGTGCTTCCGAACTGGTGGTTAGCTCTACTTGACTATGCTGCTCCCTGTCTGCTCCTCCTCAAAGAAGCTGTTATGAAAAGATAGCATGTGCGCTGAAATAAGAACAGGGAGATCACGTTATGATTTCTGTCCAGCACAGGTCATCCACAGGTGGCAGCTTCCCCAGGTCTCTTGCTCTACTGCAGGCTCCTCTTCACAGGCTGCCGCTTCAGCCTTGAGTCTTCTCCTAAATGAGCTCTCCATGGGATGCAGCCTTCTTCAGGCTGTATCTCATTTATGTTAATGAAGCTTCTGGGAAACTTGAAAATAGACTTGAATTCATACATTAAATGACATTAGTCTCTGTGTCTGATTGCTTTGCATATCATACATAGATCAACAACGCAATTTGGTAATGCTGATCTTGTTAAAAACAGAATGTAGTAATCTGCATAATATTGCTTGAAGTCTTTATTTACTCTTACTTTACTCTTACTTCTACTTAATATAAAGAACGAACCTGTTTTAGTCTCATGTAAAACTGATTCAAGGATATCACCTACCTTTGGCATGCCATGTACTGCTGTGTCACTTTTTCTGGAGAAAAAAAAATGACATGGTAGATGAGAAATAAAAGCAGAATTTTAATGCATTTATTACTCAGTTTTATGTCATCTCACCTAAATCTCAGTTTTTATATTGAAAGGATCAAGCATCTTCAAATTTACATGCTGATGTCATCAAAACACCTTTCCACTATTCTAAAGGGAACAATGAATACGATACTAGCTCCAGCTGTCTTGGGCCTAATCAAAATAAATCATACATTGTAATATAAGGACTCTAAAAATATCTCTTTGTGCTCACAGTACTTATTTTCTTGCCATTCAGACACATTTCAAAATTTCAGGAACATTTTATATTGTACATTATGTACTTGGCATGTCAAGCACAGGAAAAGTTCCCAGAAATGCATGTATGGTTTTATACATCATACTTAGCTATTTCATACTTTTCCTGTTACCACAGTTTTAAGTGCATTGCAGAGTGTATGTTAGAAGTCTTCTAATAAGGCATGCTTTTCTGAAAGAAGGTAATGCGGGAAGCGCAAGATTTTTTCTTATACATCCATTTTAATTAAACACAGAAGCAGTTGTTATTTGAAGACAATTGCATTGCAGAAATTATAATTAATTATGTTGTCCTTTGCATATATCTTAATCAAAATATAATACAATTATTTGGTACTGTATTAAAACCTGTAACAGCTATATAAATAGGTGAGATGGTGATACTTTGAGGAGGTCAGCAGAGTGATACCAGAGTGATATCTTAAAATTATTGTAATTTTGTAGGTCAGTAAACAAGCTTATTGATTACATAACTTCATTGTAAGATATTCTGAAATTACATGTAATTTTTATTTGGAAATTCTCTTTTATTTATACTGCTGAAGAATTTATTTACAGACACATTTGTCAGATATATTATTTTATTTCCCAGGTCATTCAGATAAATTTTGAAGAATTTGATCTGGAGATTGGTTATGATACGCTGACAATTGGTGATGGAGGAGAAGTTGGTGATCCTAAAACCGTGCTTCAAGTGTAAGTCTTTTGCATTTAAAGGTTATGTACATTGCATTGTAATTTTTAGTGAAAGTAAATAGTGGTAACAGTCAGGTGAATCCCAACAAATGATAGTTTTACTTAATGTCTAAAATGTTATTGAAGATGACAGTATAAGTACATTGTTTCATGTTTACTTATCTAAAACCAGAAAGAAATAGTCAGCAGAAAATGAAAAAGTAAACTAATATCAGAATTCTTAAAGACATGCAGTTTACATTTGTGCTTGTATTTACAATTCTATATATATGTATAAACATTTAAGGGCTATTGCACTTTCTTTGTTTAGGTCAGTTCTCACATTAAAAATGTGCAATAAAGACAATAATTGAAAATAATACATGGGAAACTTGCAGAAAGGTAAATAGGCAACTTTTTGAATCTCCTGACAAACTTTGTATGACAAAAGAAATAGGATAGTATGTTGATGAGCGCTTGCTGACTTATGTAGATGTGCTTCAAATGAGTTAGTGTGTTGGAGAAAATTAGAAAAATGTCTTATGTTATCTAAACTACTTATCATTATAAATCAGATATCATTGAGTTTCATATATATATATTTTTTAACCATCCCGTAACACTCTTCAAGAATGTTTAAGTCCTGATATATAGGTTTAACAACCTGTCAGCAGTTTGAGGGCCGGTTCGACCCGGTACTGTGATGATTGAGGCAGAGGACCCATGGGCCCACACCCCGGGGAAGAGGAAGGGGAAAAGGGAAAAAGGGAGAAGGGAGATGGGCCTAGGAACAAAACAGCTGCAACGATCTGAGGAGGAAAGCTAATTTACTAAATAAGATATCAGAAAGCAAAATAACACAATATAATTCAATATAGTTGGAATTAAGGCTAATGAATCAAATAAAGTGAGCAAGAGAGAGTGTCCAATAAACTGAAGGCCTTATGCTAACTCTGAAGGTGGACAGCTGCAACAAACACCCACAGCTGAGCTCGATCTCGAACGAAAGAGAGACAGCAGGCAGTTTTTATCTTTCCCTCTGAGTGGAAACACGTAAAAATGCAAAGCATCACACAGTCCTCTGGGAAATGTAGTTCTTCTCTTCTGAGACAGGTATACCCATAACTATCGATGATCCACGCAGCTAGAGCATTAACTCTTTAACTCCGAATACACTACACGATGTTATGATGTGGAATATTAATAATATAACAAAAATCATAAAACCATGACACAACCATTGTCTAACTTCTGAATTTGTATTGGTCAAATTTTTAACTTCTGATGATAATTGTTCTTAATGTAAGGAAGAAAAATTCACACTCTTACTATATAAAATTTTGAAGATAGCAGTGTAATCTAGTGATTCGATTTAACTCCCATTCATATGTAAAATATGTGGAACATAGTGTGCTTTTTAAGGGAAATGCATGCCTCGTAAAATCTATTTTTAAGAGTTGGAGTTAATTTTATAGGGAAAAAAAGAACAAAACAAAAAAATTGATTCTCCTGGACTATATTTTACTCATAAAGGATATTCTGCTGTTTAGGAAAGGTATCTGGGAAAGGCTATGTAATGCTTGTTACTGTTCAGTAAGCTCTAATTTCATTAAGTGCTTTAGTTTATCATCTGTTCTGTAGGTAATTTTCAAACGAGTTATAAACTGAAACCTTAGATCACACAATAAAAGCAAATATGATGAGTGTCTTCTACCAAATGTATTTAATATTAATTAAAAAAGGAATTCTGAAGTTAGGATTCCTTAGAGTGATGATCCTGGCAGTGTATTTAATAGAAGTTTATTCATACTTATATTATATATTATATAGGTTTTCATTAATTACCATGAGAACAATATCCAGAAATCATTTTCTTAAACTTCTCAGAAGCCAATGCTTACCTTCATTTTTTTTCCTTTCTTTATTCTATCTAATTATTATTATTAATTGCAGACTTTTATGCAGAAAATACATTTGTTTCAGGATTTCAAGATATTCATCATAAATTCTCTTTTATCTTTCAGAAGATAAACAATCTGACCTTCTCTTTCTTAACTATTTCTGCACTTTGCCTATCCCTTTAAAATCAAGAGGAAACCACAGTTGTGCCAGGTGTTTCAGGAGCAAATTCTTTAGGATAGTACAAAGTTTCTTCACTGGATTGTAGATGTGCTGATATTCTTGAAAAGTGGGAAAGTATTGTAATTTTCATTCTGTAACTAGGGTAAAAGTAACAGTACCAAGCCCTCAAAATATATTACTTGAAGTGTCAGAGTTCATTCCAAGATATTCTAAGAACTGTGTTCTTGGATTCCTAAATTATAGAAGAATTTTTATTAAGCATCAGTTCACTGGACCCTATTAACATTCAAATAAAGTATTGGCACATGGATTACAGGAACATATGAGGCACAGTACAAAGGTTTTTAAAATTTTGACAAATGTAAAAAAACACTGTCCAACTTAAATTCATTATAAGATCTAGCATTTTATAAATGTACATCTGATGATGGGATCCATGTTGGGGATCAATTTTAGGATTAAAATTGCCATGTGGAACTGGTATTGTGAATAATTTTATTTTCTTTAACAGTTACTTGCATGTTAACACTTGATAACTCTGAGATAATCTGTTTTGAATGTATATAGGGAAATAATTTAATATCCTGGAGAATACAAAATATCCTCCACTTAATGTAATGTATTTTTAGAATAATTTTAAATAAAATTGTATAATCAGGAAATATATTACTTCTGTTTTCCAGTGGAATGACCACTGATTATTCTTTGATTAGCAGTATAGGTGTTGAGGTTTTTAGGATATATATATATATATTTTAATTAAGAGCATAATGGAATATAAATGTCAATTTATTAAATAAATAAATAAATATAAATTCTTCTCTGTCCTGAGCCATTCAGGTAACACAGAAAACAGCCTAGCCCCACCTTGTTGCTACCTTCCTTTAAGATATTTATACACATTAATAAGATCCCCTTTCAGTCTCCTGTTTTCTGGGCTAAACAGCCTTTCCTCATAGTAGGGATGTTTCAGCCTCTTAATCATCTTTGTAGCTCTTTGCAAAACTCCCTCTAGGAGCTCCACAGCCTTCTTGTAATGGGAGCTGTGAACTGCATATGTGGCATCAGCAGGGTAGAGTAGAGGTGAAGGGTAACCTCCATCAACTTGCTAGTAGCACTCCTTCTAATGCACCTCGGAATACTTTTGGCATTGGCCAGAAGGACACGCTGTTGTCTCACAGTCAACCTGCTGTCCACTAGGACACCTAGATCCTTCTCTGCTGGGCTGCTTTCCAGCAGAATCATAGAATGGCCTGAACTGAAAGGGGCCTCAAGGATCATCAGGTTCCAAGCCCCCTGCCACAGGCAATGTTACTAGCCACTAGATGAAGTATTAGATCAGATGGTTTAGGGCCCCATCCAACCTGGGGATAGGGCAGCCACAGCCTTTCTTGGCAATTTGTTCCAGCAGCTCACGACTCTCAGTAAAAAAATTCCCCAACACCTAATCTAAGTCTCCCTTCCTTTAGTTTAAAACCACTCCTCCTTATCCTATCACTATCTATCCAAGTGGGCAGCCTTCTCACTCCTCCAGAGGTCCATCTGGATGGATGCATCAGCCCAGAGAGGTTGTGCCCCCCCCGCCCCATCTGTATTTCTGTTCCTGCCTGCCTGCCACAAAGGGTGGTCACCACGTTGGTATTAACAGAGAGCTTTCTTGAGGTGAGAAGAGCAGTGCATGCTGCTTCTCTCTGCTCACCTGCCCTGCATGAACTGTCTGTGCCAACTACTGTGCCCTGTCCGTTTGTCACACCCATCCTGTTCATCCCACTCCTGTCACTGCACTGCCTGATGACTGCTCATCTATGTGCAGGGGGTGATACTGCTGCTGCGTATGGCTCCACCAGGTGACTAATAAAAAAGGCTTTCTTAGTGCTTTCTTTTTAAACAAAGATTTTTGCAAGATGGAGTTATGTAATGTGTATGTGGGAAAGAAGGAAAAGAAATAGTGGCTCCTCTTCCTACAGCAGACACAGCACTTTTTCTGAATGGAATTCTGCTTCTCAGATTACATTGCCGGTTGCTGCAGGTGACTATATAAGATGTATCCAGACACTAGATCTTCAATGCACATTCAGAAAACTCATTTTCATGCTTTTTTCACTGTATTGGGCATGTACAATGTCTTTTCTGTACTGAGGTGCCCAAAACTGGACACAATAGTTGAGGTGAGGCCTCACCAATGACAAGTACAGGGGCAGGAATACTTCCCTAGACCTGCTCACTACACAATTCCTGATACAAGCCAGGATGTCATTGGCCTTCTTGGCCATCTGGGCACACTGCTGGCTCATATTCAGCTGGCTGTCCATCACTACACCAAGGTCCCTTTCCATCAGGCACATTTCCATCCACACCTCCCCAAGCCTGTAGAGTTGCCTGGGATTATTATGACCAAAATGCAGGACCCCACACTTGGCCCTATTGAAACTCATGCAGTTTGTCTTGGCCCATCGATCCAGTCTATCCAGGTCCCCCTGTAGTGCCCTTTTCCTTTCAGGCACATCATCATTTCTTCCCAACTTGGTGTCATCTGCAAACTTACTGAGTGTGCACTCCACTTGCATACATTTGAACTTGCATCTTGGAGAGAAGTCATCACAGTAATTGTTCCCAATAGGGGAACACTCATAAGCCCCCAGAGAAAAAGAAGAATTCATAACTGCAGGATTTCATTAGTATCCAATCATCTAAGCTTAAATAGCTCCCTTCACATAGTATGTTTTCTGGATTCTACTGACAACCCTAACATTTTTCCAAATCTTTTCAAAGGGGTTCATAACCACTTAAGTCAGGATACTCTGGGATACTTCACTGCTTTTGAAGGTACAGAAATAACAGACAAGCCATATTTTTCTGCAGTGAGAGATATCCTATGTATAAAATGCCGTTTAACCTCTATATCTGAAAACTAAAGTCCAGATTGTCTCCTTTTATTTAAAGAGATCCAATTACTTGAAAGTTTATTGCTGTATTTTTATAAATAACCTGTTTCTGTTCAAGCTGTATCTACTTGAATATCTTAGATCTCATGCCTGTCTTACAGAAAATTGTTCTTTTTATTGAATAATTTCTCCACTTATTGGCAACTAAGATGAAGCCTATAGGAATTTATAGCTGATAACATTTCAAAATGTAAAATACTGAAATAAGAGTGGCAAATGATTTTGGTATTTTGTTAGTTAATTTAAAAAATGTGTTTATAAACTTTTTTTTTTCTTTTAGGTACTATTTCACTGAAAAGTAGGGCATCTGAAAACTGTATTAAAAAAACTAAACACACATATATATATATATATGTGTGTGTGTGTGTGTGTGTGTATATATACACTTAACCCCACTTCAGAAAATAGAAAATTTATATATATATATATGTTTTTGTGTTATTGTGCGAATTATTTTCTCTGAAACAATAAGGAGATCAATAATCATAGTAGTTTTAATGTTCCTAAAATCTACTGTCAGTCATCAGTGACCATTACAAAACTGCTAGCTGTTACGTCAGTGTTGTTTCTGAGCAATATCCTGTTATATTTTTAATTTGGCGAAGTTTGATATCACTGAAGACACTTTTCTTTAGTGCAGGAAAAAGTAGTTAGTACATTATTTTGGCCAGGCAGTTAGTTGTTCAGTTCTGGCAAAAGTTTTTGTAGTAGCTCCATCTGTGAACACAGATGTGGAGATTTGACAGGAATTTCTCCCACAGCAGAGTATTTTATAAGGAAACAAGCTGAAAAAAGACCAGAGGGAAAAGCTAAAATTAACTGCAAGATATATTTAAGTAGTCTGTTTTAAGTTTCAGCTTTTGAAGAGTGATTAGAACTGGAAAAAAAACCCACAGTTTTCACTCTTAAATAGTCTTGTGCTTGTGATCCATTTCACAGGAATGGAAAACACTGTGCTACTGTCCAACATTCTGTTTTAACTGATAAACTTTTACCACATTTGAGGCAAAATTTTTGGAAAAATAATTCCATATAACATAAAACTACAGATTTTAGAACACTTTTTACTATCATACATCTAATTTAACAAATAAAATACACATGTAGCAGGATTACATCGAGTTTCAAATTTTTACACTGTAATAATATGACAAGTTAAAATAAGAGAAATTAAGTATAACTTGTTTTATTTATTTATTTATTTATTTATTTATTTTTAATCAATTAATGTCTGTGATCATTGGCAGATTTTTAAGTTCTTACAACTGGTACTTTTGTTAACGATGGAATGAATGTCAGCTGAGTCTGATATCAGCTTCCTTCTCTTGCGGTAGAGGTAATGAGAGGTAGATGAGAGCAAGGAACCTGGACATCTTTGTAACAGTACTGCTGTTTATGAATTACAACTTGATCATGATTCTAGGATGTATGTATCCTAAAATAGGGTTGCTATATGCTTAATAAATGTTTTTACTAAATTATAAATATAGCATCTCTTCATGGGCTTTTAGTGCAGCTTAGTATTTCCGCAAACATATCAGTTTTGCCAGATAAGACTCAGAGAAGGAAAAATGAATGCTACTGAATGTAACATGAAATATTTTGGTACATCCTAAGCTATAGTCGTTAGAACCTTGAAAGTTTAATTGGCTCAGTTGGCGTGAGATACCTGTGTTGAGTTTAAAAGAAAAAAATCCTAAGAACTAGTTTACAAGTTGCAGTTACTTAGACTCCTTTCTTAGGTCTGCATTAGTTAATAACACTTAGAAAAAAAATAAATGTTTTGTTATCTGGTACCACATTGAATTTAAAGAGTTTTCTTTCCAGATTTCAGATGACAATATTTACCATGCTTTTTATTGTAATTGCACTTAGTAACTATGATATGGTAGTAGTCCTGTAAGCCTGTTATTAAGGTTTCCTTTTTGTCTTTTGCGCTTTCTTAAGGAATTTTATTTTATTTTTTTAATTATTAATTGTAAGTGTAATCACTCTACAGGTTTCTTTTTCCATCTGTAGGTTAACTGGAAGCTTTGTACCAGACTTAATTGTAAGCATGAGCAGTCAGATGTGGTTGCATCTTCAAACGGATGAAAGTGTGGGCTCAGTTGGTTTCAAGGTTAATTACAAAGGTAACTATATATATTTTTGGAAGAAAATTTATCATTAATGTCAAAATTATGTAAATTTTATAAAATGCTATTCTTTTATATTTTCATTCATTTCCCATTTCTGTTGGTTTTAAAAATGAGGAAAATTAAGTAGAAAAATATACACAAAATAGTTTTTTTCTTTACAAGTCTTATGACATATGAAATTTAGTATTTTTTATTAATTGTATCCTCCTAGCCACTGAATATTTGTCACTTAGAAATTTTTGTTTTCTGTTACTTGGTGATGGTAAATAAAATAATGTTCTGATTATTTGTTAAATGAACAAAGAGAGTGCATGCTTCTTGCATGTTTTTGAAAATTAATAGCAACTGCTACAGTAGGAAAAAAAAGTCAAGAATTGAAATTATGAGTTTGGAGAGAAGGCAAACTAAAATTGACTTAACAGTACTGTTTATTATTCTTAAATAGTTGTTTGATGCTTCTGAAGTATATAGTTCTCCTATATTGTGAACAGAAGAATCAGCTAAAAACCTTAAGATAGCGTATGTAAACATTTCTGAATTATTCTAGAATATTTATGTTGTTTTTATACTATCTTTGACACAGTTGCAAGTGTTTCTTGAAACAGATTTTAAAGTTACATGGTCTTTGCCTGCTGACAGGAGTGTATGATAGCTATTAACCAAAATAATGAAGAGGAAAAGTAGAAGTTAGACCTGTAATTGTATGCATTGGAAATGAAGCATATGTTGTTATTTTTAAACTATTTTTCATACAAAGGGACAATAGGTAAGAGGAATAGCTTAGTTAGTGTAAGAGAGAAGTCTTACTAACAAAACTAATTCATGAGTAATTTGGAGAATAAGGACTGAGTAATATAGTTCCTGATACCTGCAAAAGAGGAATGGAATAATGAAAAACAATAGGTTCAGGAACCAGGAAAGAAACTACGCATATCAAAAGCATGAGAGAAACACCAAAACGTATTATGGAGTGGCAGATAGAATGGATAGACTTATTGAGGGTCAACTTGTACCACGTGAATCACTGTTTCTTTATGTCCTGGAGGTTCTTTAGGCTGTCAAAATATATTGCTGATAATGTGACAAACTTTGAACCACAGCAACATGCAAAAAGAAGCTTTTTGTATTTGAACTTGTATCTGGCTGTGCAAATTAATTCCTGTTATCTTTTTTTAAGTGATTCTTTTTGAGAAGTCTTGAAATGACTCTTGTTTTGTAGGGGCAGATTATTGTCTATTGTTTAAAAATGCATAACTTTATCTTATTTTACTTGTGAGATATGTTTATTCTTAGAAATAGTTATTCTGCAAAAATAGAATTAACTGAATATGAGTAGGTAGAGAGCAAGGGAAGTCATAAATAGCCTCAAACTCATCTCCATATAATCAACTGTGATTTCATACACTACTAAATGTTGCGTATGTATTTATTCCTTTACCTATACTGCTGCTTCATACTGGCTCATCAAATAGCATTTGAATGCACCAAGTTATCAGTGGATAGATGTTCTAATTCGTTAGGGTTTTTTTTTACTTTGTTTCATCTGAAGTACAGGATAAGATTTTTTTTTTAACAGTTATTTCTGTCTTCACAATTTATTGAAAGATACCAGAAAACAGGCAATATTTCCTTAAAGAAAATTATTTTAATGTAATTTCTGGTAATGCTGATAGACTCTGAATAAAGAAATTGAAACGGATAGACCCCTACACCCCCTCCCCCAGTTTAAATATTGCCTTCAGATCTCCCTGAAGCTTTCTCTTCTACAGTCTCATCAACCCCCTGCTCTCTCATTCTGGCCGGGGGAGGTGTTCCAACCCTTGGAAGGCTTTTGCAACCCCCCTGTGTGTGTTATCTAATAGATCCATTTATCTCCTATTCTGAGGACTCTATGTCTGTGCACAATACTCCAGGTCAGGTCTCACCAGTGTAAAGTAGATCACCTACCTCAGCCTTCAGGCCAAGCTTCTTTTGATGCAGCCCGGGATGTGGTTGACTTTTTGGGCTGTGAAGGCACATTGCTGCCTCAGGTCCAGCTTCCCATCCACCAGTACTTCCAAGCCCTTATTGGCGTGTCTGTGCACTATTGTATACTTTTGTTCCCCAACTTGTATTGACAGGGGGGATTTCCACAACTGAGGTGTAAGACCTTGCGCTTGGATTTGTTGTATCACTTGAGGTTCGCCTTGGTACTCTATTTGAGTCTGCCTAGGTCTCTGTGTCTGGTATGTTTGTTGCACAACACTTCTTGTTGTCATCTGTGATCTCATTGTGCATTTGATCCTGCTGTCATTGTCACTGATGGATATGTTAAAGAACACTGGTAGAAGTACTGACCCCTGAGGAACAACAGTTTTCACTGAACTTCATTCAGACACTGAGCTGTTGACCACCACTCTTTGTGTATGATCTTGGAACTGCTTTATTATCCTCTGCATGGTCCACCCATCAGATAATTTGTTTAGGTATCATTTGATTTATCTGATGAATAGGGAATTATCATCTCATGCATATTTTCTTCTAGTTCTGATCAGTGATCAAAGCTGAGGGATTTTTTGTTTCTTTTATTTTCTCAAGATCAGGGACTATGCACTAATAAAGTCTTAAACTGAATTGGATTTCCTGATAGGTTTGTCTCCTATCTGAACAAATTCTTTTTGACTTCGCATTTGTAACTAAGAGAAATAATACATCTGAGAAACACTCTAAATTGATTGCATTAGGAAAAAAAAAATGTAGAAGGTGCCTACTTAGTCTGGAGTGTATTAATAAGGAATAAGTTTTATAGTACGCTTGTAAGCGAGAGGACTGATGTACAAGAGTGAATTTATAGTGAAATAGATTTCCTTATTCAATTACTGCATAGGTGATTAATTCTAAGATATGGACTTTGCTCTCTGAAACATAGCATTTAAAAGGATTTATTTCTGCTTTAAGCATAACTTTCTACTTGTTTCAGCCAGCATGGTATCCATGCTGAAGAGCTTGGGGTACTACTGTAGTTTGGGGGCTGTCTTCTGGAGTTTGTCAGACTATTTTCATATCAGTAAATGCTGAGCTTCAGGCACAGCTGATAGTTTATTTTCTTTTCTATTTATTTATTTATTTTTGTATGTGTGTGTGTGTTATATTTTTTTTTCCACTGATGGCATAGATGTTTTTCCAGAGCAAACTGTTAAACACTGCTTTTATGTTAAAGGTAGAACACTAAATGGTCTGAACTAGGTAGGGAGTTTAAATCAGTGTTAGTCCTCTGTATCTAGAAGCACATACTTCTGAGGTACGTTGAAAATAAGATACATTTTCAGTAATACAGCCTTCAGAAAAGACTCCTGCTTTCTACAGATTATGAGTAGTTTATCCATGAAAGCTATTTCTTCATGTTTATTCTACTAAAAAAGTTCTACAAAAATTTTTTGTTGTTTGTATAGTGAATTTTTAAAATGTAAGTTACTAAACTTTGTTGTGTAATTTTTGGTTTCATTATTATCTCATCCATGTGTTATGAATAAGTAGAAAATAAGACAAAAAAAAAAAAAAAAAAAAAAATCCCAAAACTTTCAGTAATTCAAAAACAGAAATTAAACCTGTATCCAGTCTCTCCTTTCTGAACTGTTCAGTCTTTCTCCTTTCAGTTTCTTTTCTCTTGTGGCTTTTCCTCTTTCTGATAATTTTGATTTCTTTTTTATTCACTCTTCTCTTTGTTTCTTGTCTTGTGTTTTGTGATGCAGTAACTAGATGAGATTGGACCAATGATTTATTTAATCAAATTCTACTGGAAGAATTTTGCTAGGATCCACAGTAACATCAATAATTTCTGTGCTTAAAGAATATGAATGATTTTTAATCTTCGAAGCCTCATAATTAGTTCAGGTACTCAGATATGGATACTGCTTTATATTTATGAAACATAAGTTCCTTAAACTTTTTGGGTTAACATCACTAGCTAATAGATGCATCAAAACTATAATACAACTTTTTTTAGTACCTGATTCAATTTTGGTTGGATGTTTAATTCATAAGTGTTGTAATTCAGTTTCATTCCTGTTTCACATCTCTCGAATCTGTTAAACATAATAATATCCAATACATAAGCCCATAACCTTCCTGGTTGACTTTTTGCCAACATTCTTTATTTTACTTTCTACTGTCTTTTACTTTCTACCAAGCAGAAATGCTTGGTAGCTCACAACTTACTGCAAGCATTTTCAGTCGAGACACTATTTGTCAGTATTATCTGAACATTTTATAAACTATTTATCTCAGAGCGCTGGACATGAAGTATAAGGGTTCCTCTTTATCATTCTTACATTGTTCAGATGTGTGAGATGTGTGACAACAGCTGAACAGAGTCTTACAAAAATTTATTTATTTGAGTGTCACATATGGAAAAGAGAGCATGTAGCTATTCAATGATACTTCTTTGGAATACTTTATTCCACTACAGCAATTTGTGACACAGAGGTTGCTTAAGTCTGCTTACTGTAATTAAACCTTAAATGATTTTTCAACCATGATATTGTCTATTTTTGCACGTAAGCCCATGCGTGTTTCTAGTATTTCAAAACTTTTATGCTAGAGGAGTTAAAATTGAGTAGTATTTCGTTCTGTTTTTGTGGGGTTGTTGTGACCGTAGTGTAGGACCCAGCATTTGATCTTGTTAGAGACAGATCAGTAAAGGTATTAAATAAGATGGGTTCCGATAGCAATCCCTGAGGAACATAACTTGTGACTAATCACCAGCTGGATTTGATTCAGTTCAACACCACTCTGGGCTCAGCCATCCACTGCAAAGACTGTACCTGTCCAATCTACAGGTTGCCAGCTTCCCCAGGGGAATCTCTGTGGGAGACAAAGACTTTAATAAACTCTGGGTGGGTTATATCCACAGCCTTTCCCTCATTCACCAGGTGGATCATCTGGTTGTAGAAGCAGAGCAGGTTGGTCAAGTAGGACCTACCTTTTATATGTCCATGTGTGATTACACTCCAGATCATCTGATTGATGAAATAGGAGCTGAAAAACTAATTAGATTTTCCTCTACTGCTTTATAGCTCCTATAGAAACAACTAAACAAGTAAGAACTTTTTTTCCACTGCTGAAGAGATGGAGTAACTATTTTGATAATCATTCTTTGTTTCGTTGTTTTTACAGGTGTTCAAATGTTGTTGATAGGCACTCAGTTCTTTCAAAACTTTAATTTGTAGCACTAGGACAGTTTTGTTTTTTGTTCACTCTTTAATTAACAATAACTAATTTGTTTTAGTACATCTTCTGACATCTCATTCTTTAATAATTAACAATTGTTATTAGATGGGATGTTATGTTCCTTGTACTTCTGAGAGATAGGAAATTTACTGTCTCCAAGTATGTTTTTAATTTAGATTTGAATAAAAAGATTAGTACTATCCTACGAACTTGCTGTCTCGTCTTAATCAAGACTGGATGGCAGTAATTTGAATATATGTGAACACAGTCTCACTTATTGTCCAAAGAAAATTCAAATGTAAGTATATAGTTTGCTACAGAGCCTTGATAGGGATCTTTCAGTATCTATAGTGCAGACTATAAGGAAGGGGACTTACTCTTTAGCAGGGTCTGTTGTGATAGGACAAGGAGAAATAGTTTTAAAATAAACAGGGAAGATTTAGAATTTTTGAATTATTATTAATTAAAAAAATCCCTAAAAGAGTAGTAAGGCATTGGAACTGGTTGCCCAGTGAGGTGGTAGATGCTCTGTCCTTGGAGACATTCAAGGTCAGGCTAGACCAGGCTCTGAGAAAGCTGATCTAGCTGTAGAAGTCCCTGTTCATTGGAGAGTTGGACTAGATAAACTTTAAGAGTGCCTACTAATTCAAATGATTCCATGATTCTTTATGGAGAGAGATGTTGCCTCAGGTTTCATCTTTCCTAGCTCCTTGAAAATGGTATTTCTGAATAGTTAAATGTCTGCACTGGTTGTATTTTTAATTTGTAAAACCTTAATTACAAGTAACAGGTTTAAAAAAAAAAAAGAGAACTGAAATTTAGCATTTTCTGATGAATTTTTGTTGTTGTTTATAGCTATGTAATCTTTCAGTACAGCTCTCAGCTCATACTAATTATGAGAACTAACAGTTAAGGTTCCAAATTAGCTGTTTTAATACGATTTTTTTTTTTGGTTGGTATTTAAAATAGTTTCTGGATGGAATATGTTTTCAGTATTGAGGAACCTTTACATTTTTTTCTTTGATAAATTGATGACAATAGTTCTTCAGTTTAGGAGCATATTCTTAGAAAACAAAATAATGTGCTTTATCTCTATTGCACCTCTGTGTTTTCCTCAAATCTTTTATTTTTAATAATGGTTCTTGTAGCTTGTCGCCAATTTTAATTCTCATTTTGCAGTAAGTGTGGTGAGGAGCTGAAACAGATTTTCCAGTGAGGTGGTGGATGCCCCGTCCTTGGGGACATTCAAGGTCAGGCTGGACCAGGTTCTGAGCATTGTGATCTAGCTGTGGATGTTCCTGTTCATTGCAGGGGAGTGATGGACTTTAAGGATCCTTTAAGGGTCCCTTCCAACTCAAAGGAATCTATGATTACAGAAAAAAATGAAGTAACGTTTATTTATTTATTTATCTATGTATTTATTTATTTATTTTGGTTTAAGATTCATCTTTTTATGGTGTATAGGTTGTCTGAAAATCTTTTCTTTCTGTGAAAGAAAATGTCTGATGTATTAAATTTTATAGAATTATTGTCCAGTTTTTCTTAAGATTTCATTTCAAGTGACTATAATTTCATTTAATTAATAAATAGCAAATAAGGGACAGTGCAAAGGAAAATCAAACTCCTACTACTGGAGTTGTAAACAACATAAATTGGATGTTGAATGATTTTGTAATCACACAAAGCACAGGGAAACACCACACAGCCCTTCATTCACTCTCCCTAGTGGGGCAGGGGTGAGAATTTCTGGGTAGAGGAAAAGACATTTTACTAGGCAAAACAAATCTACATGTACTAGCAAAGTGTACAGAGGAATTAAGTCCCTACTTCCCATTGTCAGACAGCCTCTTCAATGAAAGCAGGGCTTGGCATGTGTAACAATTTCTTGGGAAGATAAACACTGTCACTCTGCAAGTCCCACTCTTCCTCCTCATTTTCTCAGCAAAGGAGAAAGCTGGGCATCATCAAGCAAGTAGAAGTGAGATTTTCAGGAGTTGTCACCATGGGTTCATGGAGAGGAAATCATACTTAACTGGTCATGACATAATAGAAAGCTACCACATTGGTTGAGTAGATGAGAGGAGAGCAGTGATTTTTGTGTACCTTGACTTATGCAAATCTTTTGACACTTTCTTCCATAACACCATCATATGTAAGCTTAATAAGTGTGGGATGGGTGAGCAGACAGTGAGTTGGGTTGAGAACTGGCTGACTGACATTGCTCAGAGGATTGCAGTTATTGGCACTGTTGGAAGGCACAGGCACAGCTGTAAGCCTGTAGCTAGTAGTGTTCCCCGTGGGGTAGTACTGCGTCTAATCTAGTTCAGTGCTTTTGTCAGTGATCTGGATGAAGAGATAGCATCCACCCTCAGCAAGTTTACTGATGACACAAAGCTGTGAGGAGTGGTTGGCACACCTGAAGGCTGTACTGGAGGTTGGAGATTCAACAAGGGCAAGTGTAGTGTCCTACAATGGTGCATTAGTACAGGTTAGGACCTGACCTGCTGGACCTGGGTGTCCTAGTGCTCAACAGTTTGATTGTGAGCCAGCAGTGGGTAGAAGGCCTATGGTGTCCTGGGCTTCATTAAAAAATGTGTGGGTAGCAAGAGGATGGAGGTTATTTTCCCTCCCCCTCCACAAATAAGTCCTGGTGAGGCTACACCTGCAGTTCTGGGCTATCCAGTACAAGATAGGGAACCTCTAAAGAGAGTCCAGTGAACGGTTACAAAGATTAATAGAGACCTGAAGCATTTCCCTTATGAGGAAAGACTGAGACACCTGAAACTTTACAGAATGGAGATGATAAAGGGTATTTCATCACTGTTTATAAGTATCTTAAGGGTGGGAGTCAGATGGCTTAGGCCAGGCTCTTTTTCAGTGCTATGCAGCAACAGGGCAAGGGGCAATAGGCAAAAAGAATGCAACTCAGGAAGATCCATATAAATATGAGGAAGAACATTACTGTGAGAATGATATGAGCAATGAAACATTGCCCAGAAAGACTGTGGAGATATTCAAGACCTGCCTGGATGCTTTCTTGCGCAACTTATTGTAGAGAACCTGCATTAACAGAAGGGTTAAACTTGATGATCCTCAGAGGTTCCTTGCAACTGCTATGGTTCTGTGATTCTGTGATCACGTGCTATTGGACCCCGTGTTCAGCTTGGGCTAGCTTCATTAACTGTAACCCCTCCCAGCTTCTTGTGCGCTCCAGCCTCCTTGCTGGCAGTTAACATGAGAAGTCCTGACTCTGTGTAAGAACTGTTCCATTACTGCTGAGTGTTTTCAGTGAATAGAAGTTGTGAGGTTAATGTTTCATGAGGTCTTGTCTGAAATGATTCAAGATAAATATCAGTCTTTTTGGTTCTCTTTTTTCATACTTTCTATTGTTACTGCATTCCTGTCACTTCACAACTTTTAGCACCCATTACAATGATACATTTAGTAGTGTTACTGAGATAATTAGTGAAGAAGTGAATCGTGATTTAAATTCAAAATGCTTTTTACCAAATGGTTCCAAGCCATTTTAGAGAGTCCATGTCATTTCCATTGCCCAGCTCTTTCTGATAAAAATTTAGCTTTTTCAGTGCTGCCATCATGAGTTTCTACTTAACAATAGCATTTATAATTCTAAATAAATGTAAAGAATATACTTTTGTCAGCAATATTTGTTGAACTTGCTTGATCTGCTATGAGTAGTCTGATTTTTACTTTTTTTTTTTTTCCCCAGTACCATTCTGTTTTCAAATAAACAAAAGTTTCCAACTATGGAATTCAAACAAAGATTCTAAACTTTGATACTTGATAATTCGCTGTCTACAGATATTCCCCTGAACAGAGTATGCAGTAGACATTTCCAAATAGGTTCAAATGTAAGTCTTGTCAGACGTGTTTTCTTTTTTTATCACGTAGGGAATGGAAATATGCCTTGGCAAAATTGTAAGCGACATTGAGAATCAACCTATGATAATATTATGTCCTTCCTCTATCACTCCTTCGTTTTATATATCTCTAGCCCATTTTCAGACTTTATTTAGATTCCAGTAGGAATATACACCTTTTTTTTTTCTTAATCTCTCAAACCATGTCATGTACATCTTACAATTAGTCTCATGAATCAGTGAATTTAATTCAGTGAGTGTTTCATGTGTTTCACAATTTCAATGAGGAAAATCACAGTTTATGTAAATTGTATACCTATGAACTGCAGGGATCTAAGTGAACAGAATTTTAGAAAGTGTAATTTGAAGCACTTGTGCTTTTTCTGATTGGTTTAAATTGTTGTTTTATTTGTTTGTTTGTTTCAAAATATGTTTGCATCTGTTAGAAACCAAATGTATCTAGAAGAGTTCCCAGTACTGCATTCTTTGTAGGTATCATTTTTGATAGTCACTAGAGGAGTATCTTTCTTTTAAAGGTGAAGAGGAAGACTTACTATTTTCTGGGATGCATTGGTTTATTGGTTTACATGCTTTTCCTTACTACCCAGTAAGGCAGTTTTTAATATTAATTTTCTTTGCCATGAATTTGATAAGTATGATAGGACAAGCTTGAGCTTAGATTTATCACTTGTTCTATCACACTACATATCCTGATTAAGAGTCTCTCCCTATCTTCCTTGTAGGCCCTTTTTAAGTGCAGGAAGGCCACAATGAGATCTTCCTAGAGCCTTGTCTTCTCTAGACTGAACAACCTTACCTCTCCCAGCCTGTTTTCACAGGAGAGATGCTCCATCCCTCTGATCATCTTTGTGGACTTCCTCTGGACTCTATCCAACGTATCCATTTTTATTCTTACTTTCTTTTTTTTTAATGTCAGCGATTTCTGAGATGATTGCAGTATTCCAGGTTCTGTCTCATGAGAGTAGAGAAGGGAGAATCACCACCCCTGACCTTCTAGCTACAGTTTTGCTGATGCAGCCCATCATACCATTGGCTTTCTGGCTTGCAACCATAAATTGACAGATCATAATGAGTTTTCCATCAGTCAAAATCCCCAAGTTCTTTACCTTAGGGCTGTTCACTCTCCATTCTCTACCCAGTCAGTATTTGCGCAGGGATTATCCAAGTGCAAGACGTTGCACTTGGCCTTGTTGAACACGAGTTTTGCACAGGTCATCTTCTCAAGCCTGTTAGACTCAAATTCACATAATCACCAAGGTTGGAAAAGACCTACAAGATCAACCAGTCCAACCATCCACCTATCACCAGTAGTTCTCTCTAAACTATGTTCCTCATCACAGCATCTACATGCCCCTTGGACACCTCCAGGTTCAGTGACTCCACCACCTGCTTGGGCAGCCCATTCCAGTGCCTGACCCCTCTTTTGGAAAAACAGTATTTCCTAACATCCAGACTGAATCTTCCCTGGTGCAACTTGAAGCCATTCCCTCTAGTCCTATCGCTAGTTATAGGAGAGAAGTAGTCAACTCCCAGTTCACTGTCACCTCCCTTCAGGTTAATAAGAGAGCAATAAGGTCTCCCCTGAGCTTTCCCTTTTCCAGACTGAACAAACCCAGCTTCTTCAGCCACTCCTCATAAGGTCTGCGCTCCAGACCCCTCACCAGCTTCATTGCACTTCTCTGGACGTTCTCCAGGGCCTCGGTTTATTTCTTGCAGTGAGGTGCCCAAAACTGAACACAGTGCTCAAATTGTGGCCTTACCAGTGCTGCGTACAGAGGCACAATTACTTCCCTGCTCCTGCTGGCAACAATATTTCTGATACAATCCAGGATGCCACTTGCTTTCTTGGCCACCTGAGCACACTGCTGGCTCATGTTCAGCAGAGTATTGACAAATAACCCCAGGTCCATTTCTTCTATGCAGTCTTCCAGCCACCCTACCCCAAGCCTGTAGCATTTCCTGGGGTTGTTGTGGCCAAAGTGTAGGACCTCGGACTTGGTCTTGTTGAACTTCATCCCATTGGCTTCAGCCTAGCTATCCAGCCTGTTCAGATCCCTCTGTAAGGCCAAGCAGATTGACACTTCCTGTCACTTTGATGTCATCTGCAGACTTGCTGAGGGTGCACTCAGTGTCCTCATCCAGGTCATCATAAAGATATCGAAGAGGACAGGCCCCAGTACCAACCCCTGGGAAACTTCACTTGTGACTGGGCACCAGCTGGACTTAATTCTATTCACCACCACCCTCTGGGCCTGGCCTTTAGCCAGTTCCTTATCCAGCAAAGAATGTACCTGTCCAAGCTAGGGGCTGCCTATATATACATATATCTATACATAGGTATTTACTTTATCCCCATGAAGTATTAAAAGAGGTAGTGTCTGAATTGCTAGCAGCCTGCAACACAGAAAAGTTGTAGATCAAAATTCTAAATAGGCCCTACCTGCTAACTGTTTAGCTTTCTGATACCTTTGCAATCATTCTTACTTCTTATTTTTAATAAAAATATTGGATAAAGTTTGACTCGTAAATGAACTTGTAAATAAAACAAAGATTTGTTTTATCTGCGTGACATTCCTTTGCTGCTCTTATTACAGGTTGGTCTGATACTTATATTTAAATGAGCATATACATGTATAACCTAATAATTGTTTTAAAAGCAAGACAAATTGATAGATAAGCTATAAGGAGAACATCTGCTTTTAAATTTAAGAGGGATTGATGGTGTGCTCATTCTCTTAAAATCTCAGTGTTTCTAAGGTAGTGAATACCATTGTTTTCTTTTTAATACTTAGATCTAGAAAAAGTGGTTTGAATGTAATATGTAATTAGTCCATAATTAGAATGTCGAGGTACAAGTGACCTCTGCCTTGTAGTGAAGAGCTAACTTACATACCTACATATATTTTGAAAGTCATAGTTTTTTATATAAAAAGGAAATCGTGAACCAGAGACAGATTTAGTCTCTGAATACTTGTGTCTTATTTTGGTATGTGTGATGGATGGCAGTTGAGATAAGCCGCAACACTAGTCCCAGTGGTTCTCTCCACTGTGTCAGGATTAGTATTCCTTCAAAAGGTTTTTAACATATCATTCAGTCTGTGCTGCGGTAATTCATTTTCAAATGCTATTAACGAAACATGGTATGATGAAGGCAGAAAAGTTTACCTAATATGAAGTGGATTGCATTCAAGAACTGTGTGGTTAGAGGTTATTTTAGGGGGAGATGGGGAAAGATAATGGAGAATGGCTCCCTTTTTGAAAAGTCAATTCTTCAAAAATTAGGAAGTGTCAGAATGTAAATTGCCTATGAAAGTATAATTTTACCTCTGTACACACATTCATTATCATACAGTCTTTAATTACACAGTCACCCAGTATTTCCCTTAGGCTCCCTGCCTCATTCATTGCATAGGATGAATGGTGCTTGTGAAATGTAGCAGCTGTTTAATATTTTCAGCATCATCGTTCAAGTATTGGTTTCTGTCTTATATACTACACATTCTTTAAAGCCTGCAATAAATTTGCTATTACTCCATCTTGTTACTCAATCATGTATATATGATATGATGTATATATGATTTGATTTTCTAATATTACCAAATATACATACCAAAATATATATACCAAAAAATACATTTATTTCTACTTGAAGAAAAAAACAAATCGTTATTATCCTAGTACTATATATGGAAAAAATTGAATAAGGCAAAAACTGAAATTTTTATACATTATTATTAGACTTAGTGCAAAACGGATGTTGGGAATTCTTACTTCATGATACAAAATTCAGGTTTTCATGCTTTTAACCAGGCTATTGGTCCATCACCATAGAATTATCGTTGAATTATTTGAGTAGAATGTGACCTAGTGATCATTGTTTTAACTGCTTTGCTACTCACTAGATCAGACTGCCCAGGGTCCCATCCAACCTGGCCTTGAATAATTCCATGGATGGGACATTAACAGCAAAAGAGAAAAAGAGCTTAGTAAATCTGCCTACAAGGGGGTACATGAGATAGACCGAAAGGAGTAAAATGAAACAATTGGAAACAAAGTTTTAATTTCTTCTAACTAGTGATAGTTTGGAAGAGAGCAAATTTGAAAGGCAATAATGAGGTTCAGGCCCTTGTGGCGAGCAGGAACACATGAAGAAAAAGTTTGCAGAGAACTACATAAATGTCTAGACGCGTTTTTCTTCCAGTTGTACTTTTTTACCTATTAAGAATTTTTTTCTTCTTACCCCATTTCTTTTTCCTAATTCCGGATGTTACCAATTTGATAATCAGCATATGTTTGTATATTTAAACCATTTGTCCTATGTGATCCCAGGAACACTGATTCTTACTACTCTTTGCCTACTCTGTCCTGATAAACACTAAAAAGAGCACTGATCAAGTGATTCATATATTAGTTTACAATACATTATTTTCTCACATAAAATTGATAGGTTGTAATGACCTGCCACTCCACCTTACTGCATAAGTTGTAAATAGAAAATAGTAGTGGGTAAAGCCATGGCAGTGTTGTATGAATTATGTTTATGGATGTTAATTCTTTAGACTTAAGATGTTGCATGGGTTAAATTTGAATCAATTGTGTTTATTTCTGTTGTTATTTTGGGTGGAGTTTCTTTCAGTGTTCTTTTTTTTATGTATCTGGAGTTGAAATATACATTTTTGTTCTAAGATGGCAATAGAAATTGTTTTATCAATTTCTGTATACTTTATCAATTTCTTTATAAACTCCAATGTTGTTCAAGAACATAAAATTTCAAATTTATTCAGTGAAAATCCTATTCCATTAATTGGATGCAGTTGAGTGAGGAAAAAGATATTTATTCTTGAATAACTTGTAAAAGGATGTAAGCATTTATGTTTTCTCTTGGACTATTCTTGTTCATAGACTCCAGTGCATAAGTTAGCTTCATTGTTGATGCATGACTTCATAAGGTACTTTAGGGCTTGCCTTTTGAATATTTGGTACATTATCACATGGCTTGCTGCATACATCAACAAGAAACAAAGACCCATTTTTGTTTGTTTGTTTGTTTGTTTGCTGGTTATTGTTATTGAATGAATGATGTCTTGAGCATTTTGCTCATCTAAGAAGTTAGGCAGTTAGTTTGTTAAGTAACTTGCTCTGGAAGGTGCTTATATGGTCTGGTCATTTCTAAAGTGAAGTAGATAAAGGTATGGCACATGTAGCCTTTAACTCAGTGTAAATCAAATTTATCCAACTTAAGTTTAATACTGTTGTTTTTCATTATAGAAGATTTAGGCCAACAATTGAGAAGGTATTATTAAGCATGAACTCTGCTTTTGATATCTAGCAGGTAGATATGGAAGAGATTTTGGAAGTGGTTAATAAAGTAATGTGTAGACATATTGATGGCAGGCAATGTATCTGGATTAATATAAAATATTATATAAATAAATTGTCATTATACAGTGCAAACACTATGCTTTGTATTCAGTGCCACAGCCACTTCTTAATGCTAAGACAGCACTAATTTCATACACATGGTTTGACTATTGTTGAGCAGTGGATGCAAACCTGAGACTAAGCTGAGCCACTCAGCAAGGAAAAGCCACTGCAGCATGGTGTCAGGGAGTGGGGTGAGCAAGAACAGCTGGCCTGGATTGGTGAAGAGATTATTCCACTTGGCATGATATGGAAGGCTGTAAAGCTGTGGGGTGTTCTGGGAGTGCAGCTGTTTGGAGATCAGTGGGGTATTGGTCAGCAGGTAGTGTTGTACTTTTTTAAAAAAACAAAAAAAATTAAATTCTTCCTTTTCTATCTAAAACCACAAGTTCCATATTGTTTACAATTCTCTCCACCATTCCACCTTGGTGGAAATGAGCAAATGGCCCTGTTATGCTTAGCTGCTTTCCTGTTTAAGCCACAGCTTTGAATACTGTAAGAAAAATGTTATTACAAAATAGGAAAATAATCTTTAAATTCAGTACCTCTTTAATTAGGGTTATTGTAAGTCTTTTGATTCCAGTGCTATTTCCCTGAGAAAATGTTATGTGCAGTACCCATTTCTATTTATTTCCAGACCAAGACCAAGACATGTTTTTTACAGCCATTCAACTGGAATTGAAAGCTTACTTGTACCCTAATAGAGACACAAAGACTGTGATGATGCTTTCCTGAATCTTGCTGGTTCAAGGCACTGGGTTCAGGCCTAGGCTAAAAATGCAGCTCTAACTGAAAGTAAGCCTTTTTTAGAAAGTACTTAGTGTGATCTCATGCACAATTAGTTCTTGCTGCATTCTGATACCAGAAAACATATGATTGTGTTTCTACTCTATGATCAGGAGATGCTGGTAAACTTAACCAGAGACATGCCTCATCGTTGCAAGTCAAACTAGCCAGGGTGAAATACTGGTAAAGTAGGTAACACTAGCACAGCAATATTAATCATAGACAGATATTTCACCTGTGGTTTCTGGATGACTCAGTAATCAATGTCTAGAATTGCTTTGAAGCCTAAGAATATCTAGGTCTGAGAATATTTCTGTAAAATTTTAATTATTTAAGAACTTCTAATAAGCTTTTAATGCATCAAATATCATTCAGTGTAATTTCTATATCATGCAGAAGTGTATAAAATTTGCACAAGAAGCAGCATATTTACTTAGCCTCAGAACTATTATATAATTTATTATTTAATATATTTTTATATATTATTAATTATTAACCACTGGGCAGATCACAATTTCCACCCAGTATTTTTTTTCCTTGTTTATTTTAGTCTACTCTTCATTTAGCCAAGTTTTCTTGTTTTCCTTGATTACATTGCATACTGTTTGTCTGAAGTGTTTGCCTTACGCTGTTTTCTCCTGAGATTTTTTCCTTGTCAAAACAAAAAGTAGATTTGTTCTGCTGCATTAGAAAATAGCATTTGCCCCAAGTTCCTTTCTGAAACAATTCTTTTTGGAATACGTGGATCAAAGTAACAGCTAAGAAAGGATTTATTTTTTTCATAAAAGAAAAATGTAAGGGCAAAATTGTATTAACTCTGAGAAATGCACGCTGATGTGGGAAGCAAGTGATTTTCTCATCTGTCTTACAGAAGAGATGAGTGAAGCTGCTGTTTTTTTTTTTTCTTCTTTTGGTTTATTAACCAGCTGCCAGTGAAATCACATGACTTAAAATTTTAGGGAAAAAATAAAAGCCCTTCACAATTCTGTAGCAAATAGTGAGAATCACAGCAGACGATTCTAAAACCTGCTTGACATTTTTTGTATTTTTTAGAATAACGTTTGTCTGTTTTTATTTTGAACTGTATACATGTAACTATGTAGAAGTTTTATTATGCCTATCTGTGAAAACAAAGGTACCAGCACAAACAAGGAGATATTACAAAAGGAAGGAAAAGGATCCTCACCCATCTCTGAGGATCTAGACTCCCAGAAAAAGAACTCAGAGAGGACAGATATCCAACAAGAGATCCTTCCTCACTGGCAGTTAGCCCTTAAATGAGGACTAAGGATGGTGGAGCCTGACTCCGCCCATTCCATTTGTACAGGTGAATTGCCTTTACCTTCATGATCTTGAGCACCCAAACTCCACTGTAGCTAAACTTATCAAGATGGGAAGAAATATTAATCCCTTTTATTAATTATTTAGTGCTTTTTAAAAATAGACTCTGCTAGCTTTATTATTATTATGATTGTTTTTTACTAGTGGTAAAAGAAATTTCTAGATGCAAGTTATCATTAAGTCTTAAACAAGGTACGCGATCTTCTCTGCAGTTAATGCCTCCTATTTTATTGTGTTGGTCCATGATGCCAAAGGTAGATATTGGTAGTATGGCAGTAGAGGTTGAACCTTCTCACCAATATTCCACTTTGTTGCAGACAGGAGGCAGCAGAGGGGCAGTCTGATAAAATGGCGTCTGACATGGTAGTGCATATGAAGCAAAAATGTGTAATAGAATTCCTTTGTGTAGAGAGTATTGTAACTCTCTACACAATGAAGTTCATTGATGCTTGCTGCAAATGTTTATGGAGTCTAAACAGGCATTTCAGTAGTGGAGAATGTGATAAGAAAGACAAGCAATGTTCTGGACAGCTGTGAAGATTTTTATGAGTGTGGCATGCAGAATCTTCTTCATTGCTGGTGAAAACACATAGCTATTGATAGTGATTGTTGAAAAGTAGTGTTTTGTAGCTGAGAATTTTCTCTATCAAATAGTGCTATTATCCTCTTTGCATCTCTTGTAGTTTCCATGAAAATAAATAGGAAACATTACTTTCAGAGTGACCTACATAGTATGATGAAGAAAATCTGGTGTGAAACTTTTCTCATGTTTTTCCATCTGAGTTTTGTTTTCTATACTTTATTTTTTCAGAATACTCGGTAGGTTTTGTTTTTCTGCATTAGGTTGGGAGTAGAGTAATATGCTGATGATCGTTTGGAATAACTGTTCTATTTCAGAAAACTTCTCAGTTTTAAGGAGATTATTTTTGAATCATTGCTGTCTACCAAATTTTGCTTTCTTCTAAAAACAGCATTTGAAGGTGTGAAATTATGCAGTTGTAGAAGAGGTAGTGGTAGAAATTCTATTCCAGAGTTTTCTAGATGAAAGGATTTCTCAGCATTGTTCTTGAGGATTTAAGAGAGTACTAGCCCAGGTGCATAATTAGAGGTTCCAGTATTCACAGTGTGATGATGCAGGATCTAGATATGTTTGACTTTTCATGATTAGTCCTTCAAATTAGTTCAAAATTAATGTGAATTGTGTCTGATCAAGATAAAATTGCAGTTTCATAACTCACACCTTAATCTCATTTATGTTTAACCTTAACAGTCTATTTACAGAGTAATATAGTATGCTGTCAGTGATTCACCACACAATGGTGAATATTTTTGCTCTTCATCTTTTTCTATTATATTAATGAGATTAATTCTACGAAGATTCAGGTCTTTTATCAATGCAATCTCTAATGCTTTGTGAAGGAATATGACATCTGTCGATTCAAATGGTGTTGCAGCAATGTCAGAAGGCCTCCTCATGATTTTTGTGAATATGATTTTTGTTAGTAACTTCTACAATTACAAAATAGAAATCTCCTGTAGCATTTCTTGATATTTTTTGGAACAATACTCTTATTATCCATTAATATGTTTGAAGTGGAAAACTATTCTGCTTAATATAAAGGTATCCAATATGCATATTATGGAACAAATCAGGCATGGAACAGGCAAGTTGCAAATTGAAAGATTAGTGAGTGTTTCTGTAAACCTTTAAATGTTTTAAGCTAGTCTTAGAAGAAAATACATTCATGCATTTATATTGTAATTCACTTCTTCTTTCATTCCAAAGTTTGATTCCTCAGTCATACACACTGCATACAACTGCTTTCAACTATGTTGTTAATTCATCATTTTTTTATAAACTGATTAGCCTTTGGCCCTGCTTCTTCATCCAGTATGGAATGGCTAGAAAGTATTCAAAGTTGTTTTTCCATTGAGTTAATTAGACAAGCAAAGGGATGTTAGTTCCTCAGGTAGGTCATAAGAGGTAATCTAGATAGAGTCCTACAGTATATTCAGGTAGTCTAAATATCTTCCTGATATAGCAAAACCATTAAGAAGATGTATGTAGCCATAGTATTTGAACCATATTCTGTCTATATAAAAGCAATAAAAGGTGGCCAGGCTTATTTCATAGATTGAGAAAGTATGATGTATGATTCTATCTATGCATTTTCCTCATTGCTAATATTCAGCTCTTTTACAAGATATTTTAGAATTTTACACTGCTTTGTGTAGAATTGGCGCAGCAGTACATTTTCCTGTTTATGCTTTTCTAATCTACCTGTTGTTTTGTGTATTTTTTATTTTAATATTTCATACCTAGTTTTTTGAACCCTATTTACAGTTCTTTCCTGAGCTGAATGTAGTTCAGCTTTTGTTATAATTCAGGATAATAGATTCTGCTTCTGTTGTTATTAGTTCAGACTTAGCATCTATGTGCATGACCTTTCATAATGTGATGTCTGTAGTAAGCAGTCTCTAGACCAAGACATAATTGTGAGGGATTCTTCACAAAGGTCTGTGCATTAAACTCCAGACAAAGGCATAGTGCCATGGATCAATGGAAATTGAAAGGTTAATGAACAGTTATGAAAAGCTCTTTAGAATGTTTTAAGTCAGTCATAAAAGTCAGTCTGGTTTGATTCAGCCCGGAAGACTGAAACATTGATCTCATTTTGTAATGTTATTTTCTGTTATATTTCTATTATAATAATACAATGAGTTATTTATATTACAAGCTGTGTAATCTGTCAGTAAGATTCAATATACTACATGGAAGGGGAGCAGGGAGAACATGAGGGATAAAAGGTCAGGAAAAATAGCTTATACCTTGTCAGATTGGTATGTTCAGTGGCCTGCAGATGGTCTAGAACATGTAGCTTAAAAAGTCTTTAAATCATCAGATAAACAACTTCATAATTTAGAATCTAAACTTGTGCTTCCAGTGATTAATTATTTTAATCTATAAATCATTTGCTATTAAATTGCAACTACATACAGTTTAGAATTTCAAACCTTTGTTTCAAACTGTTTTTAGGTTTTCTAAGAACTTCATAGATTCAAGCACACATGAAAAGAAAATCATACATATTTTATAGACTGAGATTTACCTGTATTGGAAAATTTACTCTCATCAGATCTGTATATCTCCAGCATTTCAGTATTTTTTCAAAAGTTTTGTAGCACAGCCAAAACAATGTTCTCATCATCATTTATATAATAGAGAAGTCTTTTTCCTAACTTAGTTGCCTCTCATTCATATATAAATAATATTTTACCTCTAATTTATGTATTTTAATCATAGTAAAGTGTGAAGCAATAAGGCATATTTTCAGTGAGACTTCCTTTGGGGTTTAATCATCCTTTCCTAGGTAAGAAAAGATGTAGTTTAATTATTCTTTCTTTAACCATTTTAGAAACTCTGAAGTTTAATCGTTTGGGCTTAAATTATTTGTACTACGTGACCATCTCACTTAAAGTGTTTATGGGAAGATTCAAGTAAAACACTAGCAACTCTGAAGAATATAATTTCAGGAAAAAGCATTGTTTTGTAGCCTTTAAAAATAATATGGCAGAACAATGACCTGAAATATGGCAAGTAGTTGAATATGTAATGAGAGCTTTATCCTTTCCCAACTTATAGGCTAGGTAGATCTTCTACCGCAATTTTTCTCTTTTCTTTTTTTGAGGCGTGGTAGTGGTGAGTGAGTAAACTGTGTTTCCAGCTTGAAAAAAACTACATGGGTAATAGTATAAATGCATCATATGATAATATCATTTGGTATAACAATGTTATAGTGGCCTGGAAGAATAATATGAGTCACAGGTGGGAGAATTAAACAATTACGAAACCATTATAGACAACTATTCTGCAGTATTATACTTGCTAGGAAAATATCAACTGTGTGATGCATCTGAAAGTAATGTTAATGTTGAAGAATAAATTTTGACATAAATAAAAATTGTTTTTTGCTGCATAATTAATGTTTTCTAATTACATCTGTGAAAATCACAACATTTCATCTTGTCCTTGAACTAATGTTTTTTCAGTGCTGTACATTTGTGTGAGTGGATCAACATATAAGGAAAAGCTATGGATGTATTTACTTCCTTCATAGGCATTGGTAAATGTTTCTCTACAGGCTTGTTTTTCTTTCTTTCTTTTTTCCCTGCTTTATGACCTTGATCTCTGTTGGACACTTTGTTCAAAAAGTAAAGTAAATTGCTCACCAGCCTCTCTCTTTTCCCATCTTCCTTTTGGCATTAATCTGAAAACACTCAAAGCAAATTTTAGGGTGCCCTTAAAATTCTTGTGCAGTGTTCAAATATTTTTTTAAGTAAAAGCATGCTGGAACTAATAGACTTGCATTCTGATTGGTGGTTATGGTCAGCAAAATTTACTATTTCAATGTTGATGAAATTGCTACCAAATTAAAATCTTAACGGAATTGTATAGTCACACATATATTCAGAATCTGATGCAGATAATCATGTTTTTCAAGGCACTGAGTATTAACTGAGTGCCACCAAAGAAGAGTTTCAGAGAAGGTGTAACTTGAAAACATTATTTGTTTGGATATTATTGGTAAGAACAACATCACTACATTTGAAAGCTCCTTATGTTGATATACTGACTGCAGATAAATTCAGAATATTAATGCTGTGTGTGTCAAGAGCTAAATTGTGGATAAAAACTTCAGCAGTCTTGAATTTAATATACATCTGCAAACACCATTTAAGAGAAAGAACAGTACTACTCAGAAGAAAAAAGGAGGTCAGTGTGTGTACAGGTCTGCTTGACTTGTTTCACGTGATAATAGAAAAATCCATTGAAGCTGTCCATTTTCATTTATATAGTCTTCAAAAGCATACTGTCATATGAAGACGAAGCTTCTGAATCTATTAAAACATTCTATTTTCCTAAAGATTTTTTAAAGCTAACAGTGGAATCTTTAGCCAAATCAGCAGTGACAAATTAGTTTCCTGCTGCTTTTCATGTTAGTAAAGTAGTATACCACAGATTTTTATCAATTTTCAGAATATGTTGCAAATTTTGGATGACTACATTTTCTACAGCTTGTCTCTTTGTTGTGGTTAACAATGTACTTGATCTTATCTTACTGAAATCAAGTGATTTAATCTGTGGAAAAAAAACTTTTGTTTTAAATTGATAAAAAATGATCCCTGAGTTTCACCTAATCCATTTACAGCAAGTGGATTCAAACACAGAAATTATTGAATTTATGTAACTGTTAATAAATGGATTTCAGTCAATATAAATTTTCTCAGTTATTTCTACTAACTGTTACTCTTGCCATACTCAGAGTACACAGATTGTGAATGCAGCTATAGCTTTTGCTTCCAGTCGTGTTTTAACTTAAGATGCTCATATTCAAGAAGTAGGGAGATAAATTAAGGAAGTATTATGCAATTTTTGCTAGTATTAATGTTTCTCTCTTTTTGTCATTTCTCTTGAAAATATTTTATTGACTGACGACAGTTGTTCAACTTGTTCACTTTTCATTTCTTTTTGACAGACCAAACGGTAAGCTGTGGACTGGGGGATATTTTATTTCTTCTCTCTGTAACTGCTATTATTAAGATTCCTTGGTAGTATTTTTTCATTTATTCTTTTTTGCTATTGCTTTGTTTCTACAGTTCCATGAGTCATACTAACAGCATAGTTTCATGCTATTAGAAGTTAAACTAAGGGACAAGAGAGAGAACTGAAATACATACTTTTTTGTTTATCAGAATGATTTTCTTTTTGATGTGTAGCTGTGTGACAAAACAATCCAGAACTGTATTTCCACCTTTAAAATACAATTTTGACAGTTGCATGAAACTTCCTTAAAGTTTTCCAGTAATCCACCTTTAGTCCAGCTAAAGTTGAGGAACTGAATGTTCCTTGACAAAAGGAAAACTGCCAGAAATTAGTTAATATTATTCAGATGCAACTCCTTCAGTCTGAAATAACTCTGTTGAGGTACCAGGAAAAAGAGTACTGTGCTAGCAGAATTTTTAAATCTTCTTTAAGTCTGTAATTTTAAATACATAAAGATTTGTGGAAAAAAAAATAAAAAATCTTCCCGAATTAAATTGCAGAAATTATTCTCTATGAAGTGAGGATAAGCCTCTTCTCTAATGCAACTAGTGATAGAACGAGAGGTAATTGCCTGAAGTTGTGCCAGGAGAGGTTCAGGTCAAATATCATTGGTTGATAATCAGAGGGGTGGAGCACATCCCTCATGGGGACAAACCAGGAGAGTAGGGGCAGCCTGGAGAAGAGAATGCTCAAGGGAGAACTCCAGTGACTTTCCAGTACCTGAAGGGGACCTACAGATAGGATAGCTGGGGTGGAAAAAAAATATTGGAAAAAAGTTCTTCACCAAGGGAGAAGTTAGGCTCTGAAACAGGATCCCCAGAATAGTGGTCATGGGACTAGGACTGCTGAAGTTCAGGCAGCATTTTGGACAGTGCTTTCAGGTATGGGATTTGAATTTTGGGTGGCCCTGTGTGGAACCAGAAGTTGAACTCAGTAATCTCTGTAGGTTTTTTCCAAGTCAGAATTTTCTGTGATTTCATGATGACTATGAAATAGTTAATTCTTATAACAACAACAACAAAAGGTAAATTATACAGTAAAAATTATACAGTTACGATTTCTATCCACTTGAAAAATCTTTTGTCATAGAAAATGGCTTGCACTGTTTTTTGTTAAACTACAGATGTTGTTTACTTTTGATTTACATGAAATATTACTCACAGTGGTATCTACCGTTGTTTTTTTTTTTCTGTGCATTCTTAGCAGAATTTCATCTGAACTTTCCTTTCTCATTACCATCCCACAGTTAATTACTCAATATTTTTCATAGTAAGGGAAATTCTTTCCTTGGTACTGCTGCTTCTTTTAAATAGCTTTTTCTCTCTTTTGTTGTTGAATAGAATTTCACTCTTTGTCTGTATACTCTTGAGCAGGTGTTTCTTACATTAATCATGTTGTGGATCCATATAGACATAAGATTGGGCTCCATGACTCCTCCTCATATCTCTTTGCATAACTGTCTCTTCTGTAAGGACACCTAGGAGCACAAAGAAAATGCTGCAACACACTGTAATGGCTCTCTCATCCAGGGCAGTCAGGCACAGCTGGAGGAACAGTGGTGGGAACCATATGGTTTTGATACAGAAATTGTTCTAGTCCGTCAGTATTTGCACTCAATGAGAATTCCTTCCCCATCCTCAAATTTGCTCTTTCTTGCGTGTCTGTGGAAAACAAGCTAAAAGGAAGGCAAGAAACATAACTGTAATTAGAATTGAGGCTAAATAAATTGTAATTGATAATAGTGATCAGTGTAGCAATTGTTTAAGTATTTCTAAGTCATAAAGTGTATAGAAAAAATCTTATGGCTAATATGAGGCAAGACTGGTTGATAACATTTAAAATAGAACTGCAAAATCACATGACAGCTTTTCTTTTATAAATGACTTCCATCCTTTGCTTTTAAACATATTTATGCTGTAACCATAACAGTTAATAGACAAAACTTTTTTTTAATAAGAAATAACATATAAACATAATAGAACTTATGAGAAGATGTAATATTCAAGGTCACTCAAATTTCTTTTTGTTTTGTTTGCTCATCATGGCAATGTTTAACTTCTATTTTATGCAAATATTACTATGTCTTATTCAGTCTTTTCCCATAGAAACTGGAAAGCAAAATCAATAATCATGCTGAAACAGATTCATAACTGTTTATCTGTTTTGTGTCTTTAAGATTCTTCTTCTTGAGGATCAATAACTTGAAGACATATACCATGATTTACGTGTTGCCTCTATTATTTATCATCCTAATTGACATTAAGAAATATATGCTTGTATTTCATAAGTTCTTTGTTTTCCTGCTTTGTGCATTTTGAGTGCTTTTCTCTATGTGATTAAGTTCTGATGTTTGAGATAAGATAGATGACTATACTATTGCTGATTCCTTTGTGCCTTGTGAACAGAAGTTTTACAAATACAGTGATATCTCTTAGATTTTTGAGTACGAAAGTCCCACAGAGTCTATTGTTATGGTAATTTCACAGCCAAATTAGATATATGATACAATTCAATTTTGTGTATATAAATTGTATATATCTGTGTGCTTGGAAGTATGATCCTAGATATTTTTCTCTGTTGTCTTGCAGTATGCCAATATGTCCAGAGTGAATGTAAGCAACTTTTGCCATCAAAAATTCTAATATCAAACAGATCAAAAATATCTTCATTCTTTTTTAAGCAGATTCAAAATGTTTTGTTAATTTTTGTTTTACTTCTATTTACATGGTCAGTGAAAACAAAAAAGAGACTTTACATTAAAATGTTATTAAAGTTCGATGGGTCTTTGACTAATAAATGCTTCCATTAAGTACTATAGATTTATTTGCATCTCTGCTGAAGTCATTTCAAGTCTGTAAAATTTACTTTTCCACTGTGAACCAGTAAAATCTTTTTCTTCAGAACTGTTTTCCTTCATAAGGATCAAATTCTTGCATTTTGTTTTTCCTTAAATTACAGAAGGGATAAGATAGACAGGTCCTAACTCCAGTGCCTCTGTGTTAAAATGCATTTGTATAGTAAGTGACTGTTTTCCCCTGGGCCCATTTATTCACCTCTAGAATATGTGTGACCTTTACAATAAATAAACAAACAAATAAAACCAGAATAAGAGGAAAAGGACTTTCTTGTAGTGATATTCTCATAATGGTTGCTTCTGTAGCTTTTATCTCTCAGTTCTTCACTGACTAGAAATCTACAGAATTCCTCAATGTGAAGCACAAAATAACAAAATAATAATTTTAATTCAAAATTAGATATTTTCATTATATATCCTGAGTTGTTTGTTTTTGTTACGTTTTTGGTTTTGTTTTGTTTTGTTTTCCCCTGTAGTAAATTGTCTTCCAGGTATTCCGTGTTAGGAAATATATTTTCAGTGACTCAGAGCTTTAGTCACAAAGTTACTTGTTTTGTTTTACCAACTTTCCAAAATAATCAGTATCCTGAACAGTTTCAACAATGGTCAGACCTTTTTTAAAAATAAGTTAGTTTTACATTTGATGCCCTTCTACATCAGCATCTCATGGTACAATCAACTATGAAAGAATATGTGAAAAGCCACAAGCTGCCCTGAAAGTAATGCCTCATATTTTATGCTGATGGCCCAAGAGTTTTACAGTGATGGCGATGAGGCACTGAAACATGTTGCCTAGTGGTGTGGTTGATGCCCTGCCTTTGGAGACTTTCAAGGCAAGGTTGAATAAGACCCCATGCAGCCTGATCTAGCTGTGGTGTCCCTGTTCATTGCAGGGAGTTGGACTAGATGGCCTTCAGAAGTCCCTTCCAACTCTAAGGATGATATAATTCTATGTTTGTATAAGATGTCAGAAGTAGATGTTGGTGATCTGTCAGTAGAGATTGAACTTGCCCACAAATATACTGTTAAATGTTGTTGTGACAGATGGCAGCAGAGGGGCAGTCTTACAAAATGGTGTCTGACATGGAAGTATTCATGAAGTAAAGGTGTGGAACTGAACACCCCCATGTGAAAAAATTGCATGTACTGACATTCATTGACACTTGCTGAACATTTATGAAGATCGAACAAACCATGTGAGCACAGTGAGGTGGTGGGTTGTTTTTGATTGATATTCCACATCATAACATCATTTAGTGTACTAATAGTTGAAGAGTCATGGAACTAGGCTGAGTCATGACAGTGGTGCATTTCAGCAGTGACAGCAGCAATACATAAGAGAAGTCATATTCTGGATGGTCATGCACCGCTGTCATACCTTGAACAGTCTTGATCAACTAATCTGTGCAAATAGGTTAATTATATGGTTTATGTTTAAAAGCAGCCTTTTGTTGCTGAGTATTTATCAAGTAATGTCATTGTGCTCTTTCTATCTATTGTGAAATAAATAGGAGGCAGTACTTCCTGAGCAACGTGCATATTTTAGCTACAGCTGACTAGTTTCCCCCTTTACGTTTCCCAGTATAAGATGCTGGCCTCAGAAACAGGTATAGAAATAACAGGTAGAGAAGGAATTGTGTTGAAATCTTTAGCACATCTCTGTCTTATAATGTTAACAGAGTTTTGAACAGATTGTGCCCTTTGATTTTAATATTTCTTATGGATATTTGAAATAATTTCTGTAAACAAACATTTATTTTTGTTGTTAGTCTCAAATGCTTTAAACCTCAGAGAATCGCTCCTAACTCATTCTCATAATGTCAACAGTTTATGTCACGTGACATGTGAACAGTTTTTATCATTCCCTCTGAGCAGAAAATAGAAAAAATGCAAAGCAATGCAAAGTCCTCTAGGGTACATAGTCCACTTCTCAGACAGGTATACTCAGAACTATTGATGATCCACAGAGCTGGATCGTTAACTCTTTAGCTCTCAATATACTACATTATGTTGTGATGTGGGATACCAATAACAAAAATCATAAAACCGTGACATTCCACCCCTTATTCCACATTGCTACATCATGCTTAGCATATATATACACACAACAATGATTAACATGCATTAAATACATACACACACATATACATATATATATACACACATGAAATTACTGACTGCACTTCTCCAGCATCAAATTCCCTGGTGGTACACACTGAACATATCCATTCCATTTAATTGTGGCACATTTGTCACAGACATGAGTAACCTGTGCAATAGCATCCATAGTTAACTCCACCCCTTGGTCTCTAGCCCATTCTCTAGCATGCTCCATCTCTTCCCTGATGGCCCAAGGTCTCATGGGCCCACCAAGTTAGAAATAATTCTTTCTTGTGTTGCCAGTCCAAGTCTATTTGAGCCACCTCAATTTTGTCAGCTCGATCTACGTGGTGGTTATTTGTTGTTCATCAGTTGCCCGTCTCTTGGGCACGAGTGTCTACATGACACACCTTTACAAACATGATGCATTCTTCAGACCCCCTGAATGCTGGAATCCAGAATCCAAGGGGTTGACCTTTGGTCTCTTGTGAGACTATTTGCCACAGACTCCAAGTGGAAACTTTCCAGCAGCAGTGAAGAGGATATCCTGTTCTTTACATCCTGTCCCATCCGTACTGGCCCTGGGGTCATGGCATAGGCTATCTCCTGCTTAATTTGCTCAAAAGCCTGCTGCTACTTAGGGTCTCATGCAAAATTAAACTTTGACCATGTCACCTGATAAAGGGGGCTTACAATGGGGCTACAGTTTGGAATGTTCATTCTCCAAAAGCCCACTACACCCTTGTGTCTCTGTCTTACTAGTGGCTGGAGAAAGTGCAGTAATTTTGTTAATCACATCTGCTGTGATGTGTGACGTGTGACAGCTGATCTTGCCATTTTAAACCCAGGAACTGAATTTCCTGTGTAGGCCCTTTCACTTTGTTTTGCTTAATAGCAAAACCAGCTCACAACAACAGTAAACAACCTAATTATCATTACGTAGACATGAGGATTCTTTTGTTTGCTTGTTTTTAAGCAGAATGCAAAGAAAAAAAGGGGCACCTAATAATTCAACCTAATTTGTTGATTTTCCTCAGGAGCAAGTAGCAAGATTGGATTTTGGATTACAGAATCCTAGCCATCTCTCATTGTACCTATCATGAATTGAAAATATCAAAAGACAGAACAAATAATAATAAATAAATATATAAATATATAATATATAATAATATATAAATATGTAAATATAAATAATAATAAAAAAGAATATCAGCAAAATGCAAAAAAAAAAAAAAAAAGGAAAACTTAGATTAAAGTACTAAAGAGTCGTTTAGTGGACTTTTCACTGTTCAAAAATAGTCCTTACACATAACATACTTATTCCAAATACTTAAATCATGCAATATCCCTTTAAAATAGTAAAGCATAATAATTCTAAACCACTGAAATGTATACCTTAACAATGTTTATGTGAATTGGAGCTCTGTTATGTATATAAAAACTTTGTTTCATTATATGAAAATTAAAGCTGTATACCGGGAAATAATTTCTTTGTTTCTCTCAGTATTTTTTAAATCAAACAGAAGTTTGCAGTAATGTTTTTGTTTAAAAAACAAAGTTTTAATGATCACATTGTTCAGTGAGCAGTATCAAAATCTATCGCTTTTTCTGCTTAACTTAATCAAGCATAAAATATATTTTTAATATAAACATATTAATTACAATGAGGACTTAGTGCGAATTCAATAGACTATGTTCAGGCAAAGTTTGGTTACTGAAATATATTCAAAGCAGGGAAACTGAAGCACAGCTGTAGTGCAAACAGTAAAAAAAAAATAATGAATATAATTTGCCACTTTTTGTGAATTCAAGTAAAGCTGAAGAAGTGCTCTGTCCTAAAATCATGCTATTTGAAATGTTATTATCTGACAAAAACCCAATGAACATTTTTCTTGTCTGTTTCAAAGAAATTCTGTTACCATTTTGTAAACAAATCCAGAAGCTATTTGCACTCAAACTCTACAAAATAATGATAATTTCTACCATCAGAGAGAACTGTGTGATGTCAGAAAATAATTCTGTTACAGATCCAGAAATGCACTAATGGTAATATGAATTTTGTAGAGTGCAATATGTAAGCAATTGTGCAGAAAATATTAATCTATAAACATAGATAAATATGACTGGAGTTTATAGATGACTTATTTCATTCAAAGCTGTCATTTAAATAAGATCTTATTCAATTTAATTCCGTTTATTAAAACACAAGATAAGATTGTGGATATAGTCTCTCATATACAATAAACAACATAAAGAAAAAATGTTTATTTTTTCCAGTAACTTCTATCATTAATTACATTTTACCTAAGAATTTTTGGAACTTCTAAGAATTCCTTTAAGCCTTTCTATGAAGGATGTCTTGTAGAAGGCAAGATGAACAGTCTGATTCTATCAATTTCATGCATCTGTGTATTTATTAAATATAACAAAATGCATAGAAACTTTTAGTATTTAGAATGAAATACTTAGTAACTCCAAAAGTAATGCTTTCTGTTTATTTCCATGGAAAATACAAAGAGCACAGTAACACTTTTTCTTATTTGATAGTGCAAATTCTAAGCTACAAAACAGTGTTTTTCAACATAGTCACCACCATTAGTTAATTCATATGGGTGAGCTGATGGAGATGTTTTTCATTTTGTGGTGTGATGGCTATACATGGCCATTGGAAAGTCACCTGTCTTTCATGTAGCAGTCACCATTGCTGAAATGTACCATCCACCACCACCTTACTGTGCTTACATGCACTGTTTGGTCTTCTAAAATGTTCAGCAAATGAAAAAGATTGTGAATGGATGCAGTTTTTTATTATTATTTTTTTTGCATGGGGAAATTCAGTTCTACACATTTGCTTCATGCATACCATGTCAGACAACATTTTGTAAGACTGCCCCTCTGCTGCCATCTGTCACAACAATTTAACAGCATATTTGTGGGGAGGTTTAACCTGTACTGACATAAAAACAACTCTGCATCGTGGGCCAACATAATAAAAAAGAAGGCAGTAATTAGAGAAAACCATTGACCTGGCTACATCAGAACAGTAGCCCCAAAAGAGGCTAAACAGAATATTTACTGTCTTGCTTATATTCTGTGAAAAAAAAAAAAAAAAAACACCTCTGTAATTCTCCTTGGTGTGATTACTTGTTGGACACCTAATTTCTAGATTACTACATTTTTTTTTCCGAAGTAAAATGTAATGTGACTTACTCAAGAAAATTAAACTTTCTGGACAATCTATGAAAATTTTGTGAGCCTTTGGCAATTAACAGTTGTATATTCTTTGTTTGACACTGACAGTACCATCAACATTTAAGGTAGAATGAGTAGATTTTCATTTACTTTAGGATACTGTAATCAGACCAACTTTAACTTTTATTAGAAGTAAGTATTTGGGGGAGATTCTGACTCACCCCACACACCCCTTTTTTTACTGTTATTAATTATATTCTTCCTCTGAGTTTTTGAAGAAATACATATAAAAAGATCTGATGAATTTTGTTGGGATTTGTTAGGTTTTTAGTTGGTATCTTTTATTTTATTTTATTTTATTAAGCAAATGGAAAAATAAAATCTCTCAAATCTCTAGAAGATTGAAATTCCTTTTTTTGAGTTTTCAACTCCTTTTAAATTCCATGTTGAAACTAAACATTCTGTATTTGAAACTCAATTTGTCCAGTTTGGAGATGAAGAGGTTATCAAGAAAATAGAGCCAAGTTCTCAACATTTGTCCATGATGGGTGGATGGAGACAATGGGCACTAAGTTAGAATGAAAAGTCAAAGTATATATAAGGAAAAATGTTTTTTCCCATGTAGATAGTTAAGTAGTGGAACAGGTTGCCTACAACAGTCTCTCCATCCTATGACTTTTTCAAAACTTGTCTGTGTTAAGCTCTGAGCAACCTGTTCAGACTTGAGAGCACAACTTGCTATGAGCAAGCACCTAACCTGAGAACCCCTTCAGCTTCCTTACAGATTGAGCTGTCTGATGCATTTATGACATGCAAATGCACGAAAATGCACTTTTAGAGGATCCTTCTGTTTATCTAACTTTCACTGAAAGTAAAAGATATGAGGATGTAACGCTAAAGAATATTGTTATCTTAAACAATATTATGTTTAGGCCAATTGATGTAAAATTTTATTAGAGGAAAGTTATGTTTTCATGTGTTTACGTAGTGTTTTTTTGTACCTATGAATGTGTATAATGTGTATGCAGACACATGTATGCTTATTTGTTTATGCATTGACTTCTTTGAATTTGGTCAATTCTTTTTATATTACTAATCTCTCTTCTTTTTCCTTCCCCATTTTGTTGGCTCATCTGTATTGGAATGTGGACAGTATTGGACACAGTGGGATACTGCTGTTTGTTTTTCATTTTAAGAGATCTTATACTGCAAATGGTATTTTGCTTGATACTATTTATGCCTAAGTTAAAAAGAGGAAAAAAAAAAGTATAAATGATTTTTCTCATTTGCAGTTAATTTGAAGTGCTCTGTAAACACAAAGAACTCTGATATTTCTAGAATCCTTATGCAGTATTTTCTTCATAAGAATGAAATGAATAGAATCAGACTTAGTGGTGTATTTCAATGACTGCTATTTAGATGGTCTATATTTGCTTCTAATATGTAGTTACGTTCTACATGTGGGCATATACCCACAGAGAGTCCATTTTATTCTTCTAGAAATAAATTATTTATTTATTTCAACAGAAATTGAAAAGGAAAGCTGTGGTGATCCTGGAACACCATTGTATGGCATCAGAGAAGGGGATGGATTTTCCAACCGGGATGTCTTAAGATTTGAGTGTCATTTTGGATTTGAATTAATTGGAGAGAAATCTATAGTTTGCCAAGAAAATAATCAGTGGTCTGCAAACATACCAATTTGTATTTGTATGTACCAAATTTTTTGTTATTTTGTTGAAATGTCTGAATATATGTAAGAATTATATATAAGAATTTTCATGATTGATTACAATGTTTACGGTATGTAACTGATTCTGCTAACTGAATGAATTTGCTTTTGTTCAACTGTTGATTTCCCTGAAGGCTATTCCCAGTAGAAATTCTAGAACTGAAAAGTCCTTTTTTCTTTTAGTATTAGTTGTTTTGTCTTTACATTATGTGTTGTAATATTTTATTATTAGCTTTCCAATAGAAATCCATAGATTTTCTATGTACACTACACTTTTTACAGCTACTCTAATAAATTACTCTGTTTCTTTAGATTAACAGTTGCTGAACTCTAATTAGGTGTTTCAATTATTTACAGATTTTTTCCCCATGTATTATATCAGAACATAATGTAGTGCTTATATGATCATAGCTCTATCATTTATATTATATAGCATAAGTGAAGTTAATTTTACGATAAATATCTATATTTTCTTTCTTAACACTCTGCCCGGGTGAGACCACAACTAAAGTACTGTGTCCAGTTCTGATCCCTGCAATTATAAAAGGTTGGGATACTACTGCAGGGAATCTGGTAGATGACGACAAAGATGTTAGAGGTCTTAAGCATGTCCCTTACCAGAAAAGTCCGAGAGGCCTGGGGTTGTTTAGCCTGGAGAATACTGTGGGAAACTTATCAACACTTACAAATATCTCAAAGGCAGGATGGAGTTGGGCTTTTTTCAGCTATACGCAATGACAGGACAAGGGGCAACAGGCACAAATTAGAACACAGGATGTTCGATCTGAACATTGAATAGAACCTGTTTTAGCAGAGAAGATGAACTAGATGATCTCCACAGTCCCCTTCCAACCCATGTGGTTCTATGATTCTGTGATTTTCCCTGAAGTAATGCAGAACAAATATATTCAGAGTGCAATCAGTTATTTTCATTCTTGCAGTTTAACTGGAATGATTGAATATAACATTTTGCCCTGGTTATAGCAATACAATTCTTTTATCCCTCTGAGAGTAGTTAATATCTTATGCTTCTGTGTGTAAAAAACACATGATAAAAGTGCTGCTGACCTTCTGAATCCTTAATGTGCTCAATGAGAGGTCTGTTCATCTAAACAGTTACCTAATGAAAATTAATGATGCCATATGTTTACTAAGTACATGAGTATTGTAAGAACTGGTGTAGGTTTCCATTTCAATGAGGATGTTCCTTATTATCCGGGGTCTCTGACTGCGAGGCAATTTTATTGAAGGAAAGGAAATAAGATAAAAAACTTCTTTATGTCTTCACACCAGATTATAAGAAGTATTGAATTATTCAGATGAAATAATAGCTATGTTTAAAGTTCTCATTCAAGGCTTTATAATACAGTAAATGCTTCTTAAAATATTTGCATATCTTATCTAACTTCTTTCTCTCTTTTTTGACAGTTCCTTGCCTTTCCAATTTCACTGCACCAATGGGAACTGTACTTTCACCTGATTATCCAGAAGGATATGGGAATAATTTAAATTGTATCTGGACAATAATTTCAGACCCTGGAAGCCGAATCCATCTTTCTTTTAATGACTTTGACTTGGAATCTCAGTTTGACTTCCTTGCAGTTAAAGATGGTGACTCTCCAGATTCCCCCATAATAGGCACATTTACTGGTGCTGAAGTACCTTCTCATCTTACCAGTAATAGTCATATTTTACGTCTGGAGTTTCAAGCTGACCATTCAATGTCAGGACGTGGTTTTAACATCACTTATAACAGTGAGTAATAGTAGTTTTTATGAATGTGTGTGTTTTATTTTCAGCATACAGTTTAGGAGATAAGCACGTTAAAAAGATGTTATGATGCATTTTCAAACAAAATATATATACCTAAAAATACCTTACTTATGTATTCAGATCGTCTTTTAGATGCAGTGTAGCAGAAGATAAGTATATATTTATCACTTACTTCATTAGAGATCATTGTGGTGGAAGTGTTTAGAATACTGAAATATAGGTCAATTTCAAATTGAATAAATGAACTTTACTAAATTCGTTAAAAGCACACTTTATGCTACTGGATAAATGTTACATAACATTAATCACTATCATTACATATACAATAGTAATTGAGCGATTTTATTAGTTTAGTTGTAAGTATGGAATAACCCGGAGCTCTTCCCTCAAGAAGATTTTAGAGCACATGAGATCACCTTGTAGCCATCTTTTCTCCAGACAAGACAAGACAACTTTAGTGTTCTCAGCCTCACCTCCCCATGGGACATGCCTTCCAATCCCTTTACCAGCTTAGCTGCCTTCCTCTGGACATGTTCAAGGACTATACCATCCTGAACACAACACTGCATTGAGTGCACCCTCAGTAAGTTTGCATATGACATCAAGTTGGCTGGAAGTGTCAATCTGCCTGGGGGTAGCAAGGCCCTGCAGACGGATCTGGACAGGCTGGAGAGCTGAAGTCAATGGGGTGAGGTTCAACAAGACCAAGTCCCAGATCCTACACTTTAGCCACAACAACCCCAGGAAATGCTACATGTTTTGAGCAGAGTGGCTGGAAGACTGCATAGAGGAAATGGACCTGGGGGTATTCGTCAATACTGTGCTGAACATGAGCCAGCAGTGTGCTCAGGTGGCCAGGAAAGCAAATGGCATCCTGGATTGTATCAGAAATATTGTTGCCAGCAGGAGCAGGGAAGTAATATTCCCTCTGTACACAGCACTGGTGAGGCTGTACCTTGAATACCGTCTTAAGTTTCAGACCCCTTTCTGCAAGAAAGACGTGGATGCTCTGGAGTGTGTCCAGAGAAGGGCATCTAAGCTGGTGAGGGGTCTGGAGCAGAGGCCCCATGAGGGGCGGCTGAGGGAGCTGGGATTGTTAAATATGGAGAAAAGGAGGCTGAGGGGAGACCTTATTGCTCTCTTTAGCTACCTGAAGTGAGGTTGTAGTGAACTGGAGGTTAGCCTCATCACTCGTGTAACTAGTGATAGAACTAGAGGGAATGACTTCAAATTGAGCGAGGGGAGATTCAGACTGGATGTTAGGAAATATTTCTTCTTCAAAAGAGTGGACAGGTGCTGGAATGAGCTACCCAGGGAGGTGGTGGAGTCATCTACCCTGGAGGAATTCAAGGAATAGTTAGATTTTGTATTGAGGAACATGGTTTAGAGAGAATTACTGGTGATAGGTGGACAGTTCAACAGGATGATCTTGTAGGTCTTTTCCAACCTTGCTGATTTTATCATTCTTTATGATTCTGTGTTTTTTAACTGCTGGGACAGACTTCTCTATAATTCTTGCAGGAACTGAGGTTAGACTTACCCAGATTTTCTCTCACATTTTTCATATACATGGGTATAATGCTGGTGAGCTTCCAGTCAACTAAGGCTTCCCAAAACTACTAAGACCTCTCTTTAACTTTTGAAATGTGTCCAGCTATTCTGTCCAATAATTCCTTCTGCATTCACTCTGGGGTGAATCCCATCAGGCCCTACAGACTGTTATGACTATTCTATTAAAATTTCAGGGACCACAGATGGAAAGTTACTGCTCCCTGTACTGCTCTCCTACTCTGAAATCTGGGTAGCCTAAGATGTATCATTAATCTTGACTGTTGAGGGAAAAATAGTAAGATATTCAAGACCCCTGCCTTTTCTTTCTCCTTATTTTTTAGTTGTCCATCTGCTCCAATTATCAGTTTGATGTTTTCCTTTAACCTTCACTTCCTTCCTACTTGAAAAGCCTTTTTTCTTTTTCTTTTATTTTTTGATTTCTGAAGCCATGGTGTCCATTATCAACTCAAGCTTAGCTTTTTCTTGTTTTCTTCCTGCAGGTGTAGACTATATCTCCGTACTCTCTATATTTCTCTTCCTGTGAAGCCACACCTTGCTTCCAAAGTTCTTATATTTTCTTTTTCTGCTCTTGTTCCAGGAGAAATTCTCTGTTCAGGCAGGCTGGTCTTCTTCCCTGCTTACTTGATTTGTGACACAAAGGGGTTGCCTCATCCTGGACTTTTTAATGGTGTTTATTGAAAAGTTACCAGCTCTCACATACCATTAAATCTTCTAGAGGAGATTCTCAAGGATCACTGCTAACTAGCTCCCTGTGTAGCTTAAACTAAGCTTGTTTAAAGTCCATGGTGACAACCCTACTGGCCCTTTTTCTTCATATGCCATAAATTTTGAATTTAACTATGTTCATGATCTCTGGGACAAGTAAAGTCACCTATTATCACCACTCCCATAAGACCATCTCTCTTCTCAAACAATACCAGGAGGGCACAATTTGTAGTTGTTTCACACTGACAGAAAGTTGTCTTCAACATGCTGGAGTTTCCCAGAGTTGTGATTTTGGCAGTATGACATCCCCAGTTTACATCTGGGAAGCTGAACTCTCACATAAGGATGAAGACACCTGATTCTGAGGTTTCTAGTAATTTCCTATGGAATAGTTCTTCTGTGCCATCATACTGGTTGGAGTACCTCACCCACAGGCTGTGTCATCCCTGACAGCAAGGACTATACAGTCTAATTCCTCTCTTATGTTCAGCACAGAATCTTCACCATGTCTGCTCTGCCTGTCCCTCCTTTCTGGTCATAAAATTGTTCATGTGCTCATGTAAAATGCCTATATGTTGTGCCTGAGTACACCGTTACAATGCTAAAAAGAATACTTAACTGTTTCTACATGGACTGTTTTGATACGCTTACATGTAAGTCGAAGGAAAATTAATATTAATTATATCTTGATTGAAACATATGTAACTTACAACTCTGATAGACTAGGGAAGAATGTCTAGACTGGCATTCATAGCAGCTGCAATAAGTGGTAGCTGGGCTTATTTCTTCAGGGCTCTGAATTCTACCTACTTATTTCCATCCTTTGGAAAGGAAACTACTGTCTTCTGTCACCTTTTATATTTTATTTATTTTTTATAAGGTGTTTCCCATTAAAACAAAGTTATGTACATTTGTTTCTCTAGTGAAGGAGATGAAAAAGGTAAAACTAACCAAACACATACATATCTCCTCATTTACAACTTAGCACTGTTCATAGACAGCATAATCATTGAAGGTGAAGTATCTTCTCTATCAATAAATACCTTAGTACTTACCTTATCCTCCACTGGTAAGAGTTATTGCATGTCTTCAGAAGGACGTATGAAGAATTGTCTGTGTTTTATGGCTATAAAAGGATTTGGCTTTAATTCAACAACAAAGTCCAAGTAAGATCCATTCCCTGCTAGGGCAAACACAGTGAACCACTATGCAAACCCACACCATGATGAATACGGCAGAATTAATTTTACTGAAAAATCAGCCTCCCAAAGTGACACTTTCCCAGGAATGTATGTAAAACTAGATTTTGCTAACTCAGAAATGATGCAAGATGGACTGGGTTTTGACAAGTTGTTCTTTTTATGTGAGTTGTAAAGAGAGTGGAAGGATATGAAAATCCTGACATATCCTGCTTGCTCTCATCTATAGAAGACAGTGAAAGTAATGGATTGGCTATAATGGAGATCATCATATTCTCCAGATAGTGGTGTGGGTTTTTTTGTTTGTTTGTATGTTTTGTTTTCCTGATAGTACAAAATAGCAGGAGATCGTGGATATTTTGTTTTTCCCAGAAGCTTGATGACATGAGTAATCGGTCCCATTCCTGTCTTTCTCCCTAACACCTACGAGTATGGTAATCACAGAGGCTTACTTGGAATGTAAATTAATCTTCACCCATGAGATTTTGGAGGATATATGTAATCCATATCTTCCCTTCGAAAAAATTGTGGTACATGCTTGATTGTATGATAAAGTCGTCTTTACTTTCCACTCAGTATAAAAGAAAAAAAAAATCATTAAGTGAAAAAGGAAAATGGATTGAGACTAAAACTACAAACATTCGCCCAAGAAACATTTAATATTTTTTCATAGTACTGCAAGTATTGCAGTCTCTCTACTTTACTTATTCTTGCAGTTCCCCTCTCCATATTTTTTTTTTAATATATTGTTTTTTAAATTTGGTTTGATTTTGGTTGTCTGTCATTCTGAGAAGAATTTCTTAATCTTATTGCTGTCTGTTTAGGAAAGACATAAACTGACATGAGTGAAAAAAAAAGTAAATATTTTAAAAATATGTTTTCTCACATTTCAGATGTCTGTTTGTTATTATCATAGCAGCATATGTAGTCTCAAATTATTATTCTTTTTTTTTTCAGTAAAATCAAGCTTAATTTCACCTTCTTTTTGATGAAAAAAAAAAAAAAAAGATTTGTTTATTTTAAATGCATCATCTTTGACTGACTCCAAATGTCAGACTTCAATACATCCAATAGCTTGTTAGAATTTTCCAATTGATTTTAATTCTGGGACAGGCCCACAGAAATATACATCACGAAAATGGATAATGTAGAGAATGTTTCAGTAACCAAAGGACTAGGAACTCAAACAGCTGTCGGTTTCAGCAACATCAGATCCTTGTGTGAGTTTACTTATATCTGTGGCATAGCATTAGTGCAAAAGGCATAGATTCCTGAAATTACATTGGTTTAATTTGATATAGAACTGTATATTTACCCCAGGCTCCTTTCTTCCACTTTATATCCCAAGTGAGGAGCTTTTAATGACATTTCTCTTTCTCTGTTCTCCTTAAAGGTATTTTAAATTTTTTGGAGGATTGGATGTCTAATAAATATCTAAGGATTGGGAGGCAAAGGGACAAGGCTGTACTCTTCTCTGCACTGTGTGGTGATAGGACAAGAGGAAATGAACAGAAACTGAAGCATAGGAAGTTCTGCATAAATGTGTGTGGAAACGTCTTCACAGTGCAATGATGGAGCACTGGCACAGGCTGCACAGACAGGCTGTGAAGTCTCCTTCTCTGGAGACATTCAAGACCTGCCTGGATGTCTACCTGTACAACCTGCTCTAGGGAGTCTGCTTTGGCAGGGGAGTTGGACTAGATGATCTCTAGAGGTCTCTTCCAACCCCTGCAGAATTCCTCACATTGTGTTGTGTGCTGAACATAAGTATGACTTGTGATAGTGTGGAGCAGCCTCTTCTTGTTTGCATCACTTTTAAAAGACTTGCACTTTTTATGAAGTACCACTTTGATATCCTCTTCACTTGTTTCCTCTTGGATATTTTCCTCTGAAAGAGATACAGTTATTCCAAATTTATTGGTACACTTACCAGCTAAGACTTCACAGGGTAATCTCCCAAAACTATGAGTTACACCAGTGGACCGCTCCTTTCTGGTCCTGTTTTTAAGAACCTTTCAGAGCAGACTTTGGACTAGATGAGATGTGGTTATCTTTATTCCTGCATTCTTGCCTCTTCAGATCTTTGCAGTTTCTTCCCATAACAATGTGAAGGAAAATGCAGGTTTTAACAACCTTCTGAAAGTACTTTACTGTCACTCTGTTCTATGTTTATGCTGCTTGGATTTCTTCCAGATCAAACATGGTAGTGGATGAGTTAAAGTCACCTCTTCTTTACATTTAAAGAGGATAAGGAACTTTTCTGTTACTACTTTATTGATTATGTACTTGCAATTTTATACTTTTTCTTTTCAGTTTCAGGTATATCCAATATTAGAGTTCTGTTGTGAATCTTTTCACAAGTATAAGCAGCCTGAATTTTCTTCAAGTACTGTAAATGCAGAAAGACTTAGCTGAGAGATTTAGTGCTGTTGTTGGTTATCTGTCACTCTTCTGCCTCCCATAGCCATCCCATGCTATTTTTTTTACCATTGGCCAAACATATTTCTCAGTTCCCTAATATTAATAGTTTATTTATAATAATAATACTGTGAAAACTTCATCTTATTTGCAAAACTTCTTGCACCTATTTGCTATTTATTTTCTTCTCTCTGCATTTTTTTTTCCTTTGCAAAGCATTTGGGCATAATGAATGCCCTGATCCTGGAGTACCAATCAATGCTCGGCGTTTTGGCGACAACTTTCAGCTGGGGAGCTCAATTTCTGTTATTTGTGAGGAAGGATTTATCAAAACACAAGGAACTGAAACAATCACTTGCATGCTAGTGGATGGAAAAGTAATGTGGAGTGGGCCTATTCCTAAATGTGGAGGTATGTACTTTTCTTTCTGTTGTAATATTCCTTAAGTTGTTGCTAAATGAAATTCAGACTTTTGCAAATGGTTATCAGAAAGCTGCTGTAAAACAAAGACCATAACAAGGCACTGTAGTGAGGCATGTGCCTCTGTTATAACTCTGTCTGCAAGGGTGATTTTTTCTAATAATGGTTAGAAGGAAAGAAGAAAAACATGAAAAATAAAGCCAACATCTGTGATGAGAACACTTTTATATGGGCTCTGTAATTATGAAAGCTTATCCAAGAAACTTAGTAGGCCTAAAATGGTAATAGTTTACACTGCTTCTACTTTCAGATAGCTCTTATGTGACACCAATGAAACTACAATTTTCAGAAGGATTAATTCTACTTTTTTTTATTCTTTCATTTTCTTTTTTCTTTTTAAAGTATGCATTTGTCCACTTCTAGAAGGGATTTAAGACAGTGAGCTTTAGTGCTAGCAGCACACCAACTATCCTCTTCATTTTCAAATTCCTGTCTAATCAGTATCCTAATCAATCTCCTTAATATGTAGGAGAAAGAAATAGCAGGAAAGATGGTCACTGCTTTTACTAAGTCTAACTTAAATTTACTGAAGGCTTTTTTTCTTCAGCTTCTATATTTAAATGTCTGTTCAAATTGCCACTCATTGTTCTTAAGCATTCAAGAAGACTGTCTTTGTAACTTCTCTTTTTTTTTTTTCTAATTTGTCTTATTCTTTTATCACTTTCATTTGGAAGGTTTTCTTCAAAATACAGCAGTTGATTTCCTACTTCAGTTGTTACAAGTTTACATATTCTGATAATGGGTCTCGTGTTATTCCAAATGCAATGTTCAGAGCATGCTTTCCAAAGGTAATCTTTAAAAGGGTATTTTAGATTTAGTGAGAAATTGGAGCTTTCTATAAGTTTAGCCAACCTGTATGCCTATTATGAAAGTTCATAAGCTCAGAATAAAGCTATCTGGTGTTATTCTTGTTATGCTTTGGTTCCATATGCATTTTGAATATTCTTAAAAATATGAAATGCTTCTTTAGAACAATTAGTCCTTTTAAGACAGGAGCTGAGAAAAAAACACATGATAGATAAATATTATATATGGTAATTCATTATCTTCAGTTTGAAAATATGTCAATATGGAACAAAACTACAACAGTTTTTGTAATGGAGGATTTCAGAATAATTTTTGAAAATTTTATCTATAGTACTGCTTCTTTAAAATGAATATGCATAATGGGCTGCAGGCAGTATTAGGTGAAAAAAATTAAGAAATGTAAGAAAGCATCATGTCTGTGAGGAAGAATGCTCTTGAATAATGGTATTTTGTGAAGAGGTCCATTTCTGTCAACAGTACAGTAAGATCTATCATTGCAGTACAAAATGAAACAAATTCCTTTTAACCATTGAATAACCTACTATGCATAAAATATCCATTGAAAGTATGGTGAGTTTTTTATGGTTTCTAGAAATATACTTCTGTTCCCTAAGTGAATGCTTACGTGATACTGATATTCAAAAAGAGTTTCAGTGTTTTCTGGGGAGAAGAGAGATTGGCTTTCAATATCCAAAAGTGTGCCGAAAGAAAGAAGGGGTCTGACTCTTTTGCAGGGATTCTTGTGATAGGACAAGGTTAAATGTTTCTAAAAAGGGGAGATTTAGTTTGAACGTAGGGAAAAATATTTTTATATTAAGGGTAATGAGGCACTGAAACAGTCTGCCCAGAGAGGTGTGCTTGGAGACGTTCAAGATCAGGCTTGCAGGGGAGTTGGACTGGATTACATTTAAAGGCCTCTTCCAATTAATAAAAATCTATGATTCTATGATAATTACATTAATTAACAGCAACATGGATGATGGGTCAGAGTCTACCCTTATCAAGTTTGCAGATGGGATGGAACTAGGAGCACACCAGAGGGTCATTTTGCCATCCAGAGGGACCCTAACAGGCTGACAGCCTCAAGTTCAACAAGAAGTACAAGGTCCTACACATAGGAGGGGAACAACCCCAGTCTGAAATCCAGCTTAGCAGAAAATGACCTGGGGAATCTTGGTAGAAACCAAGTTGAACATAAATCAGCAGTGAGTCCTTATCACAATGAATTTTAATGGTATTCTAGACTGCATTAGGCAGAGTAATACCAGCAGTTCACAGTATGTGATCTTCTCCCATCTATTCAGTACTAGCGAGGCCACACCTGGAGTACTGTGTACAGTTCTGATCTATCTAGAAAAAGAGAGACATGGAGCTAATGGAAATGATCCAACAAGGGATCTCTAAGATGATGAAAAGACCAGAGCACCTCTGCTCTGAGGAAAGTCAGAGAAAGCTGGGACTATTCAGACTGGAAATTAGGAGGTTCAGGGGGAGATGCAGTCAACATCTGAAGGTGCAAAGGGACTTGGAACCATGTTCTTTAAAGTGGTGCCCAATGATAAGACAACCAATGGATACAAACTGAGACACAAGAATTTCTGTCTGAACATCAAATGCACTTCACTGTACATGCAGCTTTGGCACAAGTTGCCCAGAGTGGTTTTAGATCTCATCCTTGGAAATCTTCAAAAACCATCTGGACTTGGTCGTGGACAACTTTCTCTTTGTGCTCCCTTGAGCAGGATTGTAGGCATCTCTTTAATTCCTAATGCTATGGAGATTTTTCCTAAAATTAATGCACCAGTTAGCCATTAGAAAGCTTTAAATATGATTATCAGCTACTTCGGTTTCAGTTATATTTTAATAAAGTTTTCCAATTGTGTATTTACTTACTGTCACAGAGAGAAATAGTATATATTACTTACTGCATTTCTGATTGGCTATTGATATTTTACAGCATTTAAAATATTTTTGCCAATATTTTAGCCAGTAAGCTAATTTTGTAAGAATTATATAAGAATGTGAAATTTTAACTGCTGACCTGACAAATAAAATGTGTTCTCACAGTAGATCATTGTCAAAGCTGAAATGACAGTTTATGAATTCCTAGCTTAATATTAACGGAACCTTCTGTATAGGCTTTTAAAGTCTCTCTGCTCACAATTAGAACTATTAATAGTTCTTAAGTCGAGTTTTGGTCTATGTCTTTTGTTATAATGAAGTGGATTGTAGCTTAAAAAATACAATACAAATGCTTATGTCCTCACTTTTTGAACAGAATTAATTTTCTTGTTTTAAGGTTTTAAGCTTTTAAGATTTTAATTCAGTTCTTTCCATCTGATTCCAAATCCCACAGGGTTTGTCAGCTTTAAACCTCATTTCATCTTCTCGCAGCTGGATTTTTAAAATTTAAGTATAGTTGTGCTATATTGAAATTGATAACTATGAATTATTTATCATAAGCCTGTATCATTATACATTTGTCTTTGTTTCACTTTTAGCTCCGTGTGGTGGGCATTTTTCATCTCCCAGTGGAGTAATCCTCTCTCCAGGCTGGCCTGGGTACTATAAAGACTCCTTGAATTGTGAGTGGGTGATAGAAGCTGAACCAGGACACTCTATCAAAATTACATTTGAAAGGTCTTGGCTAATGTTTTTCTTATTTCATATTTTCCAGTTTTTACCTAGAAGCAGTTCTTTGTTAGCTCTATCATAAACTTAATTTTCACTTTTTCTTAAATCAAGCAACTGTGTTATTGTGTAGGATTTTCCAAAACACCTTTGTGCCTTCAGGTCATCAATTTTTTCTTCAATGCAAATTCTACTTCAGTGAACTGAAAAGCTTTTGAAATTCCTACCCTTTTGAATATATTTGAGTTAATCTGCTCTAGTTAAAAGTTTGGCCTATTTATAAAGATTAGTGTGTTTAATTTGCTTCTAACTGTGTTGAATTGTATTATGAAGCCATTTTCTTTTTTTCAAATGTGTGAAATCTTTGACTGAAATCTCAGTGGTCAAAACTGAACTGAATGAATAAAGGCTCTTTTCCATTGTGAATATTAATTTCTCAGATCTGTTTTCCTGAATGTGTGCATATAGGATGGAATTCCAGTTTCTTCAAATTACTGCAGAAATCCACTTTTTGTGTTTCACTTTTGTTGTTTCTACCTGATTCCAAGGAAGGAAATATGTTAAAAGCCTTAAACTTCTCATGACAGCAAGCCATAGACATTGAACTTAAGCACATTATGAAACAGCAAGACATGAAATTCTCTTAAATAATTCTTTATATTTACGTATATTAAGCATGTTCTAGATTCTTCTTAATTGCTAAAATTAAGAGGCTATATGATGATTCAGGAAAGAAAAGGATTTTGAGGATGGAAGTTATAGCATGCAAATGAAGTGCGAGTACTTGTTAATTGCAATTTATAATGCATCTTTTGACTATTCCTTAATCACATCAATCTAAAGAGAAGATACTGCTTCATTTCAATACAATTACAATTTATTTTTAGCAGAGTAAGAAAATTACAATTTTCTCTTAGCAAAATCTCTCATTATGAACAAGTTGAATTTTTTTATAATACTATAGTTTGTATTGTAATAATATGCTCACATGACAATATATACAATTAGAGGACATGTAAAACAGATATTTCAAAGATAGTTCTCATCTTTAATATTAAATAAAAAGTGATTTCCCAAGATCACAGTTGTAAATAAGCTTAGCATTAAGTCCTATCAAATTTGGCAAATAAAATATAAAACAGAGGTGACTAACTCTTGCACAAATTCATTGAAATTATTTTAATTCAAAGTTGAGATGACCATTTTAGTTTTCTTTGTTATAAATAAAAACTTAAATCATGGAACTTTCAAGAACTCAAGTTTTTGAAAGGAAAAATTATCAGTCCATTTGTAATAATCTTTTTAAATTCAAAATATCAATGTCAATAAAAAGACACGGTCAGTCATTTCAAATTGATTAATAGAGACTTCTTATTCTCAAAGTTCTTTACCAGCTAGGTATTTTCCCTTTACACCTGAGTTACATTAAATCTGACTATTTCAGATGTATACTTCTGGCCCATAATGTATTACATCTTTGTCATAAAATTGCATAACCTCTATTAGTTGTGTAGTGAAGAGCAATAAGAACAAGATGTGATCTTTTCAGATCACAGAGGGAAATCTTGTTCTCTTTAATACCCGGTCGTGTTTTCACACTACCTCCTTTTCCTTTGCTATTTCGTGTGAACAGTCATGTCACTTGTCTCAGACAGGGATGTTATGCGTATTGGTGAGATGCATCAAGGTAAATTCAGATAGACATTATTTACATTTAAGGGTGTATATTTGTATTTTTATCTGCAGGATAGACTGTGAAAATTGATTATTTATGTTCACACCTGTACACTTAGGTATATGAGGGCAGTTCCAAAAAGTAATGCCTCCTATTTTATTGTGTTGGCCTATATTAGAGGTGGATGCTGCTGGTATGGCAGTAGGGACTGAGGCTTCCTACAAATATTACATTAAATTTTATTGCCACTTAATGGATGTCCACAGAGAGTCAGTCTGGCAAGATGGTGTTTGACATGGAAGTGCGTATGAAGTAAAGGTGTGCCATTGAGGTATTCCCCATGAGGGAAAAATTGCACCCACTGACATTCACTGACTCTTGTGGAATGGTTATGGAGATAAAACAATGTATGTAAGCACAGTGAGGTGGTAGGTGTTGAGTTTCAGCAGTGACAACAGCAAGAGTGAGTCATTTCCACTGGTGCAAAGTTTTACAAGCATAGCATGCAGGCTGTTCTTTATTGCTGGTGAAACTGCATAGTTAATGGTGGTGAGTCTGGAAAAGTGTTTTGCAGTTGAGAATTTTCCTCAGTCAGATAGTGCTATTGTACTCTTTGTTGTAGTTTCCATGGAAATAAATAGAATGCATTCCTTTTGAGGCAATCTGTGTATAATTACACATTTGGATGTAAATGTGTACTTTGTAAACCTCATAATGAAATTAATGCTCATAGTGTACTAGTGTATATATATGTATTTTTTTTTTATTTAGACATTTGTATACAATTTGAATTGTTATTCAGCAAAATAGGTGTACTTACTTCATTTGCAAAAGTCATTATAATGTGATCACCCTTATTACGCTCTTTCTACTTCAAATCTGCAGCATAATTTTCTCAGACAAAAGGTTAATTTTGACAAATATACATTTTTGAACCTTTTGAATTACAAATCAAAACAATAACAATAAAAAACCTTATATATATATATATTACATTTCTTCTTTGTCCTGAAAAGCAGAAATATCCCATTTCTAATTTTTTATTAAAATGATAAATTCCCAGATATCTATGATCCTGTATATATATTTTTAAATATATACATGTCTATTTAGATCTCAGTGATAATAAACTTATACAATGTATATTTAACATCTTCATATCCTTTCTTTTTGAATACTCCAAGCTGATGAGAAGAATTCTTGTTAATGCATGTTTTTGCAGAGTGCCACCTTAACTTTACTTTCAGCTTATCTCTTGCATGGTAGTTTAGATTCCCTTTTTATCTTTCATCTTCCAATGGTTTCTCTCTAGAGACAGTGCATTCAACATTCTGCATTTTATGCTTGTCCATGCTGTTCCTATCTCATGGAGCTTGACACAGGTGGAAAGAAAAAAAATCTACAGGTAGTGAATAACTTCCTTGTAGTGGTTTCATCATGTCCAGAAGGACTTTTCTGTGCTTCTGTGTTTTGCTTCATGATTCTGAAGAGTTTGTTCCTTTCACTCAGTCATAGCTATGATAAATTGTTTATCAATAGCTATACAGGCTGAGTTGAAATGATGAAAGTGAGAAATCTGCCATTCTTCACTGTAATGAAGAGCTCACTGTGAAGCCTAATTATGAGCATTTAAATGCTAGGGATGTTAATCAGCAAACTACTGATTGAAGCACTAATCTTGTCTGACTGATGAGAGTACTTTGTGTTGAGATATTCTGCTCATAACCTGACACCACCTTGAGCTGACAGGTTGTCTTTTAGAAACAAAGATGCACGTTATAAATATTAAAATATCAAAATAAGATTAAAAAAGTGTGTTTCCTCCTGTGTTAGTTGGGCAGAAGTGAAATGAACTGTAACTGAGTATTCTAAAGTCCTTCATAAGAATATACCTCACATAGTTGTGAAGTCATCCAAGATTAATGATTATCCAGATAACTTTAAGATTATTGGTTTGTTAAACATAAAAGGACACTGGTGTTGTCTGACAGAAGTAAAAATTAGTTTTCATTCCATTTGCTATAAAACCTTACTGATTTCTCACAGCAGTTAATAACCAGGTGATATGTAAATATATAAGATTGGTAGATTTTAAAGAGAAAAAGTATTTTAGAAGAAAAACAATACAAGTATCACTGCTATAAATTCGAATTAAATTATTTTATCTAATTTTCTGCTATGTGCTGTGTTGTATACATTCATTCATTGTCATGTACACAAAAGGGAGCTCATGATATGTCTTTGGAGACTCAAATTTTATTATGCCTTCCTCAACCTGCATTTGGGATTAGATATCAAGTCCTTGTGAATTTTCTATCTTAATTTTGCTTATTTCCTTCATACTTAGGAAACCAGAGCAAGATGAAATGATTTATTTCCATGACTGTTTTGTTCTGCATGGTTTAATGGGAAAACAGTATTGGGAAAAAATAATAATAATTAAAAAAATAATAATGCCTAGTTTAGTGCTTTAGAAATGCATAATTCTCAGCTCATATAGGAACTATCAAAAAAACAAAAAACTTTCAGCTAAGCTTTCAGCTGTTTGGCTTCTTAGGGTTATTGTGTTTTATTTCTTTAAGTCTTTATTTTATTTCTGTGCTCTCTTTCTATGTAATTTCGTATGAACAGAACAGGAACAAAACAAAACATATTTTGGAGGCTTTATTTAGCTTCCCTTCTTTTGCTATGCTCCTTTTGATTCTAAGTTCAGACTCATGGGATATAAATGCAGAAATAGAGTGCATTGCTGTTAATCATGTGGTTTCTTGAATGGATTTCACAAAGCTGAATCAGGCATCCAAGTAAATCAGTGAAGGAGTTAGGAAGTATCTGAAGGATAGAATCCTGATGTTAATTACTTCCTTCTAATGCAAGAAGGGTTTTTCAGTAATTCATCAGTGAGCCCCTTAAAGCAAGATGATTAATGTTATATCTACCATAGCAAGAAAGAAACAAACATGAGAGATTTGGGATTGCTGATACCATCTAAAACAAGAGTAGCTTATCTATCTAGCAGTGCTGTCATCCTCTGCTTTTTCTTGACAAATGCAGTACACATGGGCTATAAAGACACATTTAACTTTGTAGTGCTTTCTAAAACAGGATTTTTTATTCTGCCCAACTTCTGCTCCTTCTTTGGGCTGAGCCTCATTTAGAACGAAGTACCAGGAATCTTAAAGAGTTAATTATATTCCTGCTTATAGACAATTGTAAATGTAGGCCGTTAGATTATTGTTCATTCTTAATATCATATACTTAGATGATATTTATGCCACATGGAAGAGATACAACAAAGAAACACATAAACCTAGCCTCTATGTCACTTACTTTACTTTTCCATAATAGAAAATCATTGAGTGACATAAAATATTCAAATAGGTAAAATTCACTCTTGCTAACAGATTGTATGTTTCTTAGTTCTCTGTAATACAAACCAACTCAAGGAATTTAAACTTATTTCTGATCTTACTAGAGCACTAACCTGAAATTTGGAAATTGTATTATGTAATAATATCATTGTTACTGTAAAGTAGATATGTGAAGCAATAACTGAGAAAAAAAAGGATCAGGAAAGTAACATAGTTTTAAAAATATGACATACTTTGCTTGTCTTCGTTGAATTTCTTTTAACTGCTGCTTGTATTTATGCCTATGGTTGTTTCCTCAATTCCAGATTTCAGACAGAACTCAATTATGATGTTTTGGAAGTTCACGATGGACCAAGTTTATTATCTCCACTTCTGGGATCTTACAATGGTACTCAGGTCCCACAGTTCCTCTTTAGCAGTAGCAATTTCATTTATCTTCTCTTTACAACTGACAACAGTCGTTCAAACAATGGATTCAAGATTCACTATGAAAGTAAGTAATTCTGATCTGTATTATTTGATTTCCTCTTTCATGATCATAAAGTAGTAAAGCTGTTGTCTTCTGTAAATTGCTGAGTCAGGCTTCTTATTTTTCAAACTGAGTGTGTTTTAGTGATGTTAAACTTCAGAATGATGGCAGGTCATTAGTTTAACTGTCATTTACTTATTTATTTATATTTCCTTCTTGAATATAGGTGTAACTGTTAATACTTACTCTTGTTTGGATCCTGGCATACCAGTGCATGGACGCCGCTATGGACATGACTTCTCTATAGGTTCCACTGTCTCATTTAGTTGTGATCCAGGTTATAGGCTGAGTCACGAAGAGCCTTTGCTATGTGAAAAAAATCACTGGTGGAGTCACCCACTCCCAACTTGTGATGGTAAGAATGAATGGATAAAATAGAGAGTATTTTAAATAATATGCATGTCTAGTTTTATGAAGAAAAATAAGACTAAATGAATGTTATATATCTCTGTGTGATATTTAGAAATAAAATTAGAAAATAATATGTAATTCATTAATTTAGGAGATTACTGAGAATGTATATGACTGAATATATGCTACCATGAGCTAACTTATTACCTTCTAGCATGCAAATTTAATGTACATCTGCTTGTAAAGTTCTGGTTACAGATTACTAATATTTGTCATTGGGTATCCATCTACAGTCACAAAGGTGTCAATATCAAACGTGAGAAAAGGTTTATTTGTACCATGCAATCATAGAATCATGAAGGCTGGGAGAGACCTCTAAGATCACCCAGTCCCATGGCTGACCCATCACCACCACGCCTGTTAAAATACAGAATCACTGAATTGTTAAGGTTGGAAGAGATCTCAGATCACACTGCCCATGTATAGTTTGGACTATATGATCTTGTAGGTCCTTTCCAACCTAATGTACCTATGAATCTATGAATCTACCTGCCAAAGAAGCTATTTTCCCCAGTTTCACTGTGTTCCTGGTTTATTAACAGAACTTGTCACTCTTCAACCACTGTATGAACTGATTGGTGCTATATTATATTTGATAATATTTTGATATTTTGTGTTAAACAACACAAAAACGATATTGTGTAATATTTTCTGTCCAAATTACAGAGTATCAAGCATGTCATTACAGAATCTGCTTGAAAAATTAAGAATTTATTTGTTCTTCTATTATCTGAATTGATCATTTAAAGAAAAATTTCCCCTTTGAATATGGAATATGCTTTTTTGATGATAAAAAATGTCATTAAGACTCATTCATTAAGACTAATTCACCAAATTAATTCTAAGTTAGTATTAAAAAAAATGACAACAACAACAACAACAAACTATTGAACTTTCATAAGGTTTATAAGGTCTGTAATAGTTTATGTTTCTCAAAAAACCCTTACTGTCTCATAATGCTCAGAAAGTAAAAGATGAACTTGAAAGAAGACTTGGAGAAAAAGCTCACTGAATCATAGGCGTGTTGTTTGCCATATGTAAATTTCTTAGTTTTCATTCTATTTCATCATTTAAATGGTAGGATCTTTAAATTCTAGTGCCTTTCTTAGTTCTTAGCTTAATTAGGAAATGCTTCATTTTTTATATAAGACTAGGTTGAACATGTAAGGAAATGATACCAGAAATTTGTGGCTACAGAACAAGAAGTGAATAATCACTTTTTTGAAAATGGTACTCTACAGTACAGCAGACCCATTTCCTGAAGGATTCTGCTTCTCAGTCTGATTCTTGGGATGAAGAATTGCAAGGTTCCCATAGTTCACAGACTATGTTTGGCTAAGAAGGCCGTAAGCCAAAGATAGTTTTTCTTACACTGGTGTACACTACATGCTAACCATCTAAACAAAAAAATATTAATGCATTTCCTATGAATACTGTTCTCTGCTCTGAAATGAACATATATATTGTGATAAATTTCTTCCTCTAGTTCCTGAACTAGTACTCAATTCACTAACTAAATGAGATTCTTTTTTCTTCAGAGCACATTGCCAAGTGACAATTGTCCACTGAACAAATATGCTCTGAAGGCAGGATTGAGTCTATTTATTCTAGTAAATTTAATCAATTCATGGTTGAACTCATTTTAATTTTATTGCTGAATTTCTTCTCTAGTGGCATGTTTTTTAAATAGGATCCAGAGTCCTTGTACCTCCCAGGGAAAATAGGGCATTTGCTCAATGGACTGTTCTTTGCATAAACTGCAAGGATGTCTTTGTATTAATCATACCACTAATAAACACATTGATCACTGTTCCTGTTCATTCACTTTATTACTGCAACAGTTTCTGGAGAGCTAGGTTCTTTCTGGATAGTTCTGTCTTATAATTGTCTTTATTTTTCTTAAATTACATCTTGTAGCAACAATTGCTCAGATAAAACAAAACAACTCATGAATCAGTATGCTTTCAAGGAGAAACATATAGAAAAGGAAAAAAAAAAGACAACAAACAAACGACTTTTTAGAATCTGTTTTTCCTCAGAGTATGAGATTGCATCCTACAATGAATCTTTGTAGGATTGTAAACTCATTTTTTACATGAGGTGTTTGGGTATTACACAGATAAATATCACAAAAAACAAACAAACAAACAAACAAACCCTTACTGTTAGAAGTCACACTTCATTTTCTTCAGGCACATTTGGAGTAGAGTGAGAATAATAGCTTTAAAATGAGCAAACTCACCGGCTGTCTCCATCTGTAAAGACTGACAGAGAGGGATAAGTGTGTCATTAGTACAAGCTGTATAATTCATTCATATATAGATGATTGATACACGTGAAAGATTTCATTGTTCATTTCTTTCATTTGGATATTTACATATATTTGTGTAGACAAGTAATGCACACATGGATGATACTCTTCCTCTGCTCTGCTTTGGTGAAGCCACATTTGGATTACTGTTTACAGTTCTGGGTTCTCCAGTTCAAAAAAGACAGCAATCTCCTAGGAGTCCCTCAGAGGGCCACAAACATGGTAGCGGGCCTGGAACATCTCCCACATGAGGAAAGGCTGAGTAACCTGGATCTGTTCCATGGGAAAAGAAGACTGAGAGGAGATCTGATAGATGTTAATCAATATCTAAAGGGAGATGAGAGGCAAATGGATGAGACCAAGCTCTTTTCAGTAGTGTGTACCAATAGGATGCAGAGTAATGACCTAAAACTTGAACACTGGAAGTTCCTTACTAACATGCAGAAGAACTTTATGGTGAGGGTGACAGAGCATTGGAAGAGGTTGCCCAGAGAGGTTGTGGAGTCTCCTTCTATTGAGATATTCAAAAGCCATCTGGATGCCTATCTGTGCACATTTATTTATTATATATGTACATTTATTTATTCTTAAATGCAGTTTGGTTTATTTTCCATAAAGATGGGGTACAATACCTAAGAAAAAAAATGTGCAGAGAAATGTAACCATATTTTCAAAGCACACTTGTTAAAATAACAGTTCTTAAGAAAGAAATTACATGTTTTTGAGCTTTGCTTAGAAAAAATATTATTTGTTTTAGATTTGCATCATTTCTATCTAACATCTGTGTATGATTTACTGAGTACCTGTCAGTATGGATCCCCTTGAACTTTTTACTATATCTCTTCCCAGTACTTAACTGGAAAATTTTGTCATGTACTTTCTGTGAGAATATTATAACAGAAATTTGGTTTTAAATTTTGAATATTTGTGAGGAAACTTATTTTAACAATATATGAAGTATTGTATTAATCCCATTAAAAATGACAGGATAATTGCAGTAAATGTCTAAGTACTTAATTAAGTGTAAAGAGATTTCCATTCCCTTCACCATAACATGAAATTAAATACTTAAAAATTCTTACAATGTTTTTGAATTAGGAATACATATTAACATTCTACTTGATCAGAATTTACTTAGGAAAATTAATAGACAGTGATGGTGAAAAAAAGATACTATAACAAGATGAAAATATTTAAAGTTTATATTGAAAATAGATGTCCAAATGAAGTACTAAATATGACTTGTGTGGTACCATGAGGAACGTACCCAGAAGTTCTGGAAGAGGTGTTACATTATTTCTGTTAATATATTTCTAAATTAAAAACAATAATTTTGATGAAATGAAACTTAAAACAAAAACCATGCTGATGTTGAGTGTGGTAGAATCTAGAACTGAAAAGTACTAATATGCCCTGTTGTGTTTTTGATTTAAATACGATGATATAAAACTTCTGTTACAAACTGTCTAGGCTCAATTTTGCTATACTCTTTTGCAAAATAAGTCAAGGTTTCTTTCAGGAATCTGTTAATAATCATTCAACATCTATACTATTTTCTTGTTACTCCTTGTCTGCATCCCATTTTGAGACATATTACATTTAATGTAAATAGGGAATGAGATGCTTACATTACTTGATATGTTAAACACACATGATTCAAATTGTAACTCACTATTTCAAAAATTTTTGTTGTTTATATTTCCCTTTTATAATAAAACTACTTAGTAAGTTAAAATAATGTTAGAATTAGATTTTTAGTTGGAAGTTAGAGTCAAGCAGCTGAATGTAATGGAACTTATTTGCGTGTATACTTACATATAGATTTATATACATAAAAACATATCTATGATATCTACATATCAGTAGGTTTATCTTTCCATTCTGTAGCTCTAGTATGTTGCTAGTCTTCCTTAATGATGCTTGAAACCATTTGTAAAAATAATTATAATTATTAATCAATTAGAAATGTGTGCTTTGACTTATCCCATCACAGTATAAAAAAAGTAATTTTCAGTTACTTCTATTTGTATCAAGTTGATTTAACTGAAAAGACGACTTTTTTTGCAGATAACGAATGTTCTTCTCATGTGTATTTTCTATTTTTTGAGACAGTTGAGATTGATCACAGTATGTTAGCTTTTCAATTTCTGTAGGTGATATAAATTTAGTTAGAAAAGAGACAGAGATTTGGGTATGGTGACCACATTTTTTCTCACATTCAGTCTCCATTATAATACCCTGATTGGTTCTGAAGTAGACTTCAGTTATATCTAAATAACTTAGTTTTAAGTAGGTTATAAAACTTATTCAAAGACATCAGATGATGGAGAACATGATTAGTGGATACTGATTTTCATTTTATGTTAGAAAACACAAAATTTAAGAGGTAAGATGTTTTTCTACAAAGAGGTGATAAACTATTATATAGGGTGACCTCTGCGGGAAGAAATTATACAGACTGATTTTTGCAGCAATGCATAAACATTTAAAAAATACGACAAATGCAAAACTGAGAAAAGAATTCTATGAACAAAAATGTCATGTTCCTTGCTTATTAACTGCTTTCACAATTTAGTGTAAAATATCTTAGCGATATGTTTGTTCAGCTCAGTAACAGTGACAAGACAGATCAGTACTTGCAATTAGTAATACCTTGGACATAGTGACAGATAATATATCTGTCAAGAGTATATTAGGAAAGTTTGGCTCATTTAAGTGAGATAATTAAAGCCATAAATGCTGTTGTGCTTTGCCAGCACTCTGAAGTGAATTCCCAAAAAAGAAATGAACATAATGACACATAAGACCAACTAGGTAAAAATTTGAATATAAACAATTTTAGTCTATCTCTGACATTGGAAGAGTGATTTTTCATAATAATTTTATGGTAGAATGAAATCTGATCTGAAATGAAAATGAAACTCGATAATTTTATGAATGACAGCATTGGGTACTATGGTGTCTTTCAGGGATGAAACATGGCCTCTTACTGAGACAACTACATGTACCCTTAATAATGGTTCTAAAATTATTTCACCGAAGAAGGAAGGGCTGTTTTCCTAGTATACTTCCTTGCTGCTTCTTTGCATTGTGACTGATTATTTTGCTGAGCAAAAAGAGTACAGTTATTTTTCCTTACAACAAAAGATGGTCTTTAACTATGAAATCCAATTCTGTAAAAATCTCATTTAACTTAAATGACTTTCTCAGCCACTGAATTCCACAGTTAAATTTTAATCTTCAATCAAAGATATCCAAAAGGTACTTCAAAGTTGCCACATAATTTCTGATCACCACATTTCTGTAAACATACTTTATACTATACATTCAGGTATCTGTATTATTCTAATGTTTCTAATGTTTGTTCCCTTTATTTCTTGTTATTTTTATCGTTGTCCTTCTGGCAAAACATTTTAGTGAAAAAGAAATAGATTTAGAAACGTCTCAATTCAGATGTTCTTCTTGCATAACAAAGAAATTAATTACTGTGTTCATAGCATCATAAATTAGAAAAGGAACATGTTTCATGTACTCCATTTTCCGTATAAGAACTAGTGCTAGTTCACTAGTTATTCTAGTGCTTTAGTTCTTTGGTTACTTATTCATTCTACTTTTAATCCTGTCCTTCATCTATCTATAATCAGAAAAAGATAAAAGAATATTCCTTGTAGAACCTGGAAAACTGTGGAGTATATTCTCTTGTTTTTATTTTAATCTGTTTCTATTTTCCTTTGCATTCTGAAAGAGTCAGCTACTACTAGTGAAATTATATGTTTTGAATGTTTGTCATCTTTATCAGGACGAGTGCACATTTTGTATTTCAAATCTGTCAACTTGGCTTTGTTCTGTAACGTGCTGGTCCCTTGATGCCATTGTTTGCCATCTGTTAGCCTTCATACAGTTAGAGTGAATGCCATAGACATTTTTTTCACCATTTGCACTCTTGAAAGTACCACTGTAGAAGACATTATTTGTTTGGACTGTGTCCCATGACTATGCAAACTGATTACATTTTTTTTATCAAATAGGGCTGACCTAAATTATTTACAAAGTAAATCTCTAGAATATGCAATAATGCGCTGTCATAGCCCTAATTCTATTTTTCTAATGCCTAAATATAACAAGATTAGTGGACAGTCATCACCTCATTTTTCATTAGAGAATTGAGGAAGAAAGTTAATTTTGGGGGGGCATCATTTCTCTGTGGGAAACATGATAAGATTCAGTAATAGTGTTTCTGAAGTATTCTGTTTCAGCTTATCATGCTGGACCTCCATCTTTCCAACTTATCACTTGGTTAAAAAGGCTAGAATGTTGACAAGGAAAATAGGAAACAGAAAGTAATTAAAAGATTACGAAGATTAAGGGAGCTTTCAAACAGAAAGTGGTTAACTATAACTATCAAATGAATTTAGTTAGGCAAAATTGGATGTTATTTAATTATTAATTTTCATTCAATCTGTATATGAGTAGGAAGAAATCTAGAGGATATAGGTAATAGAAACCTTTTTTGTTTTTATTCCTTTAACATCTATTATTCAGTTAATAGTGCAACTGCATTGCTATTACAGAATATCAGAGGATCTCTGACAGTTTGCTTTGGTGTTCAATGAATGCTGTAACTTGAACATGCTGAAATATGTATAGATTTCCTGATAAAGTGTTACGTAGTTCTGAAGTGAATATAAATACTGCTACTACTACATATGAAGAGTTCTGTGTAACTAATTTTTATTATGCTGTTTATTTATTTTCAAGAGGAACAATTATTTTGATGTCTGTGATAACCTTTCTCTCATAAGTGGAGCAGGGTTCTCACCAGTCTTAGGTTCTGGGCGGAGTTTTTTTGTCTTCTCTATCCATTTAAGATGGTGAAGATCAAGAACTTATACTTACATGCTTCCACAGTCTGGAATATACAATGAAATGTATATTAACAACATCCAATTTTCATTTCAGTTCTGTAAGAGAGCAGTTTTTAAATATATACTACTTTCTGTTCAACAGAAACTGTTCAATTTTTTTCTTTTTTTATACATTTGAAAACAGCTGACATTCAGTGTAGTGACCATACTCTGAAAATATATGAACATTTTTTAAAAAGATATATATATTTATATAAAATAATTCAAAACTATTATTGAAAAGAATTAAAAACACATGTTTTCTTGAAATAAATCCCTAGATGCACTATAAGACAGAGTACATTCTGGATATTCTCTCCAGTTCAAACCCTGATGTCCACCTTAGCTCCTGACTAAAGTGCTGTTATTTGTCACGTTATCTCTTTCTTTCCTCTTCCTGCAGAATTTCTGAGCTTTACAGACTCACAGGGAATTGTGAAAAAAAAAAAAAAAAAGAAAGCCAGCTAAAGAAATCCAATTTTTATTTGCTTAATGCCTTTTAAAAAGTGTTAACTCTTCATTGATTTTATTTTCTTTCATATTGTGTAAAAAAGGACTGTATTCATACGTGGGATTCTTGAATTTGACCAGCAATTTTATAAGTAGTTTTAAACCAAGAACTTTTAAAGTGGTTGTTTTCTTACTTTTTCTTCATCTGAAATTTTATTTTATTAATCTTTTTATTTATTGTTGTATCTAGCCTTATGTGGTGGAGATGTTAGAGGACCTAGTGGGACAATTTTATCCCCTGGTTATCCAGAACTATATCCAAATTCACTGAATTGTACATGGACTGTGGATGTTACCCATGGTAAAGGTAAATACATTTGTTTTTTGGTTTGTTTGCTTGTTTTTAACACATATAAGTCAATATTCTATGCTACACATGCAAATTACAAATTTAGGTTAGCCACAGGGTACTAGAAATTGTATTGCTTATTTCTTTTCTAATTTGTTTAATTCCAGTATTTCCTAGAATTCTGGATGTGAAGTAGGCTCATGGAGAGCCTAATGCATTTTGCAAAACAGTAAGTCCCTGAAATATTACAGTTCAGATAACAGATGGTTGGATGTGTGTATATTAATCTATATAGCTGAAAGAGGATGAATGTTTTTTCTATGTTCATGGAAGTGCCTTAGCTTAGAGAAACATCAGCCAGAAATAGTCCTTGATATTTGGACTTTTAGTCAATAGAAGAATTTGAAATGAAGAATTAAGTGAGGATGTTATTCATAAGAAGAATTGAAAATAATGAGAAGGGAAAGGCTTGAAAGATATCTCTTATCATGCAAAAATTTGACGTTATGACTAGTTGTCTAGGAGGAAATGTCAGAAAGAAAAATCCTTTTATTTTGAAGAAAATTAATGGTTTCATCTTACTGAGGAAGTTCTTGGGAGTGGTAGCATGTAAATGGTAGCTCATATATATCTGTGTATTCAAGAAATACTATGGTTTAGAAATGTGTGTAATTGGAGAAAAAAAAAGATAAATGCAACTGCATAAGAGAACATTTAGAATGGTAAGAGAGAGCTAATGACTGAAAAGTTAATGAGAAACAGAGGCTTTTAAAAAGAAGGCTGATTATTTTTTGAAAGTGGATATCACTGTTAGATGGTCTTAGTGTTAGATAATTACCACTACAGAAAAATAATCCCTTACAAATAAGCAGGTAATTTTACAATAGAAGAAACTTTGCTCTGGGAATCCTATTTTGTACTCTGTTTCGTGCCTAGTATAATTTGTATTTCATAATGTCACAGAGTATCTTGTATTGGCTACAGACTAACCATACAAATTTATATATATATAATATTTTCTGCAGACGTTTTCTTTTTACAAAATATAGTAGTTTAATATCAGACTACAAAGATTCATGTAATATGTCACCATTCAATATTGTGAGGTACTTTTAAAACACAAGATTTTGAGTTACAAATTCATATTACTGCTACTGAATAGCAGGTGACTAAATGTATATATTTAGTTAAGATCATATTCATCTATACATCTGCATTTTTTTGGTAAGAAATGCTCTGTTTATTCATGCACAAATACTGATTTAAATAATATCATCTACATTATATGTTTATGTGGAAGGTGGATGAAACTAGATTATGTTTGAGGTCCTTTTCAATCTAGGCCATTCTATGATTCTATATGTTTTTATTTTACTATTTGATTATCTTATGCTTGCAGAACTCTGGAAGGATTTTTCATTCATGTACTTGTGAACTAGTGTTAAGATTGTAAAGTGTCCGTTAAAAAATTGAAATTATTTTTTCTATTTTATTTTGTTAACCAGAATAACAGAACTTAAATACTATTCCTGAAGATAAAACTAAGCATGTATCTTGACATTAATTCTACAGTTTTGTCTGTTGTTGGCATGAAAATTAATGTATACTGAAGTGAAATTACTGGAGTGTCAGTGGTATATTTGAGACAGCTAACTAATAGAACAACTAATTAAACCCACCACAATGCTTGTTTTGTGATATTGAGAAATGGTATTATAGAGTTATGCCTTTATGACGTTAGTCAAGATTTTAAAATATTCCCCTTACTAAAAAGAAAAGAATTTGAGGGGTGAGGACTTGAGGTAAAATGAGAAGGAACCTGAGCATAACTTGAAAAATTATTCTCTGGATATAACATATTAAGGTGATGAAGCTTTTTTTTTGCAGGAAACTAAATTGTACAACTTCTGTTAGTGTATCGCAGAATCACAGAATAGTAGGGGTTGGAAAGGACCTCTAGAGATTCACCTAGTCCAACCCCTCTGACAAAGCAGGCTCCCTAGACCAGGTTGCATAGGTTTTTTATGGGGTTTGCTTAGATTGCTTAGTTTGTCAGTCTCAAAGTGAAATTTTTGTGCATCAGTTCAGAAAAAAATGTAATTTGGCCATGAATCTGAATTCTGTGTGTGTGATTTCTGTCAGTTTATCATCAGTCAGCTTATGAGAATAAACACGATACTGAAACACATTAATGATAATGCTTATATAATTCTTAGATCAAGATACTATAAATACCAAATGGATTTTGGGGATTCTTTGATTTTGTTTTATGCATAAAATACAACCTAATCCAGTAATTTCTGTATTTGTGCTCTTAAATGAGGGTATGTTTATTATGGGAGGCTACAGCAAGTCTTGGATGGGGGGATGTGAGAAGGAAAGGAGTTATAATTTAGAAGGCTGAGTAGTTCTCCAGTCTCTGAAAAGGGAACTCTCTCTCCAAGGGAAGGAAAGACCCAAGGAATTTCTCTTGTATTTCTAACTTGTGTATCCAGTTTGTATAAAGACTGAGTGTGAATTCCAAAGATTTCAAGAGGTTTATACAAATATATGGTTGGTCGTACACAAGGAGGCAAGTGTTTTTATTAATATGCCCCTAAACAACAATACCACTGAAAGTGACATGAACAATACAAGCAGCCAAATCCTGTTTCTCCAGTTGAGCTGATTGGAATAGGGGTTTGCTGGAGATGACACATATTCACAAAACCTCATCTTGCTCGCCAGGCAATCCAGACTAGTTAATGTTCACTAATGCTCATACGTACACTCACAGTCTGGATACAAAACAGGCTTACAAAAAAAAAAAAAAATAAAAAAATAAAAAAAATAAAAAGCAACAACCCACAAACAACAGCAGCAAAACAAAAACAACACAACAACAAAAACCCACAACACCAGGAATAGAGGTTAAAAAGAATGTAGGACTTGCAGCTGATATTGGGTGTAGTGCTTAGCAAGAGAGGAGAACTTGCAAGCCTTGCTTATAAGTCACTGTCCATTTTTTTCTTTCAATTTTCAAATTTGCCACACTTTTTACTCCCTTTTCCACTGTGATCCCCTTACATAACTTTGGCCCTAAATGCCCTGCAAAATGTTTTGTGCGGTCTACAAATACTATTTAAAAATCAGATAGTGTTACATAATCTCCAAAATTCCCTCCAGTATTTTTCATTACATTTGTAATTTTCATGTTTTCAAAGATAATGTTGTTTCTCACATTCTCATCAGTTACTAAATTCTGTTTGAACTGCTACAAGATTACAGTGGTATGCTTATGATCCATCAGTTAAGCACTTAAGAGTTCTAGTCGTCAGTCTTCCACTGTTTTCTGCTTATTAAAACTTGCATGTGTGCATATGTGGTTTCTTGATTACCTTATTACTTGTATTTGATTTTTATACTGAAGGATTTGATTTTTGATCAAATTTATGTCTGGTACTAAAATATGTTGCTTATGAGAGTACCTGAACATCACTGATCTCCATATGCTACCTTCATCTTCAATCTTCAGTCATGTGAATGGACCTTCCTAAACTTTGCATTGTCAAATTAATTTAACACAACCTCAATTGCTGTTTTAGAACTTCTGTGCCACTGATAGCAGAGGTCTCAAAAATATCTTACAATGATAATCAATTCTCTCATTTCTTTGTTTTGATTTTTTTTTTCTATGCATTCTACCCAAAGGCCACAGTTTACATTTAGCCACAGAAATGCAGAAAAATGTTCAGTGCTGACTTTTTAGTTCTTTTATTTCTATTGAGTTCCGGCATATATCTTACTTTCTAGACTTGTAATTTGTATCTGATGATTTGCAAATAAACACATACTGTTTATATATGCCACATCTTGAAAGACGTCTTTTTTAGGGTGCAGATTCTGATACTAGTGCCATGATTATATAATGTCATATATTTGATATTTTTTTCTTTCTACACAAGGATACCAGTGACTTTCTGTACAAGGATACTGGTAACTGTTGTGAATAAGTTTTACTTTTCTTAATTCTTCCTTAAGATGTTAGAAAATTTGAACAAATACAATGAATCATCGGATTTTGTATGATCATACAAGAATGTCTTTGAATTCCATAAATCAAATGTCTGTACTTAACATCTAAAGTAATAAGAGGAAGTGAGATCCAAACCGACTTGGCAATGATGTCAATATAAAAGTCAATAAATATATTAAATCTAGAAATAGTGGAATGTCTTCATTTTCTGAACCATGATTCATAATGTAATAAATGAATTTAATTAGTGTCTTAATTACATGTGTGTTATCAGAGTGATATGTAAATTAATTCTGCTTTTTTCTAATAGGCGTGCAGTTCACCTTTTATACCTTTCATCTGGAAGATCATCATGACTACTTACTAATAACAGAGAATGGCAGTTTCACACAGCCACTAGCACGTCTGACTGGCTCAGAGCTTCCCTCACCAATCAATGCTGGTCTCTACGGAAATTTCAGAGCCCAGTTACGCTTTATATCAGATTTTTCAATATCATACGAAGGATTTAACATTTCTTTCTCTGGTAAGGGAATACCTGGAATGTCTTCTTCCTGAATATATATATATATAAATATATATATATATATATATATACACACACACATACACATACATATAAAATATGTATATACATATTTTACATATATATATATAAATACATACAAAAATATATAAAATATGTTTACAGCTGAAGTAATTTTGAAAAATGAACATACTGAATCATAGAATTATTGTTTCTAAAGCACAGGTTTCAATTCATGCAAATCTCTGTACCTTTGTAGAGGTATTTATTCTGTATGATAAATAAGGTAACAGTAAACTCTAGGAGGCATTATTAACCAAGGGGAAGAAACAGATCTGGTCTAATTTCAGTTAGTCAAATTCCAAATGAGCCCAACAGTCAGTCATTTTGGCTCTTGCACTGGAGCATTGTTTTTATTCATTTTATGCATGTGGGAAATGTATGGCTCTAAAAAACATTGGGTTATGCATCTGAAAAATGTTGTGAATGCATTCATTATTCCAACTTCTAAGTGCAGTAAAATGGCCAATGTAACACTCATGCATTCATTAAAAAAAAAAAAAACCAAAAAAAACAAAAACTGAAATCTGTTCTAAAGGTCAGGTGGAAATATACAGAATTTACTAGAATTACAAGATTACAAAAAATTCTGATAGAAAACACAAGTAGTTTTCCCTCATACGAGTTGATTTACTCTCTTGTTTTCAGAGTATAATCTTGAACCTTGTGAAGATCCAGGAATCCCACAATTTGGTAATAGAGTAGGATTTAATTTTGGAGTGGGTGATACTCTGACATACTCCTGTTCATCTGGATATCGTTTAGAAGGAACTTCAGAGATCATCTGTCTTGGTGGTGGCCGACGAGTATGGAGTGCACCTCTGCCAAGGTGTGTGGGTACGTGGTCAGCTGCTTTCATTTGCTTGTATGTGTAGTCATTGTCCATGTATTTACAGATATACAGCATGGAAAGGCATGGTAATACATCTGTTAATTTGAAAGGTACTTTCATATCCTCCATATCATCTTAGTCATTTTTTATTTTTTTTTAATGTAATTAGTGCTGTAAGTAAACATCACAGTGTTAGAAACTATAGATACAATGCTTAATCTTCTTATTTTGATTTATTCTCTAGAAAACTGTGTATTAAATTGATATTTATCTATTCAGATGCCTAGTTATTGGCTTTTATTTTTCCACGTAAGTTTCCAAGTTTCGCAAAAATTTATACATGTATTTAGATCACTTAGACCAGGTATATTTCATACAATTAGGTCCATGCATAGGAAAGAAGTCTACATAGGCTTCCTAGGTACATTAGAGAAGAATATGTTAAGAGAACAGTCACAGAATTGTAGGGTTGGAAGGGACCTCTAGAGATCATCGTGTCCAACCCCCCTGCCAAAGCAGCTCCCTAGTCCAGGTTGTACAGGTAGATGTCCAGGTGGGTCTTGAACGTTTCCAGAGAACGAGACCCCACAACAACGCTGGACAGCCTGTTATAGTGACTGTAACCTTCATTCTAATTTGAGAAAAATAACAAAGATTACTGAGAGGAAACACTCTGTAATAGCTCCTTACACTCTGAGTTCACTTCAGAGATAATGTATGTATGTAGCTTCAACAGGAAATTTTAATTTCAGCAGCTAAAATTGACATAGCTGAATTCTTCTTAAAGGTCTTGAGATTCAGTTCTATGGAGAATGTTTAAATACAAACAAAAACCATCAAACATAATATCTCTAAAATGTGAGGTAGTTATTTGCCTGTATTTTTTTAAATTATATAAGAACAATTACTGTATTAATTTTTTTCTATCTATGAGGGTTGCTTCAAAAGTAATGCCTCCTAATTTTTTATGTTGGCCTATGTCATCAGAGGTGGTTACATGGTTGGTGATACGGCTGAACCTTTCCACCAATATTTCATTACATGTTATAGCTGTACAACAGATGGCACTAGAGGAGTAGTCTGACAAAATGGCCTCAAACATGTAAGAGGATATGAAGGTGTGCCACTAAATTCCTCTATGCAGAAAAAATTGAACCTTCTCGATGAGTGTTTTTGGAGACAGTGGATATGAGCACAATGTGGGTGATGTATTTCAGAAGCGGCAACAGAAATAAGGAGTCACTTCTGCTCATGAAGATTTTTATGAGCAGAAGAGGAATTGCTTCCATAATCCCCACCTTTCAAACCAATTTAATTTACACATAAACAGCATCTCTCCTACAGAAGAGATAGTTTAGAAGCTGAGTCACTGTACTGCATAAGTAAAGTTACTTTTGTGCAGATGGTGATTTTTAAAACAAAGGAATAATAATGGATGCATGCACAGCTGTAAAAACATATATTATATATATATATACTGAATATTCATCTGGAAATATTAGTATGTTGAAAATGAATTAGTAAATTATCAGAAAGAAAGATTTTATGCAAAAACAAAATAAAAAAAAAAAGCATTTGGTTTTCTTGATGTGAAAATAATGTTTGCGCCTGTGTGCTTGGGGGGGGGGGGGGGGAAAGAGAAAAAAAATCTGGAACATACAGTATGAAATATTTTTCAGTTAATGTATTTTGTCCTTATCTTTGAAAATGAAAGATGGTTTCAACTAGAATAACATATTGAATCATTTTCTCCTCATGCTAAAGAAGCTACTGTTATAGCTCACAGTTCATGCGTCCTGGGAAATGTAATGAACTAAATTAATGCTTTGGGATTGTTATTTTGATAAAAGCATAAGAAATACTTGATGACTTGAGGACTTTTACTCATTTTCTTTTCTTTTCTGGTACCATGATGGTTGTGATCATACATTACGTGTTCCAAGCATCTTAAAGATTTAGTTCTCCCTCTGTATTAAGAAAAGTACAGTCAGATTAATACATTTAATTATATGAATCTTTTCCTTATTTTTAACAGAAAACAACGTGGTTCTCAAGTATCATTTAGAAATGACTGAACAGTTGGTTCACTGCTGTACTCGCTTTAAAAAAAAAACAACAAAGTTTTAAATTATAGTTATGACAGGAGCAAAATTGTTTGATCAAGATAATACCATAAATCTTGTGCCTTTTGACTTATTTATCTGAAATGGAAAAGAGTATACCTTAAATGAAATTATAGTCATTTTACTCCTACATATTATAATTCAAACTGACCTATGCATCCTCAAAAGAGCAAATACCCATTTAGTGAGAATAAAATAAAAGGCATGATCATGTGGGCTAGAACGTTTCTCACTTCACTGTAGATTGTGTGTATACAACTTTTATAAGGCAAAGTTATGACACCTGAATATTTTGAGGAATTGACACATATCCCTGTTGAAGTAGATAGCCATCAAGGATTTCTTCTGTTTTGATCCATTTCTGATTTGGTTTTCTGCAAAATATTTCTTTAGCTGCATACAGAAGAACAGTAAGCCAATAAACGATTTAATATATGTTTAGTATAAATTAATATATATTTCAGTATACTGAATTCAACTTATTCCAGTGAGCAAGGTGCTAAGAAAAAAATAAGAGTTCTTAAAATAGATTTCATAGATTTCTTAAACTACTTTTCAAGGTATGAAATGTGTTGCAGCATTCCATTTCTTATTCAGAGAAATTAGAATCCAGTGATTTCCCCAAGTTTAGACAAGTGTGAAAGCATTCTTATGTTACTGGGTAAAATAAATGGCAGGAATATTGAAGTGATCTGGAAGATTTACCTACATTTACATTTAAATCTAAATCTATTAAAAAGAGGGGAAGTTCTTTTGCCCATTCAATATAATGACCATTTATCAGAATAAAGTTAAAAGGGAAGGAAAGAATTCTAGTAGTTTGTCAGTGTTAATTTAACATACTTGGTTTTTCAATGCTCAAAATATTTTACTTAAAATAATACAAATATTCCAAATTATGATAGCAGATGAAACCAGTTATTAATGTCTAATAAAGAGTTCCAAGAAATTTTCATTTTATCATTAAACTTAGTTACAGAAGTCCTCAATTAAATGATTTTAGTTTTGGAATTATTACAGTATTACCTGGAAACACTTTTCCATTTTTATTTTTAACTTTTTAAACCCCATTTCATTCCTCTTTTCCTTATGCTTTTGTTTGCTTGTTTTTCTTAATTTTTTACTCTTGTCTGTTAATGAGATTATTTTTTTCCAGTTGTTTCATTCTTAGATGTGGAATGACTATTTTTCTACTCTAATTTATGCTATTGAATATTACATAAATTTTAGCAAGTTGATAGTAGCAAAAATTTATCTTTATCATTAGTCTGTGTCAATATGTATGCATGTATTTACGTATATGCCTATGTGTGTGTACAAATATATATATATGCACATATAAACTCCTAGATTTCTTTCACTTTCATTTGTTTTGCATGTCTTCATGTGTGTTTTTGTTTGTTTGTTTGTTTGAGTTTGTATTGAAGAAATAAGTTTCCTTCAAAACAAAATTCTAGAAAGAGCTTTTAAAACATGACTATGGAATGTTCCATTAACTGAATGGTAACTCTCCATATGATCTAACATACTTTTATTAAAGTGTTGGAGCTAGCTAAAAATATGCTTATAGTCTTCAGTCTCTATCACAAACATATTAAGAAATAGATTTATAATATCAATGAATGATAATAATTTTGAATTGATTTGCATTAACATTCCCATTGTCACCATAATTGAAAATATTTATGCTTTTTAATAAAATATACCTTAACATTTTCTTCTACCTGCAGCTGAATGTGGAGCCTCCACAACAAATAATGAAGGGATTTTACTGTCCCCCAATTATCCTCTTAACTATGAAAACAACCATGAATGCATTTATAGTATTCAGGTACAAGCAGGGAAAGGAATAAACATTTCTGCCAGAACATTTCATTTAGCTCAAGGAGATGTTCTTAAGGTAAGCATGCCTTTTTTTTTTTAATCTTTTAGTGCCTCATGTCACTGAGTTTGATCTGTCTGTATAGTGTCGGACAAGATTACATTAATCATTTCTTAGAAAGTAATTGTCTAAATAGATGTCTAATTATATCAGTCACTGAGATGAGATGATCAACTCCAGTGCAGGTTCCTTTTCCAGCAGTAGGGATGGCAAGGTACAGAGAGATTTTCTGAGCTGAGGAAACCTCAGGGGACTGTAGAGACCTGCCAGAAGCCAGTAGCTTGCTACTCTCAAGAGAGTGGCTGACACAAGATTGTACAGTTCAGTACAGACAGGGAAAAGCCACAATGACTGGGAGTCTGGAGCATCTCTCATATTAAGAGAATCCTAGAACTTTAGCCTACAGAATGGAAGACTGAAAGGAAATCTTATAAAATTTTTATAAGTATCAAGAGAGCAGGTGTCAAGTGGATTGGACTAGGCTCTTTTTGGTGATACTTAGTAACAGGATGAGGGGCAAGGGGCACAAACTGAAATACTGAAAGTTCCTTATATACATAAGAAAAACCTACTTTTAGTGTGGCAGAACACTAGAATAAGCTGCCCATATTGTCATGAAGTCTACTACTCTGGAGATATTTAAAACCCACCTGGGCACTTTCTTGTACAACCTACAGTAGAGAACCTGCTTTAGCAGGAATTTCAGATTAGATAATCATTAGATCAGAAATTTAAAAATGAGACAATCTCAAGTTTTTTTCAGAATCTACTGCCCAAATACATTCTTATCAGACCACAAATATTTTTATAAATAAAATTGAAACTATCAACCAATTATTACATTAATGTATGTGTGTATTCTGCTCTTAGTATCAAACATTAAACTTTGAGTAGAACTACAAATTTTGTAAATTTTATTTTTCTTCTTAGTAACTTTATGCTGCGATATAATAATATTTTTCACTACTTCTTTCACAAAGAAACTTAATATACTGTACCTACTACCATTTCATACATGAGATTTAAACTTAAAACGATTCTGCCCTTGTTTGATATCTAGCATCTTCTTCAAGATGACTATCACTAGCAAAACAAAAGAAAACAAACAAAAAGAAGTATTTCTAAGACTTTCCAGAGTCTTATAAATATAGTAGCTTTTTGATTTTTAATTAGATGTTATTTCTGTATTCGTGATTTCCAAATTTATACATTGCTCATCCATGTATTTAAAGTTGATAATGATTACAGGAGGTTACTTTTTGCACACACCATCTAAATGGACGTACTAATTGTCCAATTTTTCATAATGATCGATGAGATGTCTTCTAGACAGAGTAACATACCAACCATGTTTTATTAATAAAAATGTATTTTTTAGAAGTCAGATTCTGCCCTGTAGATAACAAAATGAGAAGGACTATGATACAATTTATCTCTAAGAAATAATTCTGGGTTTTGTTAACTTCAGCCATCTGAGTTACAATTTCTGTCATAAGTTGTCAAACGTGAGCACTTAACAGTGGAGTTTATTGTGGCTAAAGCATTAACAAACCTAACCAACTTATGCAAAATGAAGTCAGGCAGCAAGAAAAAAATATATACATTTATATATATACAAAATTAAATATGATTTTAAATAAAAATAAAAAAGGTGTTTTTAAGTTGCCATCAAACATCCAAATAATATATACAGCTATGTCATTGCTCCAGTTTTGGAATTTCTCAGTGAAGCAGAAAAATTGAGTAAAATTGTGGAAAGATCTCTGTATTAACCATCATCAGCAGAAAGAACTGGAGTCCTTGAATCCCTGTTCACATTTTCTTGCCTTTCCATTAAAACTATGTGGATACACTTTCCTTAAGACTTTTTAGGGTTGGATCTTTAGCATAGAAATACAAATTTTCCAGCAGCTTAAACATTTTTTCTTCTATTTTTTTCTTCCTTAATCATTTAATGCACAGTCTTTAAAATATTTATGCACTTTAGGTTTTCTCAAGTGCTGTTCCAACCATATGCACTACAGTTTTTTACTAGAAACATTAATTCATAGGTACTTAAAATTAATTATATTTTTATACTGCTTCTCAGTGTGAATTTCAGTGAAATACCGAATTATTTTAAAAGGAGGAAAACCACCCCTCTGCTGTAAATGTCACTGGCAGAAATATTTGCTGTGTTTTGCAGTTGTGTCTATTAGATAAAAATAGTATCAAGTAGTTTAAATGTTTGTATTTCATATCAGTTGTCTTGAATGATAATGAGAAAACCTTCTTCCTCATGTATTTTTAAATTCTACAAGAAATATTTTTTTATTATAATTATTGCTTTATTTCAGCCTATGTGACATTGTATCAAGACAGAAGCCCCGTGATCTTTGGGAAAGAATGAGATCTGTTAAACTCCTTCCTGCTTCATCTCTAAAATGATGCTCATTTAAATTGTCTTAATCCAATCAGACTTTTTCCAGGTGCTCATTTAATAAAGGAATCCTGCTTCAGGAAATACAAGGCAGCAGTCACATGTTCTAGAGCTTTTTTTCATGAAACTGGTTCTGACATTGCTTGTGCTAATCTTTAGTCTAATGGTCTTTATAATTTTAGAATTGATTACTGCTCATCTCCAAGAAATGAAAAAGAAGCAGTCAAAGATTTAATATATATCTGAATTGGGAACATGGAAATATTTAATTTAATATCTTCAAGATTAGGAAAGTGGTCTTGATTATAGATATATTTTCTTGCGTTCTCTTAGACTGATTCTCAGTCAATCCCAGTAAAATATTTTTAAAGACGTTTATTTGCAACAACTTCCTTTTATTTTTATGAAACTGTTAACTAAAATGTGAAATGGGAAAATACCTCCCGGTTTGCCTATTTTGCTGCTATTGGAGAATCTGTTTTTCACTGCAGAACTTAGACATTATGGTCACAATGCAACTTTAAGTATATGAGGTCAACAGATACTATAAACCTAAATTAATGTATATGTAACTACTTTTATAATGTATTAATACCTTGACCAAACAGAAGTAAATCTCTGAAGCGAGCCAAGAAAATTAAATTCTTGGGAATGAAAAATGGCAGTAGAAGCAATTTAAAAAAGAAATGTTGAAATCTTCCAGTTTTATGACAAAAAGCCAAATGACATGCAGTGCATATGCAGTACCTATCAATTATGATGTATATAAAGTAAGGAATTTGCCATTTGGAATCCAAGATGCTCAATTCTAAGCTGGCGCAGAATGAAGGATTCAGAAGATATCATTTGTTTTGTATTTGCTTCATGTAGTCTGCAGTTTTCTTGTCATTGTCACTGCTGTTGCTTCTTACTCTTTTTTTGTTATTTTGTTTTCTTGTAAACTCTAAGAAATATGTAAGTTTTTGTATTTGTGCTTGTAGGGCCTGTTCTTGATACTGAATCTTGTTACTGGTGAATGAAAGTTTCATGAAAGCATATGAAGAATTTAAGATGTGTATAGTCACTATCAGACAATCCAATCTCAGAAAATATAAATTAGTTGTTTACTTCTTTTTAACATATCAATTAACTGAGTTTGTTCACTAAAATTTATCCCAGAATCTTCTGCCAATGGTGGAGGCAGGAAAAAGACTACATAGTTCCAAAGCATGAGAACTGAGACTGCTTTTCTTCCTGAATTTACTTCTTATTTTCAGTCCTGCTTTTAAAATCTGTAGACTTTTGATGTTGCAATGAAGCAGTCTATCTTTTAACTCCTTTTAAGTACTGCAGGGAACAGTATGTTGAAAGACCAGGTAGGAGAACTGAAATTAAGGATCTCTTTCCACAGTGTTTGGCTTAACACTCTTACTTTGTGAGACTTCACAATTTGCATAATTCAGTTTCACTTCATTTGTTTGTTTTCTAACCTGTGGGTCAATTCTGAAGAGTATGCTTGCTTGAGTTTTTGAATGTTTTTGTTTAAAGGGAGGTTATATTTGTGGCTTTTTGCTGATTTGTTTCTTAACAAATTTTTAAAAATTTTCACACTCACAATCCTTTTAGTAATTTCGTAGGAAGACATGATTGTGAATTAGGTAATAAATGTAGGGAAGGAAAGAAATTCCAAGCATATGGACCCTGATCTGTCTATGTATTAGTTCTTTTCTTTGCATGTGATATAAGTGATATTTGACAGAGTGCTGACAGCCTTACCTCTGAGCTCCTGATTTTGTTGTTTCTTCTCTTTTTGAAGGCATGAATCTTCATATCCATATGTCTTTTATATTTCAATAGCAATTCTCAAAAGCAGTTAATTAAAATGCACATTAAGAAAAAAAATCACTATATAGCATCCTCTTGGTAAAATTTTATGGAGCAGGGTCAAATAAGTTAGTGAAAAAAACAATTTTCATTTAAATTTGTTAATAACCGAGTCTCTGGAAAGCTGGGAGGTTTTAGTGATCCTCTAAATTGAAAATAATCTCTCCAACCCACAGTAAACAGTACATTTCTAGATGCAAATCATATTTTTCTGAACACTGTTAACTACTATCATCCTCTTCTGGGACATTTCAAAGTATCATTGTGATACTACTAACATTAATTCAATTTTTGTGCCTTTACTTGTCTGTATGAATTAATCATTTAACAAATCAGGCCTTTAATTAACCAATAAAGTTGGATCCCCATTTTCTGAAAGGCTTGTTGTCTTTGCATTAGTGTTACAGGATGACATTAAGGAAAATAAAACCATCCACTTTTTGTTATTGTTTGTGTAAGAATTATTCTGAGCACTACACTACCCTAGTAACGTAAATCAAAAAGTACTGACAAACTGAATGAGAACAAATGTTCCTATTTTAAAAATAAGATAGTAATCAACCACAAATAATATTGTCCTATGGATCAAACTCTAGTGGTGAATTAATTATTAACTCATTCAAAATTTTAAGCAAAACTAACAGCTTCTTTAAAAAAATTGGAAAGAAAATGATGGTTGTGTAAATCTCAGAAGACAACGATGGCTGTAATGAGTTTCTTTGCAACTTAAGTACATCACTAAGAATGGATTTGGAATACATAAGTGCTACTAGAAGCTTGAATTTAGTTCAGTATTTGAATTAAGAAAGACAGTGTATCTTAAATTAAGAACTTTACTCCGAAATGTGCATCCATTTAGGCTCCAAAGGGAAACTCTGTTATCTCAAGAAGAAGAATGTATATATTTCACTATGAATATTTCAGTCAGCAAGTGAGAAAAAGTAAAAATCAATTTAATATTGAAATGAATCACATCCCTCCCTCAACCAAATGCAGTTCACCCATACAAAAAAATTTTGCTCCTTCATAGTCCTAGAGATATTTTAGAGAGAGGCAGATAGTTAGTCCATTCAGTAGAATTAGTGCCAACATTTAAGAGATTTTAATGGTCACAGTAAGTGGTTTCAGTAGGAAAAGTTTAATAACATGGGTCAGTTAACTAAATTAGCAGTGCATGGGGAAAATGATGTGAAAAAATCTGTATAATGAAGGGACTTCTGGAAAGTTCTGGCAAGCCATTGAGAATGACTGGTATAACTGCACTGATACGGCCTCCCTCAAGTACTGTATTCAGTTTTGCGCACCAGAATATACAGTTTAATTTTTGGATAGCCCTGTATGAAGCCAGGAATTGGACTCTATGATCCTTTTGGATCCCTTTCAACTCATAATTTCTTCTGATTCTATAATTCTTTGAACTTATTAATAGCTTCTTTAGTGATTCACATACAACAGAAAATGGAATACTCTTATGAAGTGTTTAAAAATAAAATAAATCCTGAGTCCTTTAGTGCCATTAGCTAATAAGTGGCTTGGAGAGATTAGGAGAAAGAGCATCAAACACAAGCTGGGTTTTCTTTAAGTCTGTCATAATGTAAATATCTCTGTAGGATAGCAGTAATTCTGGTGTTGACCTTTTTCTTTCAGTTTCTGAAGCAGAACTAAGTCAATTTCAGAAGTAATATTCTGTTGCTTTTATTCTGGCCCTCTTTATCTCACTTCAGTTTTAAAAAAGTTTTAATAAGATTAAGCAAGATTATATATTATATATATTTTAAAACTTTTTACTTGAGAAGCATTAATTGCACCTTCACAGAATCACAGAATTGCAGGGGTTGAAAAGGATGTCAAGAGTGAGTCCAACCCTTCTGCCAAAGCAGGTACTCTAAAATAAGTCATACTAGTAGGCATCCAGATGGTTGTCGAATATCACCAAACTGAAAATTATTTAGAGGTCAGTTTACAGATTTCCAAGGGATTTTCTTTTTCTTAAAATTCATGTTTACATTATAGAAGTCAGTAAACAAATCCTACAGGATATGTTATTTGGATGAACAGTTACTGTTAAATAGTAGATTAACTGTTCTAAAAAAATACACATGTGCACCAACCAGTGATTTATTAAAGCAACAAAGCTTGAAAGAAATTTGCTAAATATTCATAAAAGTTTGTTTTATATATGTAGTAGACTGCTTGAACTTTCAATTTCAACTCTTGAAGAAAAATGCGTAACTAAAACTGTCTTCTAATTTATGTATAGATTTTGTTACTCTTTCTAATTGCAGAAGTTTTTCTGTTTATTTTATTTCAATTTCCTAGGCTCCTTTAACTGTGTAGTTATATTTAAACCTTACTTTACAAAAAATAAGCAGAAGTTTATTTAACTCATCAGAGTAGATGTTAGCTTTTCTGTTATGCCATCTTTGTGTCTCATGGTAGACACGTCTACACAAACGAAGTGTTTGCTGTTGGTCTGTGATGAGCATTGCAGTATTGGCAATGGAAGAGAAAACACAGATGTTCACAAGCATTGAGCTGATATGGCAACTCTGCCCACTTCTTTTGTTAGCAAAAAAAAAGGAACTGACATATTTTACACTGTGCATATGAAAAATTACCACAATTAAATCATCATAATTGAGCAGAGACAAACAGCATATCCAAAGAGTATTCAGGGTTGACTGGAAAATTATCTTCCTTGGCAAACCTATCCTCCCTCTTAATTGAAATGTACAGAATTATTTTCAAAATCAAATATATGCTTTTTTTTTTTTTTTTAGTAATTGCAGAAGTTGCAATTTTCTTACAGATCTATGATGGCAAAGACAATACCGCTCACCTGCTGGGTGCATATACTGGTGCATCATTAAGAGGACTAACGCTAAGTAGTACTTCAAATCATTTATGGTTGGAATTCAACTCGGACATGGAGGGCACTGATGAAGGCTTTCAGCTTGTGTACACCAGTAGGTATTTGAGAAAAAAACAACAGTAATAGATTTATGATTGTAAAGGACTGAAAGAAATAATTTCTTGTAACATAAAAATGCAATCCAATAACAAATAACGATAACATCAAAAGCAGATCACTTATTGAAATAATCTAATTGCATTATTTGTTCTTGAAAAGTCCAATGCTAATCAGTATACTAAAACCTGGCTTTGAGAGTACTTTCTTAATTTGATACTTAAAGTTCTGGTTTTTGTCTGTTTTTCTGGAATTTTCTGTATTGGAGATGACATAAAAATAGAATTTCAGGTAGGAGTACTAGCAAATCAAATATTTAAATATGGGTAATTTTAAATGTGAAAACTAATACCATTGTTTCATAAGGATTTCTTTCTGCCCAGGGGGATGACAGAGTTGCTGTCCCTGGAGGTGTTAGGTGTAGATGTAGCACTGAAGAACATGTTTTAGTGGGCATGGTGGAGATGCTTTGACAGTTGGACTAGATGATCTTAGAGGTCTTTTCCAATGTCAGGGGTTTGCATACGACATCCAACCTTATGATTCTATGATTATATTAAATAGCATAAAATTGATTATAATTATCACAGAGGCAGTCCCTTCATTAGTCCTAATGTTGACCACAATATTGTACCAACTGAAAATATTATTTTATATATCACTGTATATACATATATGTACAGTTTTATTGTTAAACATGACACTATATGGTCATGATATGATCTCAGATCAGTTGGGTCCAGCTGTTCTGTCTGTATCCTTCCCAACTTCTTGCCCACTTTCAGTATACTCCCTGGTGGGACAGAGCATGAAAAAGAGAAGTCCTTGATGTTTAGCAAATTGCAAAAACATCTGGATGCTATAAACACTTGTTTAGTCAACTTAAACCACAGCACCATATGGGCTGCAATGAAGAAAATTAACTCCAAAGAGTTAATTATCAACACCAATGATACAAAGTATTTTCCATTTCCTTTACACCTTCTCTTCAGATTTGAACATGAGTATGGTCCCCTCTGAACCTTCTCTTCCAGGATGAATACTCAAAGCTCTCTCAGCCTTTAATCAAATGAGTTATGTTCTAGTCCATTAATCACCTCAGTGGCCGTTCAGTGAACTCTCTCCAATATTTCCATGTGTCTCTTGAACTGGTGAGTACAGAACTGGACAAAGTACTCCAGGTGTTGTCTCATCAGTGCTCAGAGCAGAGGGGAAGGATCACCTTCCTCAACCTGCTGGTAATACTTTGCCTAATACAGGTCAGGAAACTGTGAACCTTCTTAATGGCAGTGGAGCATTCCAGGCTCATTTCAACTTTTCTGCCAAACCGCTTTTTGGCTGGGTGGCCCCGAGTATATACTGCTGCCTAATCTTGTTTCATCCTGCGTGCATGACTTGGCATTTTTCCTTTGTGAACTTCATGGGGTTTCTGTCAGCCCAGTTCTCCAGACTACCTAGGTCCCTCTGGAATGCTGCATTACCTCCTGGTCTATCAGCCACTCCTCCCAGTTTTTTGTAACCTGCAAATGTGCCAAGAGTAGACTCTGCCCCATTATTCAAGTTATTAATGAAGATGTAAAACAAGATTAGACCCAGTATTAGTCCCTGCACTGTAATGCTAGTTACTGGCTCTCTATATAGACATCATGCTATTGATCACTACCCTCTTGGCCTAGCTATTCAACCAGTTTCCAGTCCATCTTACTGTTCTCATGTCCAGCCCATACTTTAGCAGGTTCTTTCTAGATATTTTATGGCAGAAAATGCCAAAGGCTTCACTGAAGGCCCCTGTATCTACAGAATTATTGTGCTTTTTCACTTTGAGCATTCATTAAATAGCCAACTGTTGCCATTTCAGATCCCTTACATTATGTCCTTACCTGCACTGTGTTCTTCCATAAGAATACATCCCTTCTCGTTTTGGTCTCGTAACCAGAACTGTCTGCACTGTGTGAGTAGCTCAAATAAACTTGGCAGCTGAAAAACTGCTAGTAACTGTGCGATCAGAAAGACAGAATTGAAGGGGTTGGAAGGAACCACTAGAGATCATCTAGTCAAATCCCCCTGCCAAAGCATGCAATATCTCCACATCCCCACGGTGTCCCCGCCTCCTAGAACAGCTCTGTCAGCTTGCTGGATGATGTTGGTGTGGTCCATCCCCCGCAGCATTGCTGATGTCACCATCCCTGTGGGCGGCACACAGCCAGTGACATCCCCAGGTGGTGGTGGCAGGGGACTGCCAGAAACACATGGGGAGAGCTGGAAGCCCTCAGCAACCACAGGGGCAGACGATGCGGCTGAGGAGCTGCAGCAGTGCAGCATTGCGGTCACGCTTGTAGCTCCACAGCCACTCGTCGGCTGCTGTCTGCAGATCAATTAAAAGGACTACTTGTTGATCTGCCTTTAAGCTGGCAGATACAAGGACTTTTCAGAGTTCTAGACATTTTTACTTCTTTTCACACAACACAATCAATTTTTTCTTAAAAGAAAAGGGAAATTCTAACTGGTCAATAAGTATCCAAGCTGACATTATGAAAATAGCTTGTTCACTTTAACCTCTTTTTAGCCTCATTAGAACTTCTGTAGCATGATGTGCAGAAAGAAACTCAGTTAGGATTTATAATAGTTCTGCTCCGAAGTTTGGGAGCTCTTCAGGAAGTGAGCCATTTTTCAGTGAGACTTTAAATGACCTGATGGAAGAGCTGAGATAATATATAATTCTACTTTCTTTTTCACTTGTGACCAAACAGCCCTATCCAACCTGATATGTTTTGTCTGTAAAATAATACACTAAACATTTTTTTCAATCAGTAGTAATGAATTGGAACTTGAGGAGTGATTACAGAAGGCTAGCAACTGATGGCCGGTTGAACAAATATAGTCAGCTTCACTGAACAGTACAAATATGAAAATTTCTAGATTTAGAAATATCAAATTGACACAAACTGATTTGTTTTTTGTTTGTTTATTTAGCTACAGAATTTTGAACTGTATGACATTGTTACATTGTTTTTGAACAAAGTGGGTTATTGAACTGGTTAATGATAACAGGAAAACTCATATATAGAATATTCTGCCTAAATTAAAGTATATTCTGTATAACATTTAGGTTATTCTGTTCTTGCTCCACATCTTTTAATTCTCCAAAATATCCTTTTATTATTTTTTTCCTTGATATTGTGATCATCATTACTTTCTGAGCATAGTATTTGCAAACTATTGAAAGCAGGATTAGGTTAGGAATTTATGAATGTAACAGTATTTCTCTGTTACCATAGGTGCTATGGTGCCATTCCCATTAGTGTGCAAATTAACAAACAAAGCTACTGTGCAGACTAGTTAATGAGCCTCTAAATGTCCATTCACAGACTAGATTATCATCAAAATAAATAAGAATTCATTTTAACTGTCATTTTATAAATAATAATATTACTTTAGAACTGATTAATTATTGTGAATTTCCTTCTCAGTCTCTAACTGAGCTCTTACGAAAAAGAGTGTTACGACTATTTTGGAGGCTCAAATTGATTATAATAGATAGTACTACTCTGAGATGTTGGTGAGAGGTATAGTGAGCCTACTCGGTCTGTTTAAAAGCAGTGAAGAAACCTTAAATATATTGTTGCATGAAATCTTTTATTTCCATTGGAAAACAGAAAATATTAATTTCATCAATGTATTTATCTGTTTGATTTTTTAACTAGAGTGTGCTATTCCTACCTCAGGTTTTGAACTTTCACATTGTGAAGACCCCGGTGTGCCACAGTTTGGATATAAAATCAGTGACCAAGGTCACTTTGCTGGAAGCACTATCATTTACGGATGCAATCCAGGTTACACGCTCCATGGAAGTAGCCTTCTAAAGTGTATGACTGGAGAAAGAAGGGCATGGGACTATCCTCTGCCATCATGTATTGGTAGTAGACTCTCTTTTCTTTCCTTCTTTCATTTTCTTTCTCTTTCTTTCATTCTCTTTCTTTCTTTCTTTCTTCCTTTCTTTCTTCCTTTCTCCCTTTCTTTCTTCCTTTCTCTTCCTTTCTTCCTTTCTTCCTTTTCCCTTCCCTTCCCTTCCCTTCCCTTCCCTTCCCTTCCCTTCCCTTCCCTTCCCTTCCCTTCCCTTCCCTTCCCTTCCCTTCCCTTCCCTTCCCTTCCCTTCCCTTCCCTTCCCTTCCCTTCCCTTCCCTTCCCTTCCCTTCCCTTCCCTTCCCTTCCCTTCCCTTCCCTTCCCTTCCCTTCCCTTCCCTTCCCTTCCCTTCCCTTCCCTTCCCTTCCCTTCCCTTTTCTCTTTCTACTTCTCCTTAGTATAAGAAGGAAAAAAATACCCTTATGTTTACCAAATATTGTTAGAACTATGTGAAATCTGATCTCTACATATACAATTTATTAATATATACATTTATAAATCTCTGATTAGACCATACATAATTCTACATTAAAGGTGTTAACTTTTTCAGTTTTAAAAACTAAAGTTAGTAACCATTAAGCATTCATTCATAATGAAATTTCTTGTATATTGCAAACTACCTATAGTTAGAAAATTGACAGCATAAAAACATGAATCTGAAAGCCAGAAGAATATTCATTTCATAAGAAGTTATAAAACTAGAATGTTTTTTTTTTTCTAATTGTATTTTAATGACCTTATGCTATAAAGGAACTTTTCACAAATTTACCTATAAATACTAAAAAATAAATTTAAACAAACAAACAAACAAAAATCATGTAAAGATACTAGGATTTCTGGAGGCATAGTATGTTTTTATTTCTTGGCTTTTGCTGCTGTGATCCATTACATGATACTATACACTTTCTTGTAATATTGCAGTGACATTATAAGTTGCACAGTACTTACAAGCTCAATTCCTTCCATTAGAAGGGAGAAATTAGACAAGACTAAAGTAGTAATTGTCTTCTCTTTCTTTCTTCTTCCATTAGAGAAAATGAGGAATGAGTGAGTATAGAAAGTAAAGGATGAAGTGCACTTCATGCTTGGTTTTAATTTTGACTGAAAACAGTTTACTTTATCAAGATTTTAAAACTCATTTAGAAAAATATGCAACAAATAAAAAGTGAACGGCTCTTTGAGAGTAATCATTAGGAAATAAATATTTCAGTCCCAAATTTATCGTAAACCTTGGAATATTCCCAGTGATGACCAATTTATATGTTATCTGGGATATTTGAAATTGAAGAATTAGGACGGCATGGCACTGGAAAGAGTAAGCATCATCTAGAAAGTACAGAAAGAAGAGATGGTAGTTAGAACAAAAGGATCAGATAAAAAGTTATGATTGATGGCAGAAAGTTGAAATTAAACATTTTCAGTACTTTCATTAAATATTAAAAGCATATGATGGATCACCTTAGTAATATACACATATATATGTATGAGTTCTTGCTTAATTTTAAAACAAACCAAGGTAAACCTGTCTAAAGTTACTCCTTCATTTTCTTAATGATTTTTAATCATTTTTAGTGATTTATAATCTAGACTGTGTGCTGTGCACTATTTTCATTAACAGAGAAATTCAGTTTCCCTGTATTCTAAGCAAATATCCAGAACCTATAATAATTTACATCTAGATGGACTACAGGAATGGGATTTCTAGAGCAGCTCATGGACTGTAGATAGATGCGGATGTCTCATGCATGACACAGGCCGAGTTCTGAAGAAGGTCCTAAGATGAGTAAAAAACATTATTGCCAGATTTAATTATTCAGCAGTCCTCTCTCCCACATATAGACGCAAACAGCTGAAAAGGCATAGGTTTACATTAGGAAGTGAGTCATTTTCAAGAGCTGGTGAAAACTTCAATACAAAAAACCAAACCAAACCAAAACAAAAAAACAATAACAACAATAAAAAACAACTTCATTAAATAGAAATCCATAGGTGAAGCTGAACCTCTGAAGAAAAATGATGATTTTCTGCATATCCTTATGGTCGTTGCATTATTTTTCATTTTAATAACAAAGAACAACCCAACTGTCTTTTAAAAGATTAAAGAAGTTTAAGCATCTAGATTTTTATCATCACATGATTCTTTGTGAAAACTGTATTATAATTAGTTCAGTATGATTTGTATAGATGAAACTATTTGGAATGTGAATGAGTTTGAAGTGAATATTTTTTCAGCTTTAAATTAATGCCATTTCAAACACATCTCTACAGTTTGCTCTTAAGAGAGTTCACTTATCCATCTAGTTAAGAGTACTACATATAAGGAAAAAATCCCAATACATGAGACACTGCTACTCTGCTCAAAAAAGAAAAAAATATGATTTAAAAATGATTTTCCTTTATTTCTTTTCTTTCCTTTAAGTTTTTCAGTAAATTAATGAAAATACATACCTAGTGTTATTTAAGTGAGTTTTGAATGGCTTGTATTGGTTTTATTTATTACAATAAAGTACTTTTCCTAAGTTGTAAAACCTGCTACTTGCATTCAGAGAAGATGAACTTCTGTAAAACTGCTGTATAGGAGCAGTAGTATTTCTCCCAAGCTGAGAATTACTTAGATTTGTCTGAATAGATATTGAAGTAATTTTAATAGAAACAAATGAGACTTTTGTATAGACAAGCTTAAGAATTCAAACATTTTTGAACAGCAGTTGCAAATGATGGTACTGATTTCCACATAACTTCCAATTTTTTATGTTAATTATGAATAACTGCAGATACTTAAAATGCTATTGAAGGGATCCACTATGACATGTGTAAAATGACAAACAAATTCTCATCTTCTAGGATTATTGAGTTAATAATATAATAAAGGTTTAATTATGTCTTAGTAAAGATACACTTTGAGGAAGCTGAGAACAGGGAAGCAGGACAAGAAATGCATGAGAAGATCAGAAAGGAAAATGTTTCAATTAAAAATATTCCCTAGAGAAACAAGAAGAGTTACACTGCAGAGTCTTTTTTGAAGAACAGATACTTCTTTTAGATAGTTCTTACAGTATGTCCAAACAAAAACCTGAGTGAACAAATCTTTGAGGCTTTAAATTCAATAATGGATTAAATAACAGGAAGAGAAGATGAATCAACAGTAGCATTGATTCCTGGGTTATAGAAATCCTTTTTTCAACATTCACTTTTACTTACAAATTGATTGAAACTAGACTTCTTTTCTTCAAAAGGAAATTGGAAAGAAAAAAAGACTTTTTTAGCAGTGATGTGTTTCACTTTTTCCAAGACCTTGCTTATGAGTCATTTAGATGCTTGTACTCAAGTTTAGTACTTAGAAGATCTTGATCCCAGCCCAAGTCAAGATATTTTGGGGTTTGCAGGTTGTTCAGGTAAACTATGAGAAAACTGGAGAAGCAGTGTTTGGCATGAAATATTTGAAGGTTGACATTAACAAATAATTTAATTTATCTCAATGTTTATGTGTATCATAAATGAGCAGATACTTTAATTTTATGTTAAAATTGTAAGTTTAAATTGTACTATTATTGTTTCAGAATTATACCATGCAAAAAAGTGACATTGACAAGACAACAAAACCATTTTTAAGCAGTTCTAAATGTATTAAATATCACAATAGAACATACTAACTACTGAATTTGAAGAAAGCTATGAAGAGTATTTGCTTTAATTTGAAATCCCTTAATTTTTAGAATTGACATTTTAAGAAAAAATTAGGATTCTTGTTTGAACTGTCCTCATAAATGAATAGTCTGGAAAAAGGTAAAAGGGATTTTGCTATGCTTTTTCTCACTGACACTGAAAAGTTACTACTGGCACATCATGGCAAAATCCTAATAAAATGCAACCAAATTGTCTTTCATGAAAATTGGAATTTATAAACTTAGAGTTGTTTAGTAATCTCGGATAAAATATAATTAATTTACAATTTAATTTGGAGCATTAATAAGCAAGTTTTTCTTCATTGTATAATTTATTTATGTCCTTATGCCACTGGAAGAAAAAGACAATCCTATCTTCTGAACTAAATAACTACAAGATATTTACAAATAGAGGGAGAGAGATTTTGATGTTTAAAAGATATGAAATGCCATCTGTTTCTCTAAGTTTGATTTTGTTATGTCTGAAAAATCTACTACGAGTAGCATTTCTATTGCATTTTATATGGGAATTCACAGATCATAATACATCTCCCAACCAAATATTTTAGGTGATGTTAGGTGGTGTTACATCAAAACAAAACTGCATTGTATCTATACCGACCAATCTAATCAAAACATTATTTTGACTTTAGGCTTCATAAGACTTCTTAAGAGAGAAAGCATTAGATGGACTTTAAGAGGAAGGAAAGGGGGATCAGAAGGCTTTAAAGGCTTGAGGGTCTGTATTTAAAAAATCTAGGTATCTAGATTATGAAATGCTCAGTTTTGCCTGGCTGGCTGAGGCCAACTAACAGGGAGCTACTCACCATTTGTTAATCCTCTAAGAAATATTATAGCTTCACTGTGAGGACAAATCTCAGGTAAGAAGTCTTACACCTTTTTTATTTTCTAAGTTGAAAGTTAGATTTTCAATCTGACAAGTTTGTTTTATTTTAGTATGTTTCCTCTTTTATATTTTAACTTTCCTATTTATTAATTTGTGATTTTCTTAATTCTTCTGATTTAAGATGACATTGTGTTCTTGTTTGTTTTTTTGATTTTTGATTTTTGGTTGTTTTTTTTTAATAATCTGTTTCTTTAATTATACAACGGTATGATTTCTAATTAGTATGTATTCAAAATTATTAGAAAGGTATAGATGCTAAAAATATATATCTGAAGTCTTTATATCTTACGGTTTTAGGGCATGTAGTTAGGTTTGCTGTGTTTCAGTAATGTTACTTATTTGGCAAGGGAGTTGATGTATAAGTTGATTGCTCAAATGATTAGTTGAAAGGCTGTCTGTAATGGATTAATAGTAACATTGTGTAATGTTTTCATTAGCTGAGTGTGGAGGCCGTTTTAAAGGAGAATCATCAGGAAGAATCTTATCTCCTGGCTATCCTTTTCCCTATGATAATAATCTGCGTTGCATGTGGGTGATTGAAGTAGACCCAGGAAATATTGTCAGGTACTGAAAATGAATCTTACAATTATTGTAGATATTTTGTTTATGTAATAAGGAAATCTTGTCTGTTCGACTAAGGAAAAAAGGGGATTTAAGGATTTAAATTAGGATTTAAAATGCAGTTCAAGGACAGTATTCATGGTGTACTCAACTTGAAAATGTAGTTTGGTGTTTAAAGTATTTGTTTTCAGAAAATGTTTGATGAAGATCAATCCTGAAAATTTCTTGTCATTTTTTAAGAATTTTAAAATACTCTGTACAAACAGTAACTATTAGCAAAAAATATGTCTAAAAGAAACCAAAGTTCTAGGAATGCAATTATGTTGTATATAATACTGTTTTTAAAACAAAACAATTTTACAGAAAGCCTGTGGGTGCCTATAGATTATTTGAGTTGTTAATGCAATATACTTATTTCATGATTCACAAATTCAAATGTTACAAGTTACAAACGAGTTTTGCTCTCAAAGATAATTCTGTATTAAGCTTATATGAATGTAAAGGTAAAAGTGTGAAAAGTATTTTAGAAAATTACACTCAGAAATTAAAGTTTATTTCCTTTCTTAGTTTAGGTTTGGTTGGTTTAGGTTTTCTTTTTTTGTTGTTGTTGTTGGTTTGTTTTTTTTAATTTGTTTGTGGGTTTTTTTACATTGTTAAGTAGAATGAAATCTGACAATAATAACATGGTGTTCTCACAGCCTCCAGTTTCTTGCTTTTGATACTGAGGCATCGCATGATATTCTACGAGTTTGGGATGGACCACCTGAGAATGAGATGTTACTCAAGGAAATTAGTGGATCTCTTGTTCCTGAAGGCATTCACAGTACACTCAACACAGTAACAATCCAGTTTGACACAGATTTTTATATCAGCAAATCTGGGTTTGCCATACAGTTTTCAAGTAAGTTGATTAATTCATTCATTCCTTCATTTATTTTTATGTGTTGGCTCACCCACAGATAATTGTACTGCTGGCAGCAACTGAAATAAGTGACAACATTTCTGATTTTGGAAGGAAAGAGATGGTCCAAGCTAGTAGATTTCTTGTAAAGCTGTTTTCATTAAAAAATAATAATAATAAAAAAATAATCCATGTCTTGACTTTGCTGCAGAAACAGTTTGGAAGGCAAAGAAATGCTTACATTTCTTACTAGTGTTTTTTTCATGAAGGGGGTGATATAGTGATGTTGAAAGCTTCATCCTTTTCTAATCAGTGAAAAATTCTGCTTTCAGAGACATCTGTGCAGAATTTTAATTCTTGCTGTGCTTGTGTAGGATGAAAAAGGAAATAGTAGAAATAGTACTGCCAGATCAGCAGTGTCCTTCTCCTTTTTGCCTTCTAACGCTATGTCATCTTATTGGCTTTACCAGCCAGCAGAATGCTATCAATTCTAAACAGCTATTTAACTGTTATAAAATCATTTCAAACACTTTTTAAATTGAACTGTAAGAAATAATTAATGAGGTCTATTTTGACTATCTCTCTGCTCACTAATTTTTTTTTTTTTAATATAGCAAGATATGATTTCATGCCATGATTTTGTAAGGTGATAGAAATGTTTCTGACATGGATTGATACTGAGACTCTAACTTGTAATGATAACAGTGTTTACGTTTGGCATTGTATGCTTGGTGGCTGTGTTACCTCATTTTTCCCCTACCCTCATTGTTTCAACAAATGTGAATAAAGCACATGAGCACATATACAAGGATTTGAAGGAAGAATGAAGTATGTGAATGAGAAAACAATTTAAAATATATTTGACTTGTAATGGAAGAATGAGACTTTTCCTCCTGATATATTTATTTATTTGAAAATGTGGATAAAACTTGTAATTTCTTAGTTTCACAATATTTTTCTTTTTGCCACTGTACTTCATTAACCGTTTTCTAGCCTCAACTGTGCTATCTTATTTAATGTTGAAGAATACAGAAAACATTATCAAGCCAGTTAGTGGTGGAGAATGGAATTAAATCAAGCAGGCAACTAGTCACAAATGACATTCACTTGGGGTCAGTATTGATGTTGGTCCTGTTTAATATCTTTATGGATGATCTGGAAGAGGAGAGTTTAGTCTCAGTAAGTATGCAGATGACACCAACCTGGGAGGAAGTATCAATCTGCCTGAGGGTAGGAATGTCCTACAGATGGATCTAGACAGTCTGGATTGCTGGACTGAGACCAATAGTATTGTACTGTTACCATACTTGTTAAATGGTATTTAATACAAATGCTGAGTCCTGCATTTTGCTTTTTTTTTTTTGCATATTTTGTTCAGTTAACAATAGTCACTAAATATTTTTTTGCATTCTACTCAATGTTAATCAAAATAATCTGTATACAAATACTGAATACAACATCATTGAAATAATATTTAAGTATGTAGATCAACTTTAATTATGAGATAAGCACTCCAAAAGTTGTCATTACCAGTCATACCAACAACTGCTGTTGAAAAACTGAAATATGAAGTCTCTAGATTTCATAAAGTATTAAGTACAATGCAAAATAAAACCAATTTGATGACTATTTAATAACATGGCTATGCCAACACTTTAGATTATCAGTAAGATTACTTCTGCGGCAATGAGAAGGTTTGAAACATACCTGGAGTATACTGTGGACAGTGCTCTCCAAGCACCTATTGCTTCATCATCTCCCACAATCCATGAAACAGCAGAAGCAATTCAGTCCTCTTTTCCACCTCTAGACATTCAACTCTAACTTTCTTTTCCTCCAGAAATTTATTTCAGAATTCAGTGTTTCCACATCTTCTTGGAAGATCTGCTACAGGAACTGATACTAATGACGTGGCAATTTGATTTCTAAACCGTTTTATTTTATTTAGAATAGTCGAATATTATTTGACGGCAAAACTGAAATTAGGCTTACATATTACAGTTTATCAGTTACTGACTCTTATATTTCTCTTCAATAAATTGTAACAATAAATAGTCTATCCTCTTCTTCATATTGATTCAAAGAGATTTGTACTGTGGTCTGCCCCAGTTTACAGATTGCACGCCCTAACTTGTGTTTGTTTGTTTCCTCATATAAAAATTAATCAAAACAAACAAACAAAACCCGTCACTTTTATTACACCACTGAACTTATTTATAATTGCAGGAAATGAATGAGACGAATGAAATCTAAACTTAAATGCTCAAGGTGATGTTGCTAAGCCACAGCCAAACAGAAAACCTGCCTGGACAATATAGATACCTGTAATTGTGTAAAATGTTATACTCTTTTGCTGGAAATGGTTCTGAACAAAATTCTGATTCAGTGCTTTACTATTGATGTTTTTCTGTTTTAATCTTCAAACAATAACAGACAAACAGAAAGTCATGCAAAATCAATAGTCTGTTTAGAATTTACTTAAGAGTTATTATGTCTATGCTTCTAAATCTCTGTTGTATCTAGCAGATAATGAAGTTCAAAATATATGAAAATTATCTTAGCAGAAAATTCTTCTGTTGGTATAAGACTAAGTGAAAACAGCGAGGCTATTTAATTTTTTTTATTTTTCAGGAAGAATTGTGTAGAGGGTTGGTTTTGGGATAGCAAATATCAAGGAGGCCTGATTCTCAAATAGACAGTATTAGAGATGTAGGAGACCGCATTGTTCTCACAGGTAAAAGAATTACATGGAGTCTGTGAGAGCTTGAATTTTCAAGGCCAGGATTGGTTCCGGAAGGTACACATTTGAAATGCCAACAATTATAAAAAGCCTTTTTATAGAGTGAGTGATAAGAATTTAGAAAAATGTAATGATTTAAATAACTTAAGAAAAACTTAATTTTGACATGATATGGGTTCAGAAGAGCTTGAAATTTGGAAAGCTCACAGCTTCTGTAATAATCTTATGCACTGGAGTTAAAAAAAAAATCATTGTCAAATAAACAAATGAATTTCTCCTTTCTTTTCTCTCCAGAAGACATAAAAATTAATCAAAATGTACAAGTAATTTTGTCTGAGGGTTGGTATTCAGACTCTTTCATGATATTGGACTTGGCATGCATTATAAGACTAAATTTAAAAATCACTGGTAACAGGAAAAAAAATTGACATTTATTATATTGATCCCAACATCAGTGAAGTTTATTTGTGCCATGTCACTCTTTTAATATTGCGTTTCGTGTATCTTTCCTGCATGAAAATGGAGCTGTCAACTTGCGACATAAATCGCATATCAAATTGCTTGGACTCATGAACTATCAGAAATCTTTATATACTGACATTAACTTATTCTTTTTGTAGCAGGAAATAACAATTTTCAGTACTTTATCTGATTGTTTCAATTTACACTGGTATGTTATTATTAAACAGATTTATCAAAATATTTTTATACTCCATATCAACAAAATCTGTCGACAAATCTGTCTGAAATCTTGCTGGGCCCAACTGAATGCTGTTTTAATGTTTTCAGCATTTTCAGGATTTTTATAGTCATATACTAGTCAAATGATGGTTTAAGTTATTCCCTCCTCTCAGCCTTAACTACTAAGAATACATGAATCTGTTTGTATGAGTATTTCTAGGACTAGACTAAATAAGTTTCAGGGGAAAATGTTCTGTGTGGCTTGACTACTGAATCTTCCTCCGAGTAACAGGGATGGGGAAAACTAGGTAGCTCTCCAGAAAATGTATTGGCACTGGAGAATTGACGGTCTTGTATTCAGAGTCTATACTGTAGAATATTTTGGTTGGATATCTGAGATATTCAGTCTCACTTGGGAGTCTTCTGTTTGTTTGTTTGTTTGTTTGTTTGTTTGTTTGTTTGTTTGTTTTTTGTATTAGCAAAGACTGGGAAGTGATCTATAGATGGAAGCCATTGATACTGTAACACTGCTGGCAACACTGCCCGTAATCAGACATTCTTATTTCTGAGTTGTTCTAGCATAGCTCAGGTGTCTGTTTTATCGAACTTCCAAGGCACCAGAGTTTAAAATAAATGCAGATAGAGATAATCCAGAGTTTCCAAAACACACTCAGCTCAAAACTATGAAAAGATAATGTTGAAAAACATTCTGTCAACACAGCCAAGTACACACTGGCTCTGTATGTCTAATGTGTCCCCCCATCTGCCATCTACTGGACAATTTAAACATCAAGACTTGTTCAACCCCAGCCTTAAACTGGACCTCTTGATCAAGAACTATCACTTTAAATTCTTGATCTGGCATTTAATCTATTGAATTTCACCACTGAAGGATAAAGTAATTTTGATCATTTCTGTATCCTTATTAGAAAAAAAAATCTGTTGACCCCACACAAGCCTGTGCTGCACACAGTTATTCCTGCATCTGTTGTGCTGTATGTATTGTGTAACAGTTTTTGAAGCATTTTTTTCCTATCTAAAATATAGTTTCTACTACTTTAACTTGTTACATTTACAGTTCATACCTTATGGACTATTCAAGATGACAGGAACTTAAGAGATTTCTTTTTGTAATGCTTTGTTCACAGTTTTTTTGTTTTGTTTTGTTTTGTTTTTTAATAATGACCTGCAATTCTACAATGATAGAATGAAAATCAGTTTATTTTTTCTTAACTATTTCATGTGACAAATAATTTTAGATCATTTATATGATGTCTGGAGAAGAGGAGGCTCAGGGGAGACATTGTTGCTCTCTGTAACTACATGAAGGGAGATTTTTGTAGTGACCTCTTTTCTCTTGCAACTAGTGACAGGGCTAGAGGGAATGGCTTCAAGTTGTGCCAGGGATATTCAGACTGGATGTTAGGAAGTACTTCTCTGAAAGAGTGGTCAGGCACTGGATTGGGCTGCCTAGGGAGGTGGTGGAGTAACTGACCCAGGAGGTATTCAAGGAATGTTTAGATGTTGTGTTGAGGAACATGGTTTAGAGAGAACTGCTGGTATAGGTGGACAGTTAGACTGGGTGATCTTGTAGATCTTTTCCAACCTTCATGATTCTCCGATTCCATGAACATATTAAGAATTGTGATAGCCAGTTCCATTTACTTTGCAGTAAAATTTCAAGACAGCATTTCACGTATGATAGCAAAGTTGAGCCTTTATTACTCCTGAAGATTTTGCTTCACTAGTTCTCATGAGGAACAATGAAAGCTGTGATTAGATCACTAATGATCTTAAGGGCAGAGAGGGTGAGGGAAGGAAATCCTCTCTTTTGCTGGATATCTACTTAATAAGTAAAACAACAAAAAAACTTCAATAGGAGACAGAAATTAGGTTGAAGATAGATGATGAAAAAAGAAATAAACAGAATAAAAATATGAACAAAGTAGAACATGCAGAGCAAATTATACTGATAATGGTAAGAGAGACCCCTCTTTTAAATCAAACAAACCAACAAAATACAGATGTGAACAGTATTATTGATGGTCTAGAGTCAGGCATATGAAATAGAAAAAGCTGTCAAGAAATTCGTCAGTTTTATAGTGATATATAACACTCTGATTTTCTTCTCCAGTCTTTCTCTTACACTATTGTTTTTTAATCTTGTCCCTCCAAAGTATATATTTCTGTATTTGAAAATTCTTTTTCTGATGATTTTATATATCTTAAAAAATAATAATAATAGAAACCCAATACCTTACATCCATCTTCTTTTAAGGTGAATATATGATTCCAAAAGAGTCAAAATAAGATTTATTATAACAAATTTATTCTCAAAGTAAATGTTACATACCATTCACTGTTGTGATAAAAGATTTATGTACAAGGGCAGTGTTCCTGTCCCGTCTACCACACCAGAATTTTAAGAGTCTAAGACAGTAATAGATGTTTCTCACTTGTTCTATCGCCCCTATAGGAAAAATAAGAAAAAATAAGAAAAAAAAAGAATTATAAAAAGCCAGAAAGCCGTACTGTTGCCCATATATTTCTGAATGATTTCTCAAAATTTTAGGATTAAGAAAATTTGGATTTGCAGAGTTATCAGATTAGAAGACCATAATATGACAAACATGGGTATAAAAGCTGTTTTTTTTTTCTTCTCCCTCTCTCTGATAGGTTCTGTAGCTACTGCCTGCCGTGATCCTGGTGTCCCCATGAATGGAACTAGAAATGGGGATGGAAGAGAACCTGGAGACACTGTGGTATTTCAGTGTGACCCTGGATATGAATTGCAAGGAGATGAAAGGATAACCTGCATTCAGGTAGAAAATCGGTACTTCTGGCAGCCCAACCCACCAGTCTGCATAGGTATGCAGGAAACAATCAAAGAATGCTTTCCAATATTTTGAAATTTTGGTACAATTAATCACACTTGCATAAAAACTTTATTTTAGGAAACTAATACATATTCATTATTTTTTTTTTAAATCTTCAGTGAATGTTACAAAAATCTTTCCACTGTAATTACTAGTGTAATATGAGGGCTGATCATAAAGCAGTGCCTCCTGTTTTATGATGTTGCCTCATGACATCAGAGACAGATGTTGGTGGTATGATTGTAGAAGTAAAACCTTCCCACAAGTATTCCATTATGTGTTATTGCTCCGTAACAGATGACAGCAGAGAAGCAGTCTGACAAAATTATGCGTGATATGAGAGTGTATATGAAGCAAAGATGTGTCATTGAATTCCTGCATGAGGGAAAAAAGTGGGTGATGCGTTTCAGCATTGGCAGCTCTGATAGTGGGTCACCTTTTGTTTTGTTTTGAATGCAGAATGCATTTGAATGCAGTCTCTAGTTCATTGCTGGCAAAAATGCAGAGCTCATGGTGGTGACTGTGTTGAAAAATAATGTTTTGTAGATGAGCTCTATCAAGTATTGCTATTGTGTTCTTTGTATTTTTTGTAGTGTCCATGAAAATAAGTATGAGATGTTACTCTTGGAGCAATCTACGTAGGTCTCATACTTTACCTTTCATGCTAATATTATTTCTAGTTTGATTATCTGTACTAAAGAAAGCATGAAAGCCAGTGTAATGACCATTTGACACAAAATATAAAAAACTGTGAAGGATTTAATTCATTTGTCTGTGTTTACAAAACGTTAGGCACATCACTGAGTAAATGTATAGGTCAAATAAAAATATCAGAAGGCTACAGTAGAATGCTACTGAAAACATTGAGAAGATAATACATTACTGTTCCTCTAGCTGGCTGCATTAATTTACAAAAACAATATTTTTCTTAGCAGAAATGAAAATGCACTCTTTGTCTGTAAATATTGTCTCAGTCTCTATTGCTATTCAGAATAACAAAGTTATTTATATATTATTAAATGAATTTTGAAATGATTTAATTTAATTGAATCATCATGTAAAAATAGTAAGAAATCACAAAAATAGCTATTAGATTTCAGCCTTCAAATAATCACTTCTGAGGTAAATCCAAATCACTATTTATCTTGGAAGAAATTCTATCACTTTCAAAACCCAATTTAGAGGCAGAGTTATAAATGGTTAATGAAATGTGTTGCATTTAAATAGTTAGGTAAATAATGTAACGATACGTATTTACCCAGTACGTTCTTTAATGCAATCAAATGTAATACTGTGATGTAGAGAATGATGGAAGATCTTGTTTAAGTGGTTAGAAGCTGCAGGCCTGAAAATCTCCAGGTGTTGTGACAGGTAGCCCCTTAAATAGGATCTGCAATTATGGTGGTACAGTAAAGAAGGAAAATATGATTATCCATGAAAGTGCAGCTGAGTGAATGTTCAGTAGGCCCAATTGCAGTGTTATCACACGAGAGAGTTTTATATGAGATTGTGTGCTTACTCTGAGAATCCAAAGGACTGCCTGAAAGGAACTTCTGAAAGGACGTGGGCAAAAATGCAGGCACCTAAAGATACAGGGCCTGCATTTCATAAAATAGGAAAGGACCGCTGCAGCTTTGTGATGAGCTTTACATGAGCATTCACCCTCATTTGCCATTCCTAATAGTACTGTCACGGGCAAACATTACAAGAAGAAATTTGCACTAAACACCTGCTAGGAGCACTTTTTTAGCTTACCTTTAACACAATTATCTTAAACACTTAATTATCTTTAACACACTTTGTTATCTTATTTAAAGTTTGAATAGGTTTTGGATTAAGTACTGTACTTCCTCCCATGTAAGCAAAGAGTACTAATGTCATCACACATACAGTGCTGGCTTACCACTATGTCTACAAAGAGGTTTATGAAGATAGGTAAATATAATCTACATCTCTATTTTTCATTGTGTAATACTTTAAAAGTACATTTTCCCTAGTAGAATTACACTTGATATTCTTTCTGGATTATATTTGCTCAGCATTAGGCTTTATGTCGAATGCTATAAATGGTAGGTGCCCTTTAAAATTTGTATTCAGACCTGGTCTTTCCCCAGCTACAAATTAAGTTATGAACCATAACAAAAATATTCCCCACATTCAATTCATAGAGTGATAGATTCTGAAACACTTGTGAATTTAATTCAAGCACAGAGAAAAAGAAAAAAGATAAATAAGATGTCTGGAAAACTTTCCTATTGTATTCTTATATGAAAACTCCATTAAAGAATGTCTAAGCACAGTACAGGCTATACTTTAATTCTTCTTATTAAGTATTTACATTTTTGAATCACAATCACACAACATTTAGCAACCTCAGAAGAACACAAAGGTGTGCTTATTTTATTCTGCACATAATAAGAAGATAGTTTCTTTATCTCCAAGAGCACAAACAGCACTTCTTAGGCTGTTTTGTTGAATTTTGTATTTATCAAATTTTTGTATTATCGTCAGTCTCAATCTGAATTACTAATCCGTTATCTGTGGTGAAAAGGAAGGTAGCTGCATTATCAGTGTAAGTAAATACTCTTTCATAACCTTACAAACTTCTTATGGAATGCCTATTACAAGTAGCTGAAAGTAAAACTCTTATCCAGTCATTTTTTTTTATGTCAGCAGAAAGAGCATTTCTCAAGTTCATGGTGTTTTCAGGAAAGACTTGATAGACTGTTAAGGAGAGAAGTAAGGACATAAAGTTCAGAACAAGTGTTTTAATTGGTAATATTATTATTGGTCTAAGGAGAAATGTGAATGCAGCTTTTGTTTCTATAAGCTTTGTAAATACTTCAGTTATTTCTTGTTTAACTTTTAAGGGACATTAAACGTCAGAGAACATAGTGCTGATACTTGCTTCTTTTTCTCTTACCTTCTTTCCTCAATTCCAATTTATTCTTATTCACAGCTCCCTGTGGAGGAAACCTTACAGGTTCATCAGGTTTTATACTTTCACCAAACTTCCCTCATCCTTATCCCCACAGCCGAGATTGTGACTGGACTATCACTGTTAATAACGACTATGTTATATCACTAGCATTTATCAGGTAAACTTACAATTTCTCATTATTTTAAAAATCATGTTTGTGTAACTTTACTGGCAGCAGTTGTACAGAGCTCTGTGGTTTACTGTCAGGTATACTTAAATTAATTATCAGTATGATTAGTAATTGTTATCTGTGTCAGCAGTCTCATCAAGGACATCACAGTATTCACTGCACACAGAGCAGGAGTCTGCCAGCTCATTGCTCCTGTTCATTTAAAGGACTCTCAGCTTGCTCTGACTAATGAGTATTGGGATTGTTCTCAGTTTACTGATAGTGTCTTCTGAAAAGGCTGCTGTAGAATACCTCATCAAAAAGACTCCCATTCAGCTAAACTGTCTTTAAAAAGACCGACTCATATTTTCTATGAGACATTCACCTGATATTTAGGAAAAAGATAAAAAATGTTGTTTAAATGTAGGTTTATTAGTCCTTATCATTTCACAAACAATAGGATGATTTCCATTGCTGTGTTTATTAAATGGAAAAGGTTTAACATTTCCCTTTATTACAACACCATAATAAATTAAATTGATCTTAATGGAATCTACGGATGAACTTTTACTCTCTATATTGTGTGTAGCCCACAAAGTAAGTTTTGTATGTTTAAATGTGAAGATATGAAAAATAAGTATCACAGAACATTTGTATTTGTAATGCCCCTTGAAATTTAAATCCTGTTCATGGTGAAAGTTGTGTAATACTAGCTTTATTCTAATCAGTGTTAGTGTGATGAATTTTTTAGTGATGTTTGTCATATTGTTGTTTATTTTCATTTAGTCTTTATTAATATAGTATGTGATTTACTGATAAATATATTTGATAATTGCCTTTACAATATTAAATGTGAACTATTCTGTACCATGGAACTCTTTCATTACATTTTGTGTTTGACTAGCCTGGACAAAGTCATTTCTTTTGCAAACAGATTCAGTGAGGTATTTCATATTTAGATGAATGCCTCAGGGTGTGAATAATGTTAGTTGTTCCAAAGAAAGTATTTTCTAATATAAATCAGTATAATAAACTAAATGAGTATCTAAGAATATTCCACTTTTTGTATTCCATATTTAGGTATAGAAGACCATAAAATCTTGAATAAAAACAGTATTTTACAGTGCAAACCAGTACTGTATATGAACACTGTAGATAAATACCAAATATAGATCCCAAATATTGCTAGGTCATTCTTAAAATCTGAACAGTTACTGTGATTTCTGAGGGAAGTTGACAAGCTTAGTAGAGCTTGGTCAACAAAGTAGAGTGCTTCCTGAGATTTGCTTCAGTAATGACACACAGAGTAAGGCGAAAATTCTAGATTAAGAGAAAGACATATTCTTACATGAACCACACTTTGAATAAAAGAAAAAAAAATTCCACTTTTTAATCCCAAATATGGCTCTTGATTGGAACTCATCCCAGGAATCTCTTCTAAATTCAAGTGCAAACTCCTGCACTTCAAAAATAGAACCTATTGAGTTCTGTATTTCTTTTGAAGGAAATATTACCTAAGTAATGCAAAAGTTAAAGGCATTATTTTCACTGAAGAAGCCAGACCAGGTCTTTAATGCCTAAATTCAGTTTATCAGGACCTAGTGGCAATTAGAGATAATATATGGTCTGTCTTCATCCTTCAACTATCAGTTTTGTGTTTTTGTTTAATTTATACACAGTCAACCTCTCAAGGAAATTTGGTTAACTCCCTAGCCCTAGCTAACATTAAGTTCAAAATTAACAAAACTAATTAACTAACAATACTCACTTAAGCAACATAATTAACTGTGTTAATTACATTAACTGAAATTATGTTCAAAAGAAAGGTTTCAACACTTGACCTTTTCAGCTAAGCTGATGTGCAAAATATTGCTTCCCCTTAGCGTTACTGAGGATAATCCCTTTGCGAAAGCCTGATTAGTCTGACTGGATGTTGTGTACAATGTGCTCTGCTGCTGACTAAATAATATTATAAAGCATTTCTGTCAAGGGTCCCTGTAGATCTAACCTGATCATTTATCTAAAGATTCAGATGTCATAAATATTTTTTATGTATCTAAAAAGTTTGTTTTTTCTTTTTCTGAGTACGGGAAAAGATAATGGTTCTAAGCATTCTGTTGTTTTATAGCAAAAATATTTCCAATAAAAACACTTCCACAAATGATTATTCTGACAGTTGTTTGATTATTTATTTTTATTTTTATTTTTGCCATTTCATGGAAGCGGAGATAGTTCAGATGTCAAGGGGAAGTTCTTTACGATGAGAGCGGTGAGGTGCTGGAATGGGCTGCCTAGAGAGGTTGTGGATGCCTGGTCTGTAGAGTTGTTCAAAGACAGATGGGATGGGGCCCTGGGCAGCCTGGTCTAGTATTAGATAGGAGGTCAGTGGCCTTGCCAGCGGATTGGAGATTCATGATCGTTGAGGTCCCTTTCAACCTGGGCCATTCTGTGATTCTGTGATTCTTAAATTTTTATTTAAGGTGGCCATAGTGAAAATGTTATGAAAAGTATACTCTAATTTTTTTCTTTTCTTTTCTTTTTTCTCTACAGTTTCAGTATAGAGCCAAATTATGATTTTCTTTATATTTATGATGGACCAGACAGTAATAGCCCTCTGATTGGGAGTTTTCAAGATAGCAAGCTTCCAGAGAGGATAGAAAGCAGTTCAAATAACATGCATCTGGCTTTTCGGAGTGATGGATCTGTTAGTTTCACGGGATTTCACCTGGAGTACAAAGGTAAATAAGATTATATTTCTTCTGTATTCAAAATATTGCTAAGGTAAACTTCAATCTGCTGTACGTTTTCATAGCTGTTTGCCTGGTGAGGCTTTGGTTTTGTCTACAGGTATGATAATGTGTATTATTATACAGGCAGTAGGGTTAACACATTAGAAGGAAGGAATGCCATCAAGTGTAATCTCATCAAACTCTAGAGGTGGGCTGATATGATCTTAATGAGGTTAAACACAGCAAAGTGTGAGGTTTTGCACTTGGGTAATCTCAGATATGTATATAAACTGGGAGAAGAACTCCTTGAGAGCAGCTCCGACAAGAAGGACCTGGGAGTCCTGGTGGATAAAAAACTGAATATGAGCCAGCAGTGTGTTCTTGCAGCTCAGAAGGCCACTGGTATCCCAGGCTCCATCGGGAGAGGGGTGGCCAGCAGGGACAGGGAGGTGATTGTCCCTCTCTAATCTGAACTTGTGAGGCCCCATCTGGAGTCTACTGTACGAGCCTGGGGCCCCCCCAACACAGAAAAGATTTGAACCTGTTGGAGAGGGTTCGGAGGAGGGTCATGAGAATGATCAGAGTTCTGGAGCATCACTGCTACAAAGACAGGCTGAGGGAGTTCAGCCTGGAGAAGTGAAAGCTGCAAGGAGACCTCATTGCAGCCTTCAGTATTTAAAAGGGAATTACAAACAGGAGGAGAATCATTTTTTTTTGCTCAGGACAAAGAGACAAGGGATAACGGTTGTAAGCTCAAGGAGGAAAGATTTAGATTAGTTGTCAGGGGGAAGTTCTTTACAGAGAGAGTGGTGAGGTGCTGAAACAGGCTGCCCAGAGAGGCTGTGAATGCCCCATCCCTAGTGTTGTTCAAGACCAGGTTGGATGAGCCCCAGCAAAGTCTGGGCTAGTATCAGATCTTAAGGTTTGTGGTCCTGCCTGTGGCAGGGGGTCTGGAACTTGGATCCGTTCCAACCCAAGCCATTCTGTGATTCTATGATTTAAAAATATGGCACTCTATATGATCTTTCCTTTGAAATACTGTCCCACAGTATTGTGAGAGCCAAATTTTGTGAGCTGGATAAGGTGGGTGGAACACTGACATTATTGTTTAGACTGGAGAAGAGGAGACTCAGGGATACCTTATTGCTTTTCATTACTACTTGAAAGGAGGCTGTGGTGAGGTGGAGGTTGGTCTTTTCTTGTAGGTAACAGTGATGAGAGGCCTCAAGTTGTGCCAGGGGAAGATCAGGTTGAATATTAGGAAAAGTTCTTCTCAGGGTCAAGCATTGAAACAGACTGGCCAGGGGAGTGGTAAATAGGCTTTCCAGGATTTGTAAGACCCTATATATAGCAGAGTGACCATGAACCAGAAACATGTTCTCTGGTAAAGACAGGTAACTACCTTCTGGACTGGGAGTGGAAGCAAGAGTGGAATCTGCAGCTATGGGCAAGAGATTCTCCCATCTATTGGAAGAATGGATGTGGCTCAGGGCAGCCTGGCAGGGGGGTTGAAACTAGCTGATCTTGCAGCATAGGCCATTCCATGATTCTGTTTTGATCTTCAGAGGTCACACCTTGAATACATTTAAGGTCTTATCAGTGCTGAAAAGATTTTGACACAGATAAGCAAGTCTAGTGCAATGGAGGGTTTCCAAGATAAGTAGGAAACTGGAACCACATAACATTTAAAAAAGAGTAAAGGAATTAGGAATCAGCTATCTAATGGGAGTGTATAGAAAAGATAAAGCCAGAGTCACAGAGAGCGTATCACTTCACTCTTCATATAGTGTAGTCTGATATACTTACTTTTTCTTACAAAGTTCGCTTAACAGCCACTTCAGATTTCAAGAAGTAGTTTGAAAAATGCTATGTATTTCAAGTTTTAAAGAATAGTTATTAAAAAACTGTGTTTCTAAAAGTATATTATTAGTGTTTAGTCAGCAAATTTAGCAGCCTGTCACAACAGTTCCTTTGGCAAAAAAGAAAATTATTGGGCTGTAATTTTTCCCCACAGAAAATCTGTGCTATGACAGATGATGTCTTCCCTCAGTTTTTGATTTGTGTTCCAGACATAATAGATTGCTTTATCTTTTTTTAATTTCCTATTTAATGCTAATGTATACCTTATTCAAAGACTACTAGAATTCTGACGCACAAATTTCTTACCATAAACTCAGGAACAGTAATCTCATAGTACAAGCTTTAAAGAAGTTCAGTAATAGATAACTCATTGGGCACTGGGTGCACCCTCAGCAAGTTTGCTGATGATACAAAGCTGGAAGAAATGGATGACAAAGCAGAAGGCTGTGCTGCCATTCAGTGACACCTAGACAGGCTGGAGACTTGGGCAGAAAGGAACCAGATGAGGTTTAACAAGGGCAAGTGTAGGGAGGAATAACCACATGCACTGGTACAGGTTGGAGGATGACCTGTTGGAGAGAAGCTCTGGGGAGAGCGAGGAGAGGGACCTGGGTGTCCTGGTGAATGACAGGTTGGCCATGAGCCATCAGCATGCCCTGGTGGCCAAGAAGGCCAATGCATTAAAAAGAGCATGGCCTGCAGGTTAAGGGAAGTGATCCTTCACCTCAACTCTGCCTTGGTGAGGCTTCATCTGCACTGTTGTGTTCAGTTCTGGTCTCCCCTGTACAAAAAAGACAGCAATCTCCTCAAAATAGCCCAGTGGGGGGATATAAAGATGATAAAGGGCATGGAACACCACTCTTATGAGGAAAGACTGAGAGATCTGGTTCTGTTCAGCCTTGAGAAAAGAAGACTCAGAGGGAATCTGATTCATGTCTGTAAAAATCTAAGGGACAAGGCCAGTCTCTTCTCTGCAGTGTGTGGCAATGGCCACAAACTGAGGCATAGGAGGTTCCAAACAGACATGCATGGGAACTTCTTCACAGTGAGGGTGACGGAACACTGGAACAGGCTGTCCAGTGTCCAGTTGTCCAGTGCTTTGGTAGAGGGGTTGGACTAGATGATCTCTAGAGGTACCTTCCAACCCCTACAATTCTGTGGTTCTGTGATTCTGTGACATGCCAGAGGGACAAGATGCCATCTAGAGGGACTTAGGCTTAAGCAATGGACACAAGTGAACCTCACGAGGTTCAACAAAACCGAATGCAAGGTCATGCACCTGGACCATGGTAACCATGGTAAGAGAATTGAGTGCACCCCTGCTGAAAAAGTCCTTAGAGTACTGGTCGATAGCAAGCTAGACAGCAGTGTACACTTGCAGCCCAGAAAGCCCCCTGGGCTGCATCAAAAAAACCGCGACAAGCAGGTTGAGGGAGGCGATCCTGCCCCTCTGCACTGGTGGGAACTCAGCTGGAGTACTGTGTCTAGTTGTGAAGACCTCCTGCATAGGAGAGGCTTAAACCTGCTGGAGCATGTCCAGAGGAGGGCTACAAAAATAATCCAGTGGTTGGAACACCTCTCCTATGAAGGTAGGCTGAGAGAGCTGGGGCTGTTCAGCATGGAGAAGACAAGCACTCTGAGGTGATGTGATAGTGTCTAAAGGGGAGTTACAGAAATGAAGGGGACAGACTCTTTAGTGGGGTCTGTTGTGATATAACAAAGGGAAAATGGCTTCAGGCTTAATGAGGATAGATTTAGGTTAGATATAAGGAGAAAGTCTTTTACATTGAGGGTGGAGAGACACCGGAATAGGTTGCCTAGAGATATGATTGATGCCCTGTCCCTGGAGACTTTCAAGGTGAGCTTGGATCAGTCCCTGAGCAACTTGATCTAGCTGTGCATGCCCCTGTTCATTGCAGAGGAATTGAACTAGATGACCTTTAAATGCCTTTTCCAACTCATTCTAAAAATTCTATGATTCTGTTATTCATGTTTTCTTGTTATTGTCAAATTGTTATACCTCTAAATAAATGGTCTTTATTTATTTATGTAGTGAATTAATGAATTTGATAATTCAAACCTGGGAGAATTTTCAGTTTGCTCTATGGTCTGCCAGACTTTTCAAATGACAGTTTAGTTGGTTTACATAATAACTATTAAGACCAGTGTCATATCTTACAGACTTTTTGGTAACTTGAATCTCTTTACTTCTGATTGTGAACCCAGGTTTTGGAATATTAGTGTTACAGAGGTGTTAGCCTTTCTTTTCAAGTAATACTGAATTTGGAAGACTTACCTTTCAGAACAGGAGATATTTAGTATTGTATGCACCATACTACAGCTATCTAAATGAATCATTGTGGATATCAGATACTTACTATAATTAGGTACTGTAAATCTCATGGCAGTGTTACCCACATTAGAAGATTTTCATGTTCTTTTGGAAAATATGAAATGGAAATTTCAGAAGGATTATTCTATCTTTCCATCTTCAAATTTAACTATATGAAACATTTATGGTTTAGTTGTATATTGTTTTTCAGCTCTCATAAATACTAAAATACATAGGTTGCTTTGAAAGTAATGCCTTATTTTGATGTAAACTGCTACAGATACAAATAACACTGAGCACATTCTCAGCTATGAAGCAGTTTTTCAATGTAGTCACCACCATTAGCTCTGCAATTTTGATAGCAATGAACAAGAGACTTCATCTGCGCTAGTGGAGGTAATCCACTGTCGCTGCTGTCACTGCTGAAATGCACCACCCACCATCTCACTGTTCTCACATCCACTGTTTGGTCTCCACAGATGTTCAGCAGGTGTCGGTGAATATGAATGGGTGCCATTTTTTTCCTCATGGAAGAATTCAGTTGCACACTTTTGCTTCATGTGCATTTCCATGGCAGGCACCATTTTTCACTGTGCATGTCGGCTGTCATCTGTCACACAGAAACAGAAATTAATGTAAGATTGGTGGGAAATTTCAGCCTCTTACTGACATACTACTAACATCTGCCTCTGATGTCATGGGATAACATAAAATAGGAGGCATTACTTTCAGAGTAGGTCTTGTATAAAATGGCCTTAAGAAAGCAAAATTAAATTTGCTTCATCATCTTGACTGCGGTAGGGAGAAATATCTGATATGTGGCTAAAATATATCAAAGATGTGTATATTTTTGTTTTTCCTGTTTTCTCTTAAATTTTGAAAGTTTAGCTTAGGGACTCCTAGAACCTGTGGAAATATTTTTATATTTAAAGCTCTTATAGCCTTTTGGCAAAGATCTGAAAGTGCAAAGAACTGCAGTGCAATTATGACTGGTGCAACTCTTCTCAGACATAAAAAGTTGGTACTTACCTTGCTGAAAGTGAATAAATATTCCTTGTTGATTTTCACAACTACACCATAAATGATTAAGAAGAAAATCTCGATTTTCTTTCTTCTGCTTCATAAAAAAAAAATTCCCCAGATTACATCCAACATAACACAAAATCATATGATTCATTATAACTTCTACCATTTCCTGAGACATTTACTGTTTTATTTTTCATAAATGGAAAAATACAGTTAATTTTTCCAACATGTTTCTGTATGTTTGCTGAAAATATCTGAAAATACCGGTTCTTTTTTTTTTTTTTTTTTTTTTTTTGTGTGTGTGCAGTTTTTATTCCTTGAACTAGTGATCACGTTACAGATAGTTATGGATGTCCACTTGCGGTTTATTGATTTTGAAGAAATTCTTATTCATGTATTTTTTTGTCACAAACCACTTATACAGAGTTCCCCCACTCATCAATTTTTAGACCTTAGATCTTAAAACCAGGATGTGTCTAGTTTAGCAATAAGAGTGAATTCTGGAAAAATGCTTTTTGTGATTACACTCTAGCACTCTAGGCAAAAATATAAGAAACATGAGTTTATTCACTATATAGCAAAGAATTCAGTTCTTAAAGTGAAGGAGGGATGACTAGAGTCACAGGAAATTGATGCAGAAGAGAAAAATTCTCAAGCATATATAAAATGTTAAATAAATAAGGCATTACATGTCTGCAGTGTTCTCAAAAAAAAAAGATAAAATAATAATAATAAAAAATAAACCCTGAGAGAATTCCAGAAAGTATATATATAATATTTTAGATTATATTCACAATTATGTTTATACTTTTTTCTCTTATAGCAAAGCTACGTGAATCTTGTTTTGATCCTGGAAATATAATGAATGGAACAAGACTTGGAATGGACTATAAACTAGGGTCAACTGTCACATATTACTGTGATGCTGGTTATGTTCTGCAAGGATATTCTACGCTCACTTGTATTATGGGAGATGACGGTAGACCTGGGTGGAACAGGGCTCTACCCAGTTGTCATGGTAAGAGCAATTTTTCTTCTTTTTTTTTTTTTTTTTTAATTTGCTGTTATTATTCTTGCTTTTTCATATGAAAAAAAAAACCAAACCTACAAAATGAGATAATTTTAATAAACTTATTTTTTGGGAAAAAGAAATCTCTTTTGTATTAAATAAATAAATAGTCTTGTTCAAAAAATGTCACATCATTTGTAACAAAGAAGCCAAAAATTCAGTGGCCAAAAATTGAAAAAATGATGCTAGCAAATTTGAAATTTTTTACAAAATTTTATGAGGTATGGTGGAGATCAACAGTTTCTTCCCTAGTTTAAAATTGGTTAAGAATATTTTCTATTTGCTTTGTAGATAGAAGTCAGTCAGGAAGGTACATATATGGTAGAAAAAGTTGGTTTTCTTCTTTTTGGAGGGTTTTTTTTTTTCATAACTAAATAAAGAATTTATTTATCAGTGTTGCAATAACTGAAACTATCAAGTGCACTTATACTCAGTAGTATATATTTCCAGTGTTGTTTTTTTTTAATGTTCACTAAAGGCAAAGTGTTTTTCTTGGATAGAGTACCATCTTAATTAAAACAGACGATAAAATCTTATACTAAAATGGGTAGTGGACTTTTGTCATTGATCAAAATGAACTTTTTTTTTGCTTTTTGCTTTGTTTTTTGTTGTTGAGGTATGTCGTGTTTGTTTTTTGTTGGGTTTGTTTTTGTTTTTTTCTGAATGAACAAGGCCTTATATCAAAGATGGTGGAAATTCCTTTTAGATGGTATATCACATGTTATGATGAATTAAACAACAACAACAACAGGGGATTTTATGTTATCATTTGTGTTTAATTTGCTTCTTCTCCTGCTTAGAGTTGATAAATATCGATTTGTAGATATGTTTCTTTGTAACATTGTATTCTAACCACATAATCAATGCTTTCCAGAACTGAAAAAGAGAATATTTATTTATCTATGAGAAAGATAATAACAGTAGATTATATTTCAGTTGTGTAACATTGGCTGAAGTAAGTTGAACTTTTGGGCTTGTCAGCTGTCCAGTCTCACCTAAGTAAAAAATTGTCTTAATAAAGAAATTATATTCTTCCATTCTGCAAACTGTATATCTGAAGCTCTATAAAAATGACAGTATTGTAGTAAAATACAGTATACGATACAGCTTGTATTTCTTTTTTCATTTTCTTATTTGTTTTTGAGAAGAATTTCTGAGTACTTGAACTCCCTTTATGATTGTAATATTTTGATCTAAAGATTTGGATGTACAGTCTGGAAATAAGTTTGTTTACAAGTTGCTTTTCTGCCTAACTTCTACCCTTTTAACATCAATTTGGGATTCAGGATCCTCTATCCTGAGAAACATAGTTAGTCATACAGCTCTATGGGGGAAGAGAAATATCTCAGAATTTGAAAAAGAAACTGTTACCAATGAGTACCATTTCATCTTGCTCATATTTGAAGCTAAGTAGGAGAGAGGAGAGATAGGAATAATATTCAATGCTCCAGATGGCTCTCAGTCTTGTTAAGATAGTTCAAAGAGCATAGAAAAACCTCTGTTTAAGAGGAATTTGTGTAAAAAAATATTTGATCATTTATAGGAAGAAAATAATTAGATAAATAACATCGAAAGTTTGATAGGAGGGTGAAACTGATATGCAGTAGTCCAAAGATGGTCCTTCTTGTTGCAGCATATACTGATATTTTCAATGAATAGAAAAATTTCAAAAGAGGAGTACATTCTCTGTACATTCTGACAAACTTGTTATAGCTTAACATATCCTCCTGAAGATGTCAGATGAGTTTGATGGATCCATGTAAAGATAGTAGCCAAGGGTCTTCTTCTAAGGCCTTGGCTATTGGATAAAACATGGAGGGGAATGAAATCCTCACAAATTATTAAAAATAAAATGTAGGCCAGGACTCTATTATACTGGAAGTGTAACTCTTAGCAATAGCTTTAAACATTCTCTAGAAGTGTCTGCTGCATCATGCCTTGCAGAAAATCTGTGTTGAGAAACACTTGTCCTGGGTGTTGTCAGGCTTTGGCATGAACCAGCTAATGAACTGCTCTGTCCATCAAAGCATATTTTTCTGGGAAAATGTGGATCTAGTAAATACAAGTAGCTACAGAGTTTGAAAGTCAATAACTGTTGATTTTGGGGTTAGATGAAAGCTGAACAGATGCTTTCCGGATCATAAAAAAAAAGTTTTCTGAAATCTATTCAGTGCACACCAAATATATATTTATGGCCTAGTCCTCTATACTTTAGGCTATACTGAGGCATTTGGTTGAAATCATTATTCAAAATTATCTTGGGCCTCTCTAATAAGTGTGGGAAGTGAACCAAATTGTTGGTTTCTCTTTTTGTAAATTTTTTCTGAATACATGAAAAGATTATCCAAGGTAATATACTAAGCTATTAGTCATTTTATGGTGGATGTCAAGAACAGAATGTTATTAACATATGCAGATGCAATGTTCCTATGACAGGAATGAAGGTAAATAATTTCTTAGTTTCATCCACTATAGTTCATTTTATGTTTTTGGTACCAAGCAACAATTGTTCACAGAAAGACAGAAGGCTCTGCAATGAAAAATTGCATTTATGATCAAGTGTAAGACCTTATTCCTAACAGAAGAAATAATTTATTTACTACTAAAAATGTTGCTGTGTTTTATTATACTCTGTTGTTTTGGCTTTGGGAATATTTGAGTACAGGTTTTAATTTATCTCCATCTGAAAGACACAGTAAACCATATCAGACATTGTCAAACTCTTTATGCCATGATTTATATTTTATGCCTCCTTTTTTTTTTTTACTAAAACCACAGTGCTCAATATATTCAGATACATCTTTTATTAAAATGTGTTTGAAAGAAAAGTCAATTTCATACTATGACATTTTAAAATAATAGAAACATTCTTAAATATAATTGCAACAAGAAGTCTAATCCCATGGGCAAGAGTACATAATTACATATAATAGCATTTTAGTGATTAAAGACCACGCTAAAGACTGGATGCATGTGTAGTATTAAGAGAGAAACATGAACTTCTCTGTTAAATGATCTGGAGGATAATTTTCTTTATTAGTAGCCAGGAAAAGGGGTGCTTGCAACCTTACCATCCCCCAGTGTACTAATTTACTAAAAACTGAAATGTCAAAGTAAATACAATTTTTCTTTTGGCCAGAAGGTTGTTTTTTTGTTTAATTTGTCTATTTGTACTTTTCTTTTTTTTTTCTTTTTGTAATGGAAACCTTTTAGGATGCAAGAACTTACTTGATTAACAGTATTCCAAATTCCTAAGCTGTCACACTTGTGGAAGTAAAAAGATTTTGAAAGGCACAAGAAATTAGTTAGTAGCTTAAAATTCATTACCTTACGTATGTGATGTTTAGCATTCTCAGCTATATTGAAAAGCCAGCTAAACAAAAGACATTTCTAGGAAAAAGAAAAAAAAAAAAAAAAACAGGAAAAAAAAATACAACAACAGATCAATACGAAAATGTATCTGAGCTCAAACTCCATAACAGTGTTACTGATGGAAGTAGTAACTGCATTTTGCATTGGTTACTGTTGTTGTCCAGTAATTTGTTGTTGTTCCTTTCTTATTAAAAACACGCATATCCTTTCTTATTAAAAACACGCATATGCAAGTTCTTCTAAGATTTCATAGATTTAATGTGCTTAGCTGATGCTTGCTTCTGCCATTCTTTTGCAGAACCTCGGTATGGTGAATTCGCTTTAAAATAATTCACCTGTGACAGGCTTTGCATTCAATACATTGTCTTCATACTTTGAAGGTTGCAAAGGATTTAATGAGATCATGCAATAAAAGCAGATATATAGTGAAGACAGCAAGTCAGCATAACTTATAATCACTACGAAAGAATTTCTTGCAGAAATTAAGCCTCAGAAATCCAATGTTTTTTTCTTCTCAACAGGAAATGGCCTTTGTCAGAAATGTTGAGAATGACATGAGTTTAAATGTTTGGCATTCAGAGAGTCATTCAGAGAGTTGTTTGCAGCAATGCAAATACTTCTGCATATTCAGCATTCTATTAAAGCAGAAAAATTTTAAAGGCACACTTAAAATATGTGGAAGAGGTGGCATAGGTGTTCAGTTTAGACAAATTCATTTTTCCTCCTTTGCATGTCTGACAATTTAATATAAACTTACCCCTACTAATTTTAAATTTGAGTTATGACTAAAAGTTATTACAAAATGAAATTCATTAATCACCATAAAAATACAAGCAAGTTATGCCACCTGCTCTTGGACTTCCACTGTAATGTGATTATTATGGATAGACTTCTTTACTTTCTACGTAAGAATTCTTTCTTCAATGAGCAATGAGATGAGGTATAATTTTTCTTGTATAGCGCACTTACATTTTGCTTTGTCATGCTTACACAGTTCATGTGAGTAAATAAAAAATATATGGAGATGTACTTCTATTTACCTTAGAAAGCATGAAGATGATATTTATACTTTTATATTAAAGCTACCTAGCAGATCTCTTAAATTCTTGCAAATAAATGCTGTGCAGCCAGTAGTTGGAAAAAAGAACCTCACACATTAGTTTTCTCTGTATTGCTTATGTTAATGATTCTGTGTAATGTCACTCATTATTCTGCATAAGTTTGTTTTTAAATTTGTGTGGAGTGAAATGACACTAGAAAAAGCAGGATGAAGTGTGAAGAGAGGAAACATTATTTCCCTTAAAATAATAATAATAATAATCTATTGAAAGTATTAGTATAGTGTAGTAATACACATAATATTATTACAGTGTAGGGAGATTGCTTATCAGTTACTATCATTGGCAAGACAGACTAGATTTAGGGAAGATTAATCTATTGCCAGTAAATAGCAGAGTAGGATAGTGAGAACTCTCCTCACCATATTCTTCTCAGACTCATCTTCTTTGTGGACCTCCTCTCTCTAAACAGAGCAGGTGGATGTGGAATGAGGAGTTACAGTCAGTTCTTAAGATCATCTCTGGAGCTCCAACCTCTTTTCCCTTTTCTTCTTTAGTGAATTCCTTCCACAAGCTACAAAAGCTGCTCCAATGTGGGTCCGTACATTGGGGTTCATTCTTAAAAAACAGACTGCTCCAGCAGGGGTCCCCTATGAGTGGTAGGACAGCTCCCCCAGACCTGTAATGAAGGCTCTTTTCCACTGACTGCAACTTCAGGTCTTATAGAAGTCTAGTAAAGTGATATGATCAAATGTTTGACTTGAATATCTGACTGCAACTCTATACATTCCATTCGAAAATTCACAGGTAATGCATTTATTTCAACTGAAAGTATATAAAAATATTTATTACTTTTTTCAGCAATTTTATCTTTTTTTTCTTTTCATTAAATCAGGCAAAGCTGCTTTTTTTTTTTTTTTTTTTTTACTGTTCACAGTTCTGTGCTTAGACAGTGTATTAAAATGCATGAAATTCTTTGCCATAACCTGACTCAGCAGCATTCTCGTTTCAGTTCAGTGTTAACAGCACACTGATCGTTTAGTTATTGGTAAGCAATGGGTGTGTGTCCAGGGCCAGGCAGGGCCACTCATTAGGGAAGATGATGATGATGACAATATGGGGCAGGGAGCAGGCCACAGAAGAGTTTGTGCTGGACAGCATCTGACCCACAGGCCACGGGTTCGACGTGTCTGAGTTAGTCAGTTACTGTAGGAACAGTGTGTTCTCTACTTACCTATGCTAAGTGTAACTTCAGAGGAAGAGATTCTGTGTTTTATACTTCCTAAGTAATGCTCAATTTAACAATACAAGCAGAATACTTTTTATATATTTTTACTTTTCATACTTTTCATATTTTGGAAATTTACCGTGTATTTCTAACTTGCTTTTTGCCCAGGACAAGACATCTGTTTTATGAAATCAGATAAACCATGACCTAAACACCTAGAAATAGAATTTTCATCAATTAAGGTTGCATTTTAAACATGTAAAATGCTACTCAAATGCTGCATATTCTGAAAAAATAATTGCTTTTACTCAGACTTGAAAATACAGTTTATGGACTTCTGAAGAGATAGAAAGGATTTTATTTTCTTGTGTTGGAAATATTTTCAGAGTACTAGATCATGATTCTCAAGCATCCGCTGTCGTTTTTTTTTTTTTTTTTAAATAAATGTCTATTCCTTTACCATTCCAAAATTTCTTCTCTGTATAATCAGTGAAATGAGGTGGATGTCTTAAGAGGTCACCAAACAGGATTCAAAAGTCTTGTTAAGAAGGTGTATTTTTCTGTTTGCATCTGGATTTACTAAACCAAATCTAAAGTGCTTACAAACAGCAAGAGCAGCAACATGGATATATTGAGTGCAGTGAAATATCCACTGTATGGAAGCTATACAGCTTGAGGTTAAAAGATACAGCAAAAAATATTTTGAAGGGATTGTAGGATTACTTAATTTTCTGTTTAAGTGATACTGTTTTTCTTATATAAGGAGATTCCTGATGTAGTAAAGGGCTTGCTGTCTGAGTATACCTTAACCTACAATTTTCATACTGAAAACATTGAGTGTTTGACCTTTTGCATACACATTTGAAATTAATAGTATGGATTTACCATATTCATTATATAATAAAAACTGTGAGTAATTATTCAGTGATTTCTTTTAAAAAGTGCTTATGTTATATACTGATAAATAAAGAATAAGAAATTAAGAAGTTAATTACAACAACTTAATTAAATTCAGTTTCCAGAGAATCCTATTTGTCAAGGTATTTAAGAGATTAGTAAAATAGAAAACTTTGTAAAACAGTTCAGGGTTTTTGTTTTTTGTTTTTTTCTTTGATTTAACTAAATCTTTAGCTAGTTTGTAGAAACTAAATTTAATGAGGAAAATGTTAGGAGGATGAAATAGTTTAAGCTTATCATCAAATAATCAGCATAAAATTGAGTTTGAAGAGACCTTTAAACCCTTTTGGGGGGTTGGACTCGATGATCTCTTGAGGTCCCTTCCAACCCCTATGATTCTATGATTCTATAATCTACACCATCTTCCTCAGTTACATAAACTTTGTTTTACTTAATATAAACTTGTTTCTAAGTGCTAATATCTTTTTTATTTTTCCTTGAAGATTTTTTAGATCCATAATATTATTTCAGAGTATCCTATTATTTGGATGAAAAAATTTCAAACTGTTTATTCATACAGTATGCAAATATGTATTTTCTAAAGACACCTAAATATGATAGAATTGTCATCAATAAGTAATTAATCATGATCAGTTGATTATAAACAGCTGGAATTAAAGAAAATGATCCAGTCATCTGTGCTGGATATACCTGATAAATATGTAGTCCTCTAACTTAATCTTAGCTAGCAGTCTGAAGATTCTCACTCTTGCCTAAGACTTCAGGAGCCCAATCAACTGTAAGATTAATTAGGTGGGATTCACTGGTGATTACTTGTTAAAGTCTCATATTTCATTTCTTGTACCAAGTTTTAGCATGTTCATATTGACTGTCACAAGGGGGACCTGAGAAAAAGCTGCAATTAAGTTTAAAAAGAAATTCAGTTTTCCTTCTTGTCAGGTCCACATTAAGGAGTTACTGGTATACTCTAGGAATGGTGAGATCAGCTTTCAGCTTAAAATGGATAGTGTCATGATGCCCAATGTTTCATTGTTATGCTGCATATAGTAAAAACTTTTTTTTTCTGATCTTATACTCTCTTGAAGGAACAGTATAATCTCCAACGGATTTTTACCTCAATTTGCCTCAATATTTTTAGATATTCACTGCAATATTTTCATTATATAATCTAAAATATATATAATTATAATACATATATGTATATATATTAATACCCTAAATTGTAGTTGAATGTTAACTTAAGTTAATATAACATAATAATTAAAAATCTCATACGTATATGTGTATTCCAACTACTGCAATAATTATCTTGTGTTTCTATGAATTTCACTATCTAAGGAGTGGCTAGAGGAAGTATGGGGACAGGTTCTTCAGAAGGGCGTGTTGTGATAAGATAAGGGAAAATGGTTTTAAACTAAAAGAGGGGAGATTTAGAATGGATATAAGGAAAATGTTTTCTACGAGAAGAGTAGTAAAGCACTTGAACAGATTGTTCAGAGGTGGTAATGCCCCATCCTTGAACACATTCAAGGTTAGGCTGGACCAGGTTCTAGGCAACTTGATTTAGCTGCAGTTTTCCTTGTTCATTGCAGGAGACTTAAACTAAGTGACCTCTAAAGGTCCCTTCCAACTCAAACAATTCTGTTGTTCTATGAAAAACATTTCCTTCATTTTATAATTTTATATTGCTTTGACAATCAGTTGCTGATTATGTTGGTATTTTTGAACTATACTTATGTAGGATGTCAGGTTATGTACTGTTTTAGTTCATGAATGAATTATTAGTAAAAGACATCAAACTATATTTGGGTTGTGTTACAACTGGGAGAACATGTAAGTAAATGAAGGTCAGAGAACATTACAGTGATGTTTTAATTGTCCCCAGTTCAAATATTAGTGTCTAGTTAACTTCTTTTTATTTCACCATTGTGACAAAAGGAGCAAATTAACAGAGAAACAGCTGGCCTAAAACAGATCAGATTTTCTCAGTGAGAGTATATATGACAATAATATATTCAAAATGTATCCAAACTGTCCACAATGTGCTCAAATTGGACACCCTGTGAGGAATGGAAGAGAAAAAAAAAAATCATAATTTTTGGCTCTGTAACCCCATACAAGCAGAGAGAGTTCATTGAACTAAAATTGAAGACAACAGAAAACGCTACTTAATGGTGACATGGGAGTCACTTAGAAACATCATTTTAGAACCTCACCAACCTAAAGTTGTCAACGGTTTACCGGGCTATTTCGGCCCAGTTCCTCAACAGTTGATGCAGGGGACCCATGGACCCATGCCCCAGGAAAGGGGAAGGGGGAAAGGGAAAAGGGAGAAGGGAGGTGGGCCTAGAAACAAAACAGCGGCAACAATCAGAGGAGGAAAGCTAATTTACTAAATAAGATATCAGAAAGCAAAATAACACAATATAATGCAATATAATTGGAATTGAAGCTAATAAATCAAATAAAATGAGCAGGAGAGAGTGTCCAATAAACCAAAGGCCTTATGCTAGCGCTGAAGGCGATACAGCAGCAAGCACCCACTGCTGAGTAGATCCCAAAGGAAAGAGCATGTCCTGTGACCGCAGACAGTTTTTATCTTCCCCTCTGAGAGGAAACATGTAAAAATTCAATGCCTCGCAGAGTCCTCTGGGGAATGTAGTTCTTCTTCTCCTCGGAGACACGTATAACCGGAATTATCAATGATCCATGGAGCTGGAGTATTAACTCTTTAACTTTTAATGAACTACATGGTGTTATGATGTGGAATACCAATGCCAAAAATCATAAAAGCATGACAGAAGTAAACTCTGAAAAGATAAACCTAAGCACACAAAAACAGCAAAGACAAAGAATCTAACAGTAGTTAAAATATCTACACCAAAAAAGGGGAATCCTCTTTAAATGAAGGAAGTAGAACTGTGTGTACAGCAAGGTTTTGACAAATAACTACTGAAGTAGTGAATGTGATGCTTTTTACAGTATGAGAAAAGTATGAAAATTATTAAAGTGTCAGTAAAATATCAGGACCTAAAGTGTATTCAAAGACAATGTAACTGAGGAAAAACTCAGTAAATAGTTATTTATGCTGCGTTATTCCATGCCATACATTATCTTGAGAGGAGACCAGTGAGGTCCCGAATTAGAATAATTCCTTTCCTTTTAAGGAACTGTTTCAAAATGGGTACAGTAGATACCCTGAAGTAAATCAATGAATTGAAACTTAGCAAGTTGTTTGGACTGGCCAGTATTTTCTGTGAAGCTTTGAAAGAGCCTAGGTATGAGATATTTGAAGTACCAATGTTGATCTTAAGGTTGATTTACATAGTGAAAATTGATAGAGATTATAATAAAGAATAGAATTAGGACACACATGGTGAAACATTGCAGAAAACTCAATGTAACCTTTGAAGAAAACTGTGAAGTTTAATGGGAAGACAGGGAGAATACGAATTAAACTAACAGCAGTTGCTGCAATATCACTGAATTGCTAAAACCTTGACAGAGTTCCCCAAAGAAAGATTTTAAGGGAAGCATTATCTGATTATAAGATAAGAAAATTGATGTCTTCTTTGTCAAAGAGTAATACAGTCATTACAGGCAGATTAGCTCCTCTTCCTTCCTAACTCTCTTCTACATCCCTTATGAAAATAGTGAGAGTCTTATTATCAAAAAATAAATTACAATAACTCTTTTTTAGTCTGATACCTCTTCATGCTCTTCAACATTTTGGTTATTAACTGAGAACTATAGCTCTTCTGAGTTGGAATAAGTGCATGTTTCTATCCAATGTGATAGCCATAGAGATGGCTTATGTGACTAAGCAGTTATGTGTTAGAAACCATTAATTAATTTCAATCTGTGACATCATGTACAATAATCTTAAAAATATTTATCTTACCATTTGAGAGAGTTATTTTATTTATCCCAAATACTATAGGGTTGGATGAGACATCCTCTGGGGAAATTTATTATTATTTTTTAACTATTGTTTTATACACACATTTCTAAAAAAATATCTTCACTATTATTGTTTGCCTAGGTGATCTGTGTTCCACTTTTTTTTCAATTATCTGCATTATAAAATTGTCATGTTCAATTTGCCACTACTTTTAGAATTACCATATGTTAAACTTGAATTAACACAGGTATTTAAGTTATTGAATGGAGATGGATGTTCCTACTTTTTGAATTTTAACATGTATTTCTTTTTTAAATACCAAATTATATTTATTAGAGTTAATAGTGGTTTGGATGGGCAAGAACATTTTCTTCTTGCAACTAACTACTTTGTCTTTTGTCTCCCAAGAATAGTTTGTTATATGTCTGATATTTTTTTTGTAGATATGATTTCACTGGTAAATTTAATTACCCATGAATCCAATTGAAAAATGAAAGGGATAATCATTTAACTAAAGGGCTTTGAAAAGTGCAGAAGCCTACCTACTTGAAATTAACTTAAAAATCTGTCTTGCAAATGAAAATAGTAGTGATGGCAAAGAAATCTGAGATGGAACATATTACAGTGATTTTAGTTAATTTATTCATTAGTTGTCAGATCTCAAATTTAAAATTAGATTTTGTTAGAACGGTAATTGTAGTTTCTTTTTAAATTGTCGATATGCATACACACTCAGTATATTGTGTAGAAAAAACCTCTAAGCCAGTTTCCAACATAAGGAAGTGTAGATTTTCCGTGTAATAATATCCTTAGATAAATCAAGAAAAAGCTATCATTGTGGCTGTCATTCATTGATAGTACTAGAGTACTCATTTGGATAAAGAGATTCTCTAGAGATTTGCGGTTTGGTGGCATAGAGCAAGAACCATCAAGGATTTTTGTAAAAGAGTGATGGAGTCATTACAGGCAGATTATCCCCTTTCCTCACCATCCTGTTCTACATCTTCTATTAAATAGTGAGTCTTATCAAAACAAAATTCAGGAGATGATATCACCATCTCTGTAGCAATAAGCAGCATTTTGATTTTGTGTACCCATGAAGTTAATTAGTTTTTAAGAAAGTACAAATAATTTTAACTTCTCTACTCAGTGTTGTTTTATTCTTCTTAATGAAAATATATTTTAAATATGCCCTTGTCTACTGAACTGTATAACAAACTATTCTCAGTGAGACCTCTACTGAATTGTCTATCAAATAACTTGGCTATTTGAACTTGAAATCACTTTTCATAACAAATAGGAATGATTCTTCCATAAATTAAATTCTTAATTAAATAGAATTTAGATATAAAGAGAATGCACAAATGAGTAAAAAAATAATGCAAAAGCTATAATCTTTCCAAAAAGGTTTTAAAGAGATTGTTTTCCTCCAGAAGTTCCCCAAATATCCTGTCAAAACTTAGCTACAGATAGTTGACTTGAAAAGCATTTTAAAATTGCTATCATTCACTTGTAGAATTTAGTTATCTGACATACAAATGGGATTGAATACTAATGACAAAGATGGGAAATTTTCCACGTAGAAATGTTTATCAATTTAGGAGTGTGGCTGATACTTCACTTTTGTTATGATATGTTCAAGGGCTGCAGAGAGTATTATTTTGTAAGACAAAATATCATTACAATAACCAAAAAATGAAGGACGGCATACTAAGTAGTATGGCATAAGCAAAACTTGGTATGAAGAATCCTGTGACTAGTTTGTTAGAATTGATTTTTAGGTCCGTCAGAGGGGACAGGTAGGACAAGCAGAGTAACAGGGAAGCGGTGCTGTATGTAATGGAGAGACTGGACTGCACAGTCTTGCAGTTGGTTATGATGTGGTTCAGAGTGTCCGGGTAAGGATAAAGGGAAAAGCAAATAAAGACGATGTTGTTGTAGTCTTCTGTAGGCCACTCAGCCAAGATGATGAGACTGCTAAATTATTCTTTAGGGAACTAAGAAAGATCTCTAGATCTACAGCCCTTGTCCATATGGGGGGCTTCCACTTGCCAGTCATTAATAGAGAACACTATACAAATTATGCAAACAGGCCCAGAAAACTTTTAAAATACCTGTATAACTTCCTGGTACTGGTACATAATACATAATATGATGTTTAACAGGTGTCTGATTTGTCAGGCTCTAAAGATTATGGTAAATGGGTTACACCAGGCTGGCAGTCAGTCACTAGTAGGATTTCCAGTAGTCCATTTCAGGGTCAGATCTCTTTAATATTTTCATCAGTGATTGGATACAGGACTTGAAGATGGATAATTTTGTAGATGATGCTAAATAGAGAGCATCTGTCAAGTCTAACGGGCAGAGTGGCCTTGCAGAGAGATCTTGACACAACGTTTTGAAGACTGTAGAGCACACTGTCAATCTTGACTGGACTGTCCTGCCACACACACCATATAGTTCAGATTTGGAACTCTCTGACTGGAACCCATGGACTGCATGGGCAATATTTCCCCAGCACTGAAACCATTGTAGCAGCTATGAAACAGTTGGTCACCTCCACTGGTATAGATTTTTACAAGTGCAGTATGCGGGTTCTTGTTAATTGCTGGCAAAAATGCATTGCTTATGGCGGTGAATATGTTGAAAAATAGAGTTTTGTAACAGAATTTTCTCTATCAAAAAGTGTTACTATGCTTTTTGTATCTGTTCTAGTTTCCATGGAAATAAGTAGGAGGCATTACTTTTGGAGTGACCTATGTTCTTGCCAAGCCAATGTTCTTGGACAGCCCAGCTCATAACTAAAACATATGGCATCCGTAACTGTACTGTTCAGTTGACACATATTTAGCCTTATGTTCATTAAAATCACTAATCGTTTACCTCTGTTAATAACTTCTCAATGTTCCCTGTTTACAATAATGAGTCAGTGCCAAATTAACATTTTAATACTGAATATGAAAGAAAAAAATTGAACTTTCTTCAATTTTAATTTTAGAAGTCACTCTGATTAATGTTTAATATTCATAAGAGCACACAGAACTTTGAAAGATATATATTTTTTTAGAATTTGATAAAATTTCTGTTTATAATCTTTTAAAATCCTATGAGTAGTTGAAAAGGAAATTGTTTTGTGTTTTTATATAACCTATGCTGAGAGTATTAAGCATCATAAAAATGAATTGCAGTTTTGTACACCACAAATAATAGCATGATCCCAATAAAATAAATAACAATGTGCTACAAAAAAGAAAAATCATAATTTTATTAAAATGGCTGATACATGTTAAAGAAAAACAATAACTGACCTGGCAAATAGCAGATTACCATCAATTCTCATATTGATATATGAGAAAGTTGAGTGTACTCACTGCTTCACATGATATATAATGTAATCTAGTCTTGAGGACTAATAAAATTTGCTTTTAGACCATATATCAACATATAGCAAAACATTTTGGCTTTTTTTTTTTTTATATTATATTATTCAAAATTGCTTTTCTTCAAATTCTAGCACCTTGTGGAAGTCGGTCAACAGGCTCTGAAGGGACCGTATTATCACCAAACTACCCCAAGAATTACAGTGTTGGTCACAATTGTGTTTACTCTATTACTGTTCCTAAGGAATTTGGTAAGTAAATATAATCCCATTCATATATTTTTTTTCTCACTTGGATATTTTCAGCACTTTGGGATGAATTGTGTGATTTGAAAAAGCTTTTTTAAACTGATATCTCCGTTTATACTTTTTATCTCATATTTTTAGAGTGCACCAACTCCTCAAAATACTTGTATTTACCATTATCTTTAGAAAGTCCACCTGAGGTGAGGGAGTAATATTTGTCCTAAATGTATAATAATGCTTGGCATCTCTGAATCATGAGTCAAGGACATAGTCTTTTGTAAGAACAAACTTAGAACAGCATGTCTAGTTCTCTTTTTCGTACATTTCCAGATCTTTCATCAAAACTTCACTCCTATCCCTAACATCATTTTGGTGATGACTCTTTTAAAGATACCTCTGTTCTTCAAAAAGGACAACCTTTTTAAACGCTGTTTAATCTTTCCTTATGAATGATTTTATCTCATTTTATTATTAGGTAGCAGTTCTGATGACTACTGATAGCTTGTCATTTTACTCCTTGATAAACAGTGAGCGACATAATCATTTATTACAGAAATAACCGTGCTTCACATTTATACTTCAATATGTAGGAGCTTATTCTGACCTACAGTTTCTCTTTCAGTTCAAATAATAAATGCTTGTGGAAGGAAATGAATATTCATAAATCTTCCTTCATGTTGACTTTGCAAACATTTTATCCAAATTAAAGACAATATTTGAACTGCTGTGTACTCCATCTGCTGTACTCGTGATGACTGAACTCCCTTAATATTCAATTAATTTGTTCTTAGTTTTATGGTGGAGGTGCACAGGCTACTACAAAATAAACAAGTTTTAAAAAGTAATGCTTCCCTGCTTCCCAAGCCATGGGAATCTCCATTCCTCTACAAATATATATATATATATATATATATACACTTATTTGCACAGTTCTTGATCTATTTCTCATTTTTTTAGGTTTACATGTCTGAACTAATTTATCTCTTTTAAACATACTGGAATGATTTTATCTTTGGTTTTCCAGCAAAACTGATACTTCTTAAATGTTTAATGACACAGTTAAGAACGTGCAAAGATTTACAATTATTGTAATGAAGGATTTGGTTGAAATGTTATTGCAGAGTACTTTGTATCTTTGACATCCTGGATAGAAATGTAGTTTTTTGACTTCTACAAGCAAAGGATCAGTAACTTGAATTAAGACACGTTTCCCAAGAAGGCACACGGAAATGTAGGTTGCGGGTTAGGGAGAAGTGGGAACAGCGAAAGAACCCACACAATTACTTAAATCCTTGTATAGACTTCTGCATACTCCAGATAATTTGCAAATACTTTTTTTTTTTTTTTTTCTCTCCACATTAACTATGTTAGGACCTATATTAAGAAATTCTATTACTTTGGATCTTAATTTAAAAAAGGAGCTTATGTTCACTTAATTGTTTTGACGTGGATGGCATAGAGACCACTCAGTGTTAAGATGGTCCCCAAGAAATTCTGTGTTTTGTGGATTAAGACACTAGATTTCATCATAAATCTACTTGGTTGATATGACATGTAGATTTGTCAGTGATTACAGCACAGCGACTATAAATCAAAACAAACTTTTCAGAGAATGAGGGAGTACTCCTGCAAAGCTGCTGACAGAAAATAATTTTAAGAAATTTACCTACAAATAATACCAAAAACTATTCTTTCATAATCTTCCCTACTGTGCTGGTTTTCAAAGTGAAATATAGCATTCAAAAATTTTCTGAATCAAATCTCACTTGCAAATACTTTTGCATCCAATAAGCTATGTGATATCTTAGGACCGAGATCCCAGTTTCATAACAGTTGAACCAGGTTAAGATAGGAAAGTACGCAAATGATGGAATAGCTTAAATGTGTAGGAGAAATCTCAAAAGCGTGGATTATTTTTTGATGGAGTGAAAGGAAAATCTGTTTCACATGCAGCTTTTCAAGTTCTCCTGCCCAAGATTCTGTGGAAAAGTCACTGGTCTGTGGACTTTTTTTCAGTGTTTCATTATTCTGTCATACAGAATCACAGTTAAAATATTTCATGCCATGACAGGTTTAAGATAAAAGATAAATGATTCACAGATACACACAGTATGCCACAGGCAATCTTTTGTAAATATGGAAGATTCATCTTTGACACTTTCCCACTGATACATTTAAAATGTTGTAATGAATATTAATTGTTCAGCACAGGAATGCAGCATGGTTTACAATTAAAATGCATACATTTAAGATTTTATTGTCCTGATGTGCATGAATTACTGTTTACGGTCTGCTAACATACTAGTGTGCTCTATACTCCCAGTTTAAATTAATATTATTAGCAGCAAAATGAATTTTATATCATCTTGCCTCAGCAGATGGATTTTCCTTCTGACAGAGAAAAAAGATAAATTGAACATAAACAGAAAGGTATAAAAGTGTGGCCTATATGCCATGCTATCAGAAAATGAGGTATCTTCTCTCCATGGCCACTGAAAAATAGGGGAAGTAAATCAGAGCTCTTTTTTCTTCCCTACAAAGGAGCTAAAAAAACATAAATATGCTTGGAAAAAAAATGTCTAATTTGTAAGGAGACTTTTAGGCTTAAAGCAGGATATAATATTGGAGGAATGGATTTTACTGATAAATGCAACATTTTGGGTCAAGTTTTCTTAGAATTTTGACAGTTTCCTAATTTACTGTAAAAATAAAAGTTAAATCAGGTATTCTCTTCAGATCCTGAACAGCAGTATAATGCCAGATAGACTTGTTTGTGTCCACAGACACCTTTATGACATTATAACAATACCATTTTCAGCTTTTGCTTGCTTCTTTTCTAGAATTTCTGTGTTATTAGATAGACCTACATGTTTATAAATAACTGACAAAAATAGAGAAAAAAACCATTCAAATAGTACTTTATTTATTTATTTGATTTATGAAATGATCCTTGAAAGAGTATTTTTTTTTAAGTCTGTAAGGTATATTTAAATTCTGCCAAAAAAAAAAACAACAAACACAAAACATGAAGAGCAAAAAATGCTGTCAGCATGTGGTTTTCATGCAGTTCTCTGAAAAAAGATAAGTGAGGGCAGATTGTAAATAGCAGAATATCCCATATCCCATGTGACAACTTCACATCAAGAGGCAATAACAAACAAATGGTATTTATTATAATGCTTAGCATTATAAAGCTTTGCTTTTAAAAGCTTGAACCCATCACCTTATTCTCATTTAAGAAATCTGACGGATATGCATGGAATGACATTTTAAAAAATGTCTTCAATTTTATTCTCCATCTTAAATTAAAGTGGATAGATACGTCTTGTCTTCATATAATCAACCATACAATACACATTTGAATGGTAGGTACAGAACATATAAGGCAATCTGAAGCATTAAAAAATAAAACAGAAATTACCATAGGCATGAACCTTTCTATCCTCTTCTCATACTAATAATCAGTTCAAAGTCTGAGGGACTTTTGGTAGGGTGCCTTGTCCAAATGGTGGTTTCTTGTCAGTATAATGGAGTAAAACTATGAGGACTGCTTCAAATTCTTGCATTCCAGACTGTGTGCTCAAGACACTAATTTCAGGAGAAAGGAAAATTGATCCAATCCATGCCGTGTATTTTAGGAAAAGTAAGTCAGGCTATCTTTCCTTTTTCAAAAGAGAATGAGTACAAAATCAATAGACTTCCAAAAAATAAATGTGCTCTGTAATTACTGTTAGTTTTTGGAAAATATTTTTTTTTGCCTTTAATCATGAAAGGAATTATTTTAAGGAATAAATCTACTTTCTACAATAGATGTCTACAAGAATTTGGCATGCATACAGAAAAGCTGACTGTTTCACAAGATGTTCATAGAAAGACTAAAATATTTTAAGAAGATGAATCCCTTAACCCAAAAAGATAATCAAATTCAGTTTTATTGAGCATGAAAATTTATTAATTTATCAGTATTCTATTTCAGTTTTCTGATTCATTCTGTCAGTTTTCTAAAAGTTTCTAAAAACCATCATGAAATACTGAGGTTGTGTATGTATTATTAAGAATGGAAAAAAGTATTTGGTGGTTGATTAAAATCAGCAGCTGATAGAAAATCTTTTTCTCTTGGCATTCTTTCAACTGCTGTTTCCATTTCTCTTAACACAATTCTCTTACTGCAAGATTTTCAAATGACTTCCACTAGTATCTAAAAACATGAATTATTTTTAGTAGATTCTAAATACTGAACTTCAGGAGCTCAGCAATAAAATGTATGGAATCCTTTTCTACAGTTTTCTCCAGATAACTCACAGAGCTTCAATTTTAAGTACATAAACAGCAGTGTTACCTGTGATAGAGTTTAGAAACTCCAGCCAGACCTGAGATGTTACAGTGTAAAGTGCATCAGGCAAACAAAGAAGGCTTTTATGTCTCAAAGACAATAAACCAAATTAAAGTATTACACAATTGATTGTTGTTGTTTTATAACATAGTATCAATATAGACACATATTATACCAAAAAGGAAATATCTGCAGCACTGAAGTACAAACTCTACTCTGCTCTTGTGAGACCCCACATGGGGTACTTCATCCAGTTCTAGGGTCCCCAACACAAGAAGAACATGGAGTTGTTGCAGTGGGTCAAGAGGAAGACCATGAGCATGATCAGGTGGCTGGAGCACCTCCCTTATGAGAGATCTGAAAGTTGGTACTCTTCAGCCTAGAGGAAACCTGGGAAGGGATTTTTTATAAGAGCATGTAGTGACAGGATGAAGGGAAATGGTTTTAAACTGTAAGAGAGTAGATTTAGACTTGATATTGGGAAGGAATAAGTGAGTGGTGAAACACTGGAACAGGTTGCCCAGAGAGGTTATGAATTCCACACCCCTGGAAGCACTCAAGACCAGCCTGGATGAGACTTTGAGCAACTTGTCTAAAGGGAGATGTCCCTGCCTATAGCAGGGGGTCTGGAACTAGATGATCTTAAATGTCCACTCTAACTCAAACCATTATATGATTCTATGACATGCTTTATTATGTTAATTAGGCAGATTGCCAGAAATCTACTTTGACTCGAAACTTCTCTGAGTAGACTTACTTGTTGTGTCTTCTCATGTGAGTTTTTTCTCAAGTTAATTTTGAGAATTAAATAAGAATAACAAGGATGTCAGATCCAGAAAAATATGGAAGTTTTGTGCATTGTGCTAGAACCAAACAGCACACCTTCTCCTCTAAATGAAAATGTAATATTCTTGGAATAAAAATACAAAATACTTGTTTGAAACATACAGGGTTTTTGTTGTTGTTGTTGTTTGTTTGTTTGTTTTCCAGGCATAGTTAACTTTTTACTTAAATATGAGTAAACAGCTATTTAATAAAAAAAAAAATAAAAAATGAGTAGGATGTGGCTTATTGTTCTCTGTGTATTCTAGCACAGAAAAGAATGTACAGATGATGAGTCAGAAAAATGAAACTGAAAAGCCTACCTTATGCATAAAAGATGGACATAGTAAGCAGAATTTGCAGCCTTCAAATTCAAATGCAGTGACACAATATTTAAATCTGCATAATCTAAGTGGGAATATTCTAACACTATGAGTGGCACCGTGTCTTGAAAAGCTGTCCTTGAAAATTCTTGATTAATCTGCACATATGTTTTAGACTTGTATGTGAATAAAATAGGCGTCATTTAGCCCTATATGGTGAGATACTTTTCTTGTTTTATTTAGGTACTGTGGAAGTTAGATATCTATCATAAGCCCTTCAGATGCTGCCATAATCAACAGAGAGATACATAGCTCCATGGCATGATTCAGCCCATCTAAAATAACTACCAGTAATTTCTAGGGGATAAGTACATAGTAATGTAAAAAAATCATCACACTGTTGTTTTGTCATATTTGTCCATCTGCAGCAGGTTAAATGTATAAAAGGACATTGCTGCTAGTATAAGCTATACTCAGCCAATTGTCATACTGCACATATTGTGCAGTATGTGTGATTGTGTGATTGAGTGGTAAGGCTGGCCTTACCTTATTTTAGATATGTATGGCCATTTAGAGGCTGGGTGATCATGAGTTAACTTCACTTAGGGATTTTTCTCTTCAAATTTTCAAACTCTGGAGGTGAACTAAATATGTATTTTATTTTCAAGCATGTGTTAAACAGTAACTTTCCTGCTTTTTTAAATGTTGTAAGATGGGTACTATCGAAGAATCTCAGGTGATTACCTCTATTATGTTAGATTTTCCACAGAAATAGGAAAATATGACCTGTAGCCTATCTATACATGAAATACAAAATTGTTTTATTTTGCTGTCTGGGAAAAAAAAAAAGTCAAAAAAGATAGGATTAGTTGTATACTGAATATGTATTAAGTAGCTTATGCAAACTATAGAAAAATGTACCTTAATATTTTGCTTAAAACATGAATATTTTAAGAGTTTAATATAATATAAAAATAATTACAAAACAAGAATTTAAGTTATATCCATAAAAGGAAATTATTTTCCTATTAATATAAAATAGTGTTTCTGTGATGATTTTGCACATTGTAATTTATATATGGTAAATAGCAAATAATTTTTTTGTTGTACAATTATGATGATCAGACAATTTAGTATGCTACCTGCTTAAGATTTCTGTGTACAGGAGAAGGAAAAGTGGCATTAGTAATAGTTACAATAGCTAGAAGGAGCATTAGTTATATAACTGTTTACTTCTGTGCTGCTTTTCTGATTCATGGCCAGTTTATGTCATTCTGTACTGACTGTATCATTTAAGGAGGTACCAGAAGGCCATTTCACATCACATTCCATTTATTTGTTTGTCTCCTAGGCTTATCAGGACAGAGGCTGGCAGGTTTTGTATACAAAAATCATGGCTAGGGAGAATTTCATTCATTGGTTCAGTGCTTAATATGTTTGCTAAGTAAGCAGATGACAGTAAAGAAGTCATCAGAGGGCAACTTTTGATGGCGATCAAACTTTTCCATGTGTTTTTTGAGGTAAAATTGGAAGAGATTTACTACTTTTGCTTCTTAATATGATTTGAAGTCACTTTTTCAATGCTGCTTATATATTTTTTTTTTTCAGTAAAATTGATTAATTCAGTATCAGACCTTAATGATGTTTTTGAATATAGTAATGTTCAGTTTAATACAGACCACTAAATATCTTAAACTATTGAGTTTGACTATAAAGATATGTAAACAATATAGCTGTCTCTGTAATAGCTTGTAACACAGTGAAATGGTGATCAGACCATTAATGTAGTCTTCTGTGAAAATGATAACTTCAAACTCAGTAAAATAACAGAAGACAATTCCAGAGAAATCATGAAAGATTTATGTGTATATATTTTTTTTCCCTTTGGTCAGTGTGACTCTAGCTCTTCCAGATATTTATTTATTAAACATTGTTCACATAAAAGGCTGTTAGTAAAATAGATTCAATTTGTCTAGGTTCCTGATTCCAAATAAACTAAATCAGACTACACTACATTGCATTTTGTCACTTATATGCTTTCTAATGCATATTACTGTCCTGTTGGGGAGGCTGATTAGTGGCAGATTCTACAAGATTCTGTCAGAATTTGCTTCCTGATTTTTCACCTGTAGGTTCAAATTCAGACATATGAATTTCAGGTGTGGGAGAATCCTGGCTGCCAGCGAAAACTGAGGCAAATAATTCATTGAATACCTCAGACTCAGTTTCAATTTCCCTCAGGCTGAAGAAAATCTAAAACTCAATGAAAATACACTATGGGAAAGCATTTTAAGTAGGCTATGCAGCATTAGAAAAAATGCAGATAATTCCACCATATACAGACTTCATCTAAACAAAGAGCATGATACTAGCAGGATTGATAGAGTTTTTCTTGAGCCACAGTTACTAAGTTTTGGAAATAACTTCTCCCAGTTTGATAAAAGGAGTGAATAATCATCACTACATAGCTGCTTATAAAAATCACTAGTTGTGATTCAAATAATCTGAAAGGTTTTAAAAATAAGTGTATTTCAGTTACCAATAGATATCAGCTGTTTGACTAGACTTTTTCTTTTTTTTTTTCTTTTTCTTTTTCTTTTTCTTTTTTTTTTTCTCTGCATGTTTCTACTTTTGTAGCTGCAAAGATCATTAGGAAAATCAGCCTACCAGAAGAGATGAGGAATTAAAAATGTGTCCACTCCCTGATATAGGAGTTTCACTGGGAGGCAGTAAAGGACAGAGAAACATGGCCAGAAGGAGATATTGTACAATCCCAAGTTTCCATCTTTAAGCTATATTTCAGGGACGGAGCTAATTGGGATCAAGCTAGGATCGAGGAACTAAAAAAATGATCTTTTTCAAAAGTCTTCTATTCATAAACTTTTTGACAACTAGGCTCTGCTCAAATAATAATAAGATATTTTTCATCTTTCCTCTTCATTGAATTTCTTTGGATATAAATAATTTCTCTCACAACTAACTTTGTCTGCACTGACTTAGATGTTTGTGTTCACCACTCTGTGTATACAGATATGATCTTCAAAGATTCAGAATTTCTCATGGTGATTTTCTTGCAATTACCTTTGCTTAGAAAAGGAACAAAAGGTTAGCAATCCTCATTAAACTTGATTTAATATTTTTGCCATTTGCATTCTTGAACTGTAGAAGTGATTATCATGCAGTCTTGCAACCAAATATTTGAACACTCTTTATTTTACAGAAGAAAGTATGTTGCTTTCTTGGCTCTTTCCTGTTTGTACGCAAGTGTTCATTTCTATCATTTTAAAATTGTTCTGTTAAATTTTGCATCTGTTCCATTAGCATAGGTAAAATGTGACTAAAGCCTCCAAGGAAAAATTTTAGAAGCCAGATATTTGCATACATTCTGTAGCAAAAATAAATAAATAAATAAATAAATAATAATAATAATAATAATAATATAGTTGACTTACATCTGGTTATTTTTGTTGCTTTAATTTGTATTGCCACTGTTCTTAATAATGATTAAGAAAAATACATACTGTAACTGAAATTAAGAAAAATGTCAGAATGTACTTCTAAGACTTGAAATGCACTAAAGACATATAAAATGTATAAAAAAATTCCAAAGTGAAAAAAATCATCTCTGCTATGAGGCACTTGATTGTATGACTTTTTAGTGGGATTTTATGGCTAATCAGAAGATATGAGATTGTAGATTAAATTACATGTTTGACTTTTTTTATCTCTTAAAAAATATATTGTTTTAACATAAGAGTAATAAAGAAGAGGAAAAACAAGAAGTCATTCTAAGAAAAAATAGATTTTTTTTTTAAGTAAAATAACTGTCTGCATATGTATGTTAGTTGGGAAAACACATAACATCTCTGAATGTCTATGTACAAATCTATAAAACAAAATAAAAATATTTACCTCAAAGTTCTATGAAAATAAATCAAATTAATACTCTGAGTACAGAAAAGTACCATGAAAATCTGAAGTGAGATGTAAATCCTTTATTTTATGGTGTACCAATAAAGTACATGAAAGCTGTTGCTTTTTTTCCTTTCATTATCTTGCATATACCCTTTCAATTTTGCCATTTTGTTAGTGACATAGCATTGATTTTTTACCCATGATATACGTATCATTTCATACATGGTTTGCAGGCTAATGAAAAGAAAGATTATAAACTAAAACAATAACAAAAGTTGTTTGAAGATGAATATTCAGTCACTTCTTTTTATTAAACAATATTTTCTGAAAATTTTTAAGGCAGAAAAAATGAGGATTTTTTTTTTAATGTTATGGATGCATTTAAAAAGTTTATTTTCTCAGTTATTAAATTCAATTTGCTTATTTATGGACCATTGGAGATGTGAATGTATACCTCTTTCTCCCCTGCCGTTCCTCTCTGGGTGGATTTGAAGCTGTTTAAGTATAAATAGAAAGCTGTAAGAATCAAGGAAAAACAGCTGAAAGCAGACTTCAGAAAAATGATATTTCCTTCAGGATATAGAACAAAAAAAAATGAAATTTAAAACATACAGCAAGGAACAGTTTATATTTCTTTATAAAGGTTCATGCTTCTAACTAATAGTTCTGAAAATTGATAGAATTGTCTGATTTCCAGCAATGGAAGTTAATGCATTGTTGAGAGAAAAATGATTGAAGGAGTTTCAAACTTCTGGTAGAGAAAACAGGTCAAAGTATATATATATATATATATGCATATGATATGTAAAATATTGTAATGTTTTTAATTGGGCCTCCATTTTTAATGTTTCTAAATTGCCATTTACTAAGACAAAAGTGTCTAGATTCTATTAACATTTGAGAAAATCAAGGCCATCAACAATGTAGTTAAATATGGAATGATTTATTCTACAAGTGCAGTTTTAATGTGCATACAAAATTAGTTACTATAAAATGTTATATAAACATCTTGTTGTTGCATTTTGTGGTGTGATCTTTTCAGCTTATAGAATATCCAAATGCTATGTATAAGAGAACTGAAGTAATTTCAGATTTTGGAACTATGTGAGCACTAAAAAGTGGAATGATTTTCATAAATACGTGGTGCAATCCCTTCACTTTAAATACTTAAATCAAGACTTTACATTTTCAATAGTTATAAATTGTGACACCGTAGACCTACAACTTAAGAATGATCACTGTGCCAGGTCAGAAGACAAGAGACTACCTACTATAGTGTCCTCTAAACAGCAATAAATCTGGAAGCTCAAGTAAAAAAGTTTAAGCTCAGTACATACTTGGTTTTAGTAGCTCTTCCTTATAAGATATTTCATTAATTTATATAAATGTATTTTTCGCCTCCTTAGGTTTAGCATTTGTGACAGACCTCAGGGAACAGTTAAACAGCTTAAATGCATATCTTGTAAAAAAAAACATCATCCAAGTTTTAAAGGAGTTTGAGTATGTTTTTCACTTAGTACTTTCCAGTTCTAGTACTTAAAAGGACAGCAAAAATCACTCCCTGTTGAATTTCTGCATATATTATGATTTTACAGACCCTTGATGAAACATCATTACGTGTTTTTTTCATCATTCTCTATACTTTTTGAACTTTTATTTATTTATTTATGGCACTATGGAGCACTGAACAGAATTTTCATAGCGTAATCATTTGTTTTAACCTCCAGATCTGAGCCAACAATAGTTAATGTTTGATTCCAAGTCCATCATTCTGAATACAAAGTAGAACTATTTTTATGTGCACTATTAAAAAAAAAAAAAGCAGAGACAACTTGAAGAACTAGTACTTTTTCATGTACTTTTTGAAGGCTTTATTAGAATGTATACATTTGAACAACTGTAAGTGCGCAGTTTCATCTATTACGATAAAATTTAAAAGATAACAACATTATAGCCCATGTGGGATAAACTACTTCTCCAGAAGCAACACATCAGAATATTGATCTCTGAATGCCTGACCTGGATAATGAACCAGAACAGGAAACAAATTCATTTCTCTTTAACACTTACTGATTCTACAAACACTTTTTTACTTCCACGATTTAAGCCATTAGTATTAAGGATATAAATGTTCAGTAGGGTACTCAAGGGTACTCATGTTGTCTGGTCTTTTTATTTTTTTCATTGTTTACATATGTTGAAAGGGCAAATACGTTGTGATGTGAATGTGCTGAGTGTAACAAACATAACATACTCGTATTCAGTTCAACTAACATGACTAAAAATATACATATAGTTGTGATTCAGCATATGAATTCCCAACAGTTTCTTGCTTTGATGTGGATGTTCCTTTATTTTACAAATGTAAAAGATGCACTGAGTATTAATGTTCTTAAGAATAATGAAACACTCCACAGACTGTGAAACGTTCAGAGGCTTATCAACAAAATGAATGTATAAGGCAAAGTGTATAAAGATCTGCCTAAAATGATCAAGGTGGATGTTGGACTGATAATTTGGGGGGAGGGGGGGAAGGTGAAACAAAGAATTTGAAAATATACTAAAGAGCAGAAATGTGTTTTATTTTTCCCTCATTACTAATTTTTTCTAACAATTATATGTATGATTAAATTTTATGAAATAAAATATTATATTATTTATTAAAATTCATTATATTATATGAAAATTTATGTAGATATTAATTATCTCTTTTCTATACAGAATTATTTTTTATATCAATTTACTGCTGTTATGGTACAGAAATAACTGTATGCAATGATATTTGATTAACTGGTCAGGAAAATCAACTAATAAATACATTTTTAATAAAATATTTTTATAACAATATATTAATCCATATTTTGTTCTGTCTTTTTTTTTTCCTGTTCCCTATTTTTTGTCTGATGGTGCTTCTTGTTTTTTCTCCTTCCTGTTCAATCAGTGGTTTTTGGCCAGTTTGTGTTTTTCCAGACATCACTCCATGATGTAGTCGAAGTATATGATGGCCCAACTCTGCAGTCATCTTTGTTATCCTCCCTCTCGGGATCTCATTCAGGTATCTTTTAATAGGGCTGTCATTAAATGGTTGTTTATTTTTTATAACATATAAAAATATTGCAGCTGAAAGAAACAGAAAATAAACCTCTCATTTTTTTAGATACAGTTCATAGAAATAGGTGAAACTTGAGATTTTAAAAGAAATAATATTATCACTCAGAATTTTGAAGTAATGAGCAATCAGAAGCCAATTATGATCTTTTTTTTAGATATTTTTCTTATAATATTTCATTATTATTGTGAGTATTTTGGGCTTCTTTCTCTGTGCATTTATTGCTCTTTTCTAGTGAGCAATGTAAAATGAATACTGGACATTTAAAAGGGAAAGAGGCATATGTTTATAGTAAAGTAAAATTGTATAGATTTTACGCATTGATTTAAAAAGGTATGTTGTTTAAAGATGAATGTTTTTGTTTTTGTTTTTTTTTATGAGGGAAATACATTTATTCGTAATAACTGAGATAAGTTTCAATCCCATTTTTCTACAACAACATAATACTGCCAACTTAAGGTGTTGAAATTATGTACATATTTAGCAAAGTTACTGAAACAGAACACTATTTTGGGTGTTATTTTTAACTGCAAAGTTATTGATATGTATTTTGAATGCTTCTTTAGTAAAAACTGGTTATGATAGCTTTGTGCTTACTTTGTTTGTGTAGGTGAATCCCTTCCATTGAGCTCAGGTAACCAGATCACGGTTAGATTTACTTCAGTTGGACCAATAACAGCTAAAGGATTTCATTTTGTTTATCAAGGTGAGACAGCCTGGAAAAATGTGTGTATTTATTCATTTTTTCACAAATTGCATGTCATCAGAGGGGAACAGGCAAAAAAATGTAAAGGAAAGTAATTGCCTTTTAATGATGTAACAAGTTTATTTCTGACTATTTAGAAGCATTTATTACTGTTATTGTATCTGTATTTTAAAAATTAAATATTTAGGAAACATGAGGTTCCAAATTTAAGAAGACAGATATACATATCAGCTAGTTCTATGTTTGCTAATCTGGCTTACTAATGCGAGATCCATCTGGCTTCTCAAACTGGCTTATCTCTCAATTTAAATATGAATAACTGTAAATGATATTACTTGTGATTGAGTCAGTGATCTTGCCATATTCACCTGTTTTTCTTGTTTTAAATTATTTTAAATTATTTTCCTTTTTATAGGTCAAACTTAAAAATATTTGTACATCAGTACTTGTAATTGTGATTCATTCTTCCATTATATTTAAGTCTTGACTTTGACAAGGCAAAATGAGCATTAAAAAAATAATAAAAAGAGAGTAAATATCAACCTGACTTAGAAATGTTGCTTTGTATTTACTGAATAGGAAAAGTATCTATTTTCCATTTTATAAATGCTTTAGTGTGGATTCTATGCATTACTTTTAATCTTGGCAAGGATATCACTGCTATGCTCTTCTAAATAATGACTCTGTCAAGTAATTAATGTTGTGAACATCAAGTTGGGGATTAAACAAATATTCTTAACTGCCAAATAATTGAATGTTACCTCTAGTCATTCTGAATATCTGTGGTTCAAGTTCTTTATTCTTCCATCAGATCTAGAATATAAATCCATAATTGTTTATATGTTTGCAGCTGTTCCAAGAACAAGTGCAACACAGTGCAGCTCTGTGCCTGAACCAAGGTTTGGAAAAAGAATTGGAAATGAATTTGCTGTTGGGTCCTTGGTTCTGTTTGAATGCAATCCAGGATATATCCTCCATGGGTCAACAGGAATTAGATGTGATACAGTACCAAATGCATTGGCACAGTGGAATGATTCACTCCCTACGTGTGTTGGTGAGTTCTTAAAATTTTTAATAGAACTAATTGCTTCCTAAATTATAGACCATTATTTCTAGCTGAATGTGTTCCTTTTTTGCCATCCACACAATATTTTATTCCTGACTGCCTGCCCGCTTTTCTTCTCCATTAAAGGCAAGATTCTATTACTCTATTACTCTTTCTACTCTAAACTTGCTGTTATATTAAGCTAGTTTCATGAACGTACTCTGCTTCTGAAATGTATATAATAGCTTCATTACATTAACATCGGGGACAGTCCCTGGCTGTCCCTTAATCAAGACTCAGAAGTAAGTTTTGACTGACTTCAGGACTCAAATGCTCGCTCATCTTTTGAATCTTTTAAAAGCTATTGCAAACTATTTGTAAAGAAGACAAATATAGGGAAGATTTAGAAATAACTTAATATTTTCCATAGCATATAGTTTTCTGGAAATGCAAAATTCTCAGCAGTAAAGTCTGAAATTAGTGTGCATCTTTTGACATTAGTAAAGCTGATATGATGCTCTTGAAAATCTGGTTATTAATGAAAAGCCTCAGAAGAAAGAAATAAAATTATATTAACACATTTTTCCAAATTTTTACATCCCGGACAAATACGTCAAATCCTCTTATTTGCATGTTATACTTTAATAAAGCTGAGATTATTTTTTAAATATTGAAGAAATTAATTATAAATGTATCAAATATGTTTTTCATTTACCTAGATGTTTTCATATCGCCATCAAACGCTTCTAATTATAACATCTGTTGCAGTACTAACTGCATAGTATATTGGTTGTGTGCAATTGAATACATCAAAACCCATTCATTTTGAGCATAAAAGCATCTGAAGAACAGAGTTCACAATTGAATGTCAAATGCATGCATGAGTTAAAGTTAACTTGACTTTTCTTGACAAATAGCAGATTTTTTAGAAAAACCACACTACTGCAAAACCACAGTATTCAACTGACCTCAGCAAGGTTAGGGAAAGTAAAGCAAGGTAAGGGAAAATAAAGAAAAGTTTTAATTATGTTGGTTTCAAATAGTCTGTGCTCAATCAGCTGATGCTACATGATAGAGACTGAACAGTATTGAAAAAAAGAAAAAGAATCCTTCAGAATGCTAAAATTTTGAGTGATCAATGACTATGTAACACTGGGATGATATTGATGAAATGCGATTATCCAGATATTATACATTAATAATGTTTCAGTCAAAGGAAATGGATTCATAATTTTTATGAAGGCTGTTCCAAAACTAATGCCTCATATTTTATTATCTTGGCTCACCATGTCAGAGGTGGATGCTGGTGGAAGAGCAGAAAAGATTTAATCCATCAGTATTCTGTTACACTTTGTTGCTGTGTGACAGAGAGCAGCAGAGGGACAGTCTCACAAAACGGCATCTGACATGGAAGCAAGGGTGTGTAATTGAATTCTTCCCTGTGTAAAAAATGATACCCACTTGACATTCAACAATGCAGCAGTGCCATCATAGCAGCTGTGAAATGGTGGGTCACCTCCACTGGTGCAGACTGTTACAAGTGTGGCATGCATGCTCATGTTTACTGCTAGTGAAATTGCATAGCAAATGGTGGTGACTGTTGAAAGATAAATGTTTAGTAGCTATATTTGCTATGTCAAACAATTTTATTGTGTTTTGTTGTTGTTGTTGTTGTTGTTGTTGAATCTGCTGTATATATGGAATTAAACAGGTGGCGTTACTTTTGGAGATGCCTACATTCATCAGTAAGGAACTGAAGTACATTTATTCTCAATGATTATAGTTGGATTGGTAGAAATTTACATCCTTTAACTACTCAATTTACTTTTCAGAAATAATATAAACAGTTATTTTGGTCATGGATCACATTTGATATACTTTATCTAGTCTGTGAAATTGTCTATCTTTCAGCAAGTTGAACTGAGAAAGAGTTACAGGTCACCTTATGTGTGAAGATCTCTGTTAATAAAAGTGGTAAAATACATATGAGAGGAAAATTGCATTGAATTAAATCAATTCAAAACATGAAATAGTGCACATGACCATTTTAGATAGCTTTTAACTCTAGTGAATATTTGGATGTTTCCTTACAGATAGCAGACATCAAACATTCTTCCTGTTTATCCTTTTACCAGCAATTATTTAAATGTTTTAATAGACACTGGCATTTAGTTTATTCATATATTGCTCATCATATTCTGTAAGTTATATGGCATCTAAAAGGTAATTACAGTATTCTGTATTAGACAAGTATCATTCTATTTATTTTCTAAATTATCATATTTTTATATAACAAAATCAGTTGTGAAATTACTAGTATTGTGTAGAAATGATACATTAGCTTCTACCAGTTTTGTTGAACCATCTCATCAATCTTTTCCTTCAAATTTTTAAATACCAGTAGAATATCTGTATCTAGATTAAGCTGCAGTTTTGTTTGTTTATTCCTCTTACAGCATGTAATGAGCTAGACAAGATATATATCCTTTAGGCTAACACAGTATACAACTATTCAAACTTCATTCTTAAGCATTAAAAATAATACTTTATATTTGTAAGATTGCTAGGAAATTGTACAGTGGATTTCATTTTGTTACAGGTCAAATAAATAAGACAAGGGAATATGAATGTGATTCTGCCACATAGAAAACTGACAGAATGCTTATTTTCCTTAATATTTTTTATCATGTAAAAGAACATTTCTGAGATTCAAGACTTTATTTTCCTGGAGCAAATATAACATTTTAAGTGTAGGATAAATTTAGAAAAGCTTTCAGTCATGACATGCTGAACACTGTGTAAGCTTTTATAACAATTTTTCTTATTTCTGAAGCTTCATACTTCTTTTCTTGCCTTGTTCATTTCTTTTCAGTGCCCTGTGGTGGAATTTTAACAAAGCGCAAGGGGACCATTTTGTCTCCTGGTTACCCTGAGCCTTATGACAACAATCTGAATTGTGTGTGGAAAATCACAGTACCAGAAGGAGCTGGGATTCAAGTATGTATATTTAGTATTTTCTTGTTGTCTGTCATCACATTTAAAACTGATTTTCCTGGTTCAAGAGCATGAAAAGAATATTTATTCAAACATTCTTTCTCTCACTAATGGCTGTCAAGATTGAACGTATTCCATATCTTTTCATTCATTCAGTTAAAAAAGATGAAATCTAAAAAGCTATTGCCACATCTTTTAACTTACCAAAAAAGCACCAATAATTCAAAATATATTATTTCAGTATGTCATTCATTGTAAATAGTCAGAGGAAATAGATACGCTTTTTTTGTTGCTTTTTTTTTCCTCCCTGAAACTGGATGTATATATCTTTCTTGCAAAGTGAAATTAAATAGGTCTTTTTTCTTGGGAAATTATATATGCTTTCCCAGAAGATCTGCTATTTTATATGTAATTATGCAAGTTTGTATGAGATGAATTCCTTACAAAATTGTCAAAATTCTTCTTTACAAAAATTAGATTAAGAACGTGGAGCATATAGCAGGTAAACATTAGTAAAACTAAGTCACATAGTGAAATATTAAGAGAAATCTTATTATTGAAAAGGCTGTTTTGTCTAATATATTAGAAGTTATAACCTGATCACAATTCTACCATGCCACTTTTCATGAAAACATGATAGTAATTTTTCTATGTCTGCCCTTGCTTCAAATAATAAAATAAAATAAGCTGAAATATTTTGTTTCTCTGTGTAAGGCTATAATAAAGGTGCAATTTCCTACTAGAGAGCATTTGAAACAGAAGATATTTCTAAATTTGCATTTAAAGTTTGGAAAGAAAACAAGAAAATCATTTTGGATTATATATTATGTCTAGTTTTCAATAATTTAAGGGTATTTTACTGTATTCTCCTGTGGCAGGAGATTTTATTGAAGTAATATGAGTTTATAGTTTACTGCTGTATAACTATCACAAAAATTGTATCTTTTTGTTTAAAAGTTCATACATGGTAACATTTAAAAGTTATGAATTCAATTTCGAAGCTACCAGTGCCTATCAGCAATAGTATTTAGAAAATTAATTCAAATTTGAGACTGATTTTGACCACTACTAGTACTCAAAGCATGATACTTAGGCTTAATCCTTTCACTCATCTGATTTTCAAGACTAGCTCTGAGAAAGTCCCTGATATAGTGAACTGAATACAGATGATACAGGAACTGTAAGATGGAGCATAAGTCAGTAGCCCTCACAGCATTTCTACAAAGATATTTTTGAGAACTGAACTTGGTTTTATAACCAATAATGTCATCAGATATGGCACTGAAATAATTTTAGCTTTTATTTCATTGAGAAGATACAGAAATCACACATATATATTACATATGTACATATATAATTATTATTCTGCAATTCATCTACTTAAAGAAACATTTGAAAACTTGGGTGACTGATTCTGTCCTACTTGCAAATGAATGCAAATCTTGAATAACCACGTTAGATAACAGTTTGTGTTTATGTAGATGTATAAAATGTCAGAACATTCTACCTGATCAGTATTCTTCCACTGTAGCAGAGGTATTATCCCAGCTTTAAAGGAGATTAAAATACATAAGATACATTTTCAGTACATTATCCCCTATCAAATGCATAGGAGGGTATTTAAACTGTTCAGTTATTAATAAACGCATTGTGGAATTTGTTGAAACAGTGTGACCAGATGTAAATGATGAACAGTGTAATCATTAATCAAATCATTAATATCAAATCAAAAAGCAAAAAGATTAAAAATTACATTTGGGTAAACTAGAAGAGTTTGAGCTAAGAAACAATCTTCAAGCAGCTAACTTAAATATCTTACATTGATAATTTAATGTGCTGCAGTTCCTTATAAATTAAGAAAGACACCTTGAGTTAGGTAACTTAAAACATTTAGTACAGATTCTTATTTCACTGCCTGAAGGAACGTCTTTGTTTACTGGCTACACTGGAAGGCTGGGGCCATAACATGCGTAACTTGTACTAAAATAGATATTTTAAATTAGTATTTTATGACCAGTGCAAAAGCTGCAATCAGCAGCAGTCTGGCACTGCAAGAACATTAAAAGCATTAGATAAATTGAAGTTCAGTCTGCAGATTTCATAGGAATCCGTGCCTCCTAATCCATATGTTCCTGATAGAGTCATGACAAACAAACTGGAGGATGTAAGGTTAGTGCACAGACCTGCGGAAATGGACCTGGGGAAACAGTGGATAGCAAACTGAACATGAGCCAGAAATGTGCTCTTGCAGCCCAGAATGCCAGCTGTATCCTGGGCTGCATCAAAAGAAGCACTGTCAGCATGTCAAGGGAGGTGACCTTGCTACTCTACTCTGAGCTGGTGAGACCTCATCTGGAGTACAGTTTCCAGATATGGAGTCCTCAGTGCAGGAGAGATGTGAATCTGTTGGAATGAATCTGGGGGATGGCCACAAAAATGATTCAAGGGATGGAACACCTCTCCTACGAGGACAGGCTGAGAGCTGGTGCTGTTCAGCCTAGAGAAGGCTTTAGAGTTGACCTTGTAGCAGCCTGCCAATATCTAAAGGGAAGCTTTAAGAAATAAAAGAATGGACTCTTTAACAGGGTCTGTTGTGACTGAAAAAGGGGAAGTAATTTAAAACTAAACTAAGGGAAATTTAAGTTGGATATAAGGAAGAAGATTCTTTACAATGAAAGTGGTGAGACACTGGAACAGGTTTTCCAGAAATGTTGTGGATGCCCCATCCTTGGAGACAGAAACTGGAACTTGATATTTCTTTACTTAGTATCAAGTGTTTTCATTTTATGGGAACAATTTTATGCTCCCTCTTGCAATCTTGTTTCTGTTTTTGCATGTCTGAATGAGTGAAATGATGTTACTATCTGTGGATAGAATGACATGAAAGTTAGGCCTATCTCTTGGAGAATACTAGTGACTACTTTTCTCCAGGAGATAAGTCACAAATGAAAGTCAAACACAAGAGGCTGCTCTTGCCTGAACGAAGAATTGAAAATGCAACTGACGTCATTATGAGATTGTTTTTTAATTCTGGTTAAACTAGAAAGAATCACAAAGAAGCTGAAGTAATTGGAAATAGTGTATATTTCCCCCCCAATGTCCTTCAAGTAATCTAGGTATTAGAATAGTAATGCCCAGATTGCTATGTAATATGTGGTTGTCACTGAACTTAAGAGTCTGAATTAATAATTAATCCAAATGAATTGTTACAATGCAATTGTATTCTCTAAATGATATCTTTCATTATCTTTGACAATAACACCAAGAAACAACTTTTCATGATTGAAAGCAGCAGAACTCCTGAGTGTTCTGTTCTGTTCTGTTCTGTTCTGTTCTATTCTATTCTAATTTTGCGATTTACAGTATTATTTTTGTTTTAATACAGAGGGGATTAGATTTATGTTCTTTACCTTTTCTTTTTTTTTTTTTTAGGTGCAGGTGGTGAGTTTTGCTACTGAACACAACTGGGATTCTTTAGACTTTTATGATGGAGCTGACAACAATGCTCCAAGGCTTGGAAGTTATTCAGGTGACAGAAGATTTTACAATAAGTGCTTCACAATTTTAATGTGCATTATAAATATACTGCTTTTTCTAGTTCTTTTTCTCTGCATTTGCTAGTTCTGTAATTAACAACTGGCAGTATTCTTTTTATTTTAGTCATTACTCTAGTAGACTTTCATAAAGATGAAAATTTGAAAATTTTAGGAATGAAATAAAATTCAGAGGCTCCCAAGCCATAGGCATGTTCTTTAAAAATATTAAGCTCATTTGTCCACTTCTATAGCAGGTACCAGAAATCCTGATCTCTAAAGTAGATATCTTGAAATTGTATATGACTAAAGGATGCATTCTTTATCCTTATTTTAGATAAATGAGGCAGTTCTGTTTGGTCTTTTATATTTGTTTTTCTTTGTCCTACTTCATTCACATGTATGAAATGACACTGGAGATGAGTTTTTTGTCTTGTCATTCTGGCTTTCTTGTTACAAACTTATGCTAAACAATAAATAACTAGTCAAGTACATTTTTTTTGTGATAGTCCTATCGAATGTGTTCAGAGCTGCTTTCTATATTTGATTATAATGTTTAAAGTTATTCTAGTTAGGAGGTTTTCTCTTGCTTTTAAGAAAATCCTAGTTAATATTTCTCCTGTTGATAAAAGTGGGTGATATAAATTTTTATTAGGCCCTGCTTCCCAGTATGCCTATAGTTCCTGTCTCTGATATTGTTGTGCGCTGAAAATGTAATAAAACTCTCAATAGGGACAGATATTTGACAAGAATGCATCATGACAGGGCTTTGAGCAGCCTGATCTAATGAAAGATGTACAGGCCAAAGCAATGGGAGTTGGACTAGATGATTTTGGCAACCCTGCCCATGGCAGAGGGTTTGGAACTAGATAATTTTTGAGGTTGTTTCCAACCCAAGCCATTCTATGATTCCCTGATCTGTAAGTTTTTCTTTCAACACAAACCATTACATGATTTTACAGTTCTGTGACAAAATATGATAGAATTGGTTTTGTAACTTTTCCCTCTCTCCCATCTTCACTTCACCCTTCACCCTTTATCTTTTCAAGCACACACACATTTGTTTATGTAGTTACTTTATCTGTATTTCGCTAATATTTTTCTTTCTCTTTTCAGGAACAACTATACCTCCACTTCTAAACAGCACATCAAATAATCTATACCTAAACTTTCAGTCTGATATCAGTGTATCTGCTGCTGGATTTCATCTTGAGTATACAGGTAACACAGAGATGTTCAGTTAATTAAGAGTGCCTTCTAGTTTCAGACCTAAATGGTACAACAGAAAATTCTGTCCTGTTGCTCATAATGAGCTACATACTTCAATTCTATTGATAAAATTCTCATTTTATTCCATGGGTGAAATCTGAAACTGCATGAACTGGGATGTTTTGTTCATATTATTTTCACATTTCTTCTTCACTTCATCAAAACATAAAACATGAGTAAATGCATACCCCTCAAGCTTCTCTGATGGACGTAGCTGTGCTCTGTAGTGGAGCCCTTTGGAACCTACTGTGTCTGGCTCAGGATAGAGCCTAACTCCTCATCACAGCAGCTGTCCCTTCAGATCCAACTGCTATCAAAATCTGGGTATTATGACCAATATGATAATATATGCACTACATATAATGTCACTTAACTATATAATAATTTAGGATAATTATTTCAAATGTTTGTATTATTTCTGAGAAGACTGTAATTATAAACATACTTACTATCTGAAAGTGATTGCCTTGGATGACTAACTGGAATTCTGACAGTCATTGATGTTTTGTTACAGTTTTATTTTTACCCAGCTGTGCAATTCCCTCTGATCATATTTGCTCTGCAGTCAGATCTGCATAATTGCTTCACGGTTAATTCTTGTCAGTTTTACAGTATGCAGATCCCATGCTCTGGTCTGATTAGAGTGTCAGAGAGCACAGTCTTGCAAAAATGCTAATGATCATTTCTCCATGTCAAAACATTCATCATAGGTTATATTTATCCTGCTGCTTCTCTGAAATACAGATACTGTCTCAGCTTCTTAGGGAAAAATAGCATAGGAAGTTAGGAAAACAAAGTAGCATGAATCTGAATCCAGTGAAACTAAGAATACCTCTGTGCATTCATATTGTCCAAAAAATTGAAATCCGTAGTGTACTAATAATATGCAGCCTTCATCCCTAAATAAAGAAAGCATTCTGAGTATGTTGTTACAAGTGTTCTGTGCCAAAGACAGTAGGTGTGGGTGTGATAGACGTGTGCATGAATTTATACAGTGTGTATGAGTGACAATTTGTGTACTTATGCAAGCTATTTTCTGCAAGTGAATAAACCAAAGTATAAGCTAAAAATTTGTGAATTAGGGAAGAATAGTCCCTCAATCAATGCCTAGGTAACCAGTAGCTCAGTGATCTACCAAGATTAATAATAAATTAATGTTTAATGTACAAGTGATAGAGATATGCAATTAAGAAGATAATACAGAATTTGAGATGGAGTGAGGAAATCTCAAAACAATGTCTAAAACTGTAATCTTTATTAGAAACAGATGTAAGGATAGAATTATTGTGAAAAATATTGAATTGCTGACAGAGTAAACTGAATTAAGAATTGAAGGACACTTTATGTTTTTCTTTGTTCCGTTCTATTTTCTACCTAATTTTCTTTCATATCATGTGTTAAATTTTGTATTGGGCTGAATTATGAATTTGATAGAGGAGATTTAGCTGAGGAATGATACTTTCCAATCAATGCTAGATGACAGTGTATTTTGTGTATCTCTTGGAGTTTTGTCTCTTGCAGTTTTCTCTACTGGTGAGACAGCGTTGTCAGTCTTTTTCTCAGGATTTAAAAGCCAACAATATTAAACTCTAATCTTTCTACTGAAATTTCACCATAAATGCACTGATCAGAACAGAATTCACTAATTTGCATGTTGATCATGTCTGACAGTGCTTCTTTCCATAAGAGTCAAGATTATGCTTTTAGAGACAATGAATACAAAGTAATGATCCCATTTTAATGACAGTACTTCACACAGTTATTGCACTTCATTGGAACCAACAGTGATGGAGGGCAACATGAGAAGTTAGTACATAGTTCTTAGTGAAAATCTCATCAAAGTTTAACAGTAAGCAATTGCCAAGGGAGTTGGCCATAAACATTATTTTCACTGCATTGTCCACTTCCATATATAATTCACATATTCAAAGATACACTAATTTGGAGGGAAATATGTGTCTCTTTCCATTCCCTTTGCCATAGGGAATTGTATTCTAAAACTTAATAGTGATCATGTCAGTAATTTTTTTCTATCATTTTCACTTTTATATTGAAATCTCTGATTATTATTATTTAAAACATATACTACATAGAGTTTATGCATTCTGTGCCCCTACATATCTTAATTTACTCTTCATTTCTCCGGGCAAAGATTTATTAATTAGTTAATTGGTTATTCTTGGTAGTTTTCTTTGAGTTTAGTGGAATTTCTTTCATTACTTCATGCATAATTTCCATAAGATTCAATTATCTGTTTAAAATTAATTTTTAAAATGACATAACATTCATTCTACAATATTGCACTCACAGTAGTATTGGGCAGCATTCTCTGGAATAAATGCTGGGAAAGAAAAGTGTGTGTGCTCCCAATTTCAGTTAGACAGGCTATGGTCAGTTCTGAGACTTGAGGTAGGAGCAAATGGATTGGATGTGAGCCAGTAAAAAGAAGAAATTCAGAGGAGATTTTACATTGGGACTGCAATTTTTTGGAAAATGTTTATTTTCACACTAATTATTTATTTCTCTTTTTTTTGCTTGGAAATAAAAACCTTTCCTCCCTTTATAAAAGTTTTTCCAAAATATTATTCTATTTGGTTACCTATACAGACTGCTAGTACACAAGCATTTCCTAAAATATCAGTTCAGTGTACCAAAGAAGTTCAATGTGAATCTATTATCAGATTCTACATTACTTAACATGTCTGAACGTCCCAATTTTTCACAGCTATAGGTTTGGACTCTTGTCCTGAACCACAGACACCAAGCAATGGGATCAAAATTGGAGACAGATACATGGTTGGAGATGTGGTTTCCTTCCAGTGTGACCAGGGTTATTCCCTTCAGGTGAGTTTAGTTTCCAATTTCAAATGGTGCTTTTGAGTTCTTCAACATGACTATGGTTAAGTCTGTCAATATCAAGTGAATACTGAACATTGATTACATGATTAGTTTGCAGGACTTACATAAAATTCTACAAAATATTAAATTTCCAACCATCAAATTTTCATCAAGAGTCTGTGGATCTGTGTTTCTTCATTAGTGATTATGGCATATACATTACTGATGATGTGTTTAGTATTTATAGCTGAGCTTTGAAGCGTTGGTAAATTAAGTCAAATTGCTTGATGGACAAGTGGATAAAATGTGGAGAACAGGAAAATGAAAATGAAACTGTGAAAATGATTATTGAAATCTAACATTTATGTTTCTTCATTGTAGCAAGTCATTCTTGGGAACAGTCTTTTTTTTTTTTTTTTTTTTAGTTTAGTTTTAGGTTTTTCATCTTGATTTGTTTTGCATCTTGTTTTGTTTTCTGACTTTGATGCAAAAATGTGAGCAAGCAAGCCACAGTAAAGTCCTGAAATAAAGAAAATACAAATTAAACTGGAGCATGGACTGTGCAAACACATATGAAAATATTCCTTTCTGTAATGTTTTTCTGATGCATAGAGTATGACTTTGTTACTTCATTTATCATTCTTTTTTTTTCTAGAAATGTGCAGATATGCCTACTTGTACCTCTGGAGAAAATGTGTTTTTTATTCTAGGAGAGGTAGTGAATAATAGGCACATTAATAAATAAACTATTTGTAATTGCTCTGGATGCTTTCTAGGTACTTGGTTCCTTCAATTGTTTCAGATTCTGAGATGATAGGGGGATTTAACATATATTTAACAACTTTTTTTTTTGTTTCATATTAATATTAGACATGAGAATGCTACAGTTTTGTTTTTTTTCCTTCTTCTTCTTTTCTGATGAATCATTTTCATGTGTGCACTGTGTAGTTTTGCAAGAAATCCCAAGTACGTTTTTGTCTTAGGAATTTACCTTTTAATTTTTTGTCCCTGGAATATAGTTACATGCAGTTACATGAAGCTGATCAACAGTAAATGTAGTGGTTTACTGTGGTGGATTTTTCAACAAGTCTATAACATCTACTCTGTTGCAAAGAGACACTGTTGTGAAGACTTTCCTTAAATACCTCAGCTTTTGGCTACTTAAGCTTTTCCAGAGTAACTTTAGCATACAAAGTGATAGACTCATTTATTATGAGTTTAAAATGTTAAGCCAGTATTATCTACTGTGTATAGTTAGTATCTTTTCTCATATTCCACAAATTATGCAGATCAATTCTATGTATAAATAATTTCAGTGAGATCTTTATTTTCTAAAACCTTACTTTAAACTAAGCTGATATTGTGAAATTAATCTGGAGACTGTAAGAAACAATATTAATGGATTAAATGCAATTTCATGGTTGGCTAACTGTACCTTGGTAAGGTTACATTCTGCTCTGTTGTCTTGAAAGCTGGATAAAATTCACAGTGTACAGTCTATATTTTATAGCTTTTTAAATATATTCTGTTGCTTTTTAATTATTAATTTGTTTTATTGGAATACTAGTCACATAGCACATGTTGTATATTGATATGTTGTGTCATTTTAGGGACATTCACATATCACTTGCATGCCTGGACCAGTAAGAAGATGGAATTACCCAATTCCAATATGCTTAGGTATGTACATAGTACAGAAAACTATTTAAACTTGTTGAAATGAAAAATCTGAAGATATGTATAAGTGAAAAAAAAAAGAAAATGGAAGTGAGAGAACTTAATTTAAAGTCACTTTCAGATTGACATGAAGATTTTAAATTATACTGCAGATTTTGGCAGAACTTCTCTGAAATGCCCAGTTAGAAGAAGAAAGAAAGGGATATGCACCAGTCACAGTCTCCTGTGTTAGTTATGAGACCTTCAGAAACCCTTAAAAACATACTTATTTATTTATGCGTCATTTCACAGTAGAATGATGAGTACTACAGAAAATGCTAAAATAAAAATAGCATTACGTTACCATCTCTGATGAATACAGCATGAGGCATGTGTGCCCTATTAACAAGATATACAGTGTTTCAAATTAAGCTTTATAGAAGACTATATTAATATTGTTTGGAGAAGCACTAGAAGCCTGACAAAAACCTAAACAAAATACCTGAAATGTACTAAAACATATCCTCCTTATGGGATGAATAAATAGAGATATAAAACAATTTTGGATTCTTTTTCGCTTTTGTTTGGGTTCCCTAATAATGAAATGTATTAATATTTTTTAATATTCATAATCTTCAGTGTATGGAAAGCAAGATGCTACAGATCTCATTATAAATTAAAAACATTATTAAATTATTATTAAATTATAAACAATGATTGTGTAGTGAATACCTCTTCTCTTTTCAAGCACATGTGCTCCTCAAGTTAAAACCCAGTCAAGTCAGATAAAGATAAATGATTTTTAAGTACATACTGTAAATTACTTTGTTATAGATATCTACTGGTAAAGGAATATTTATGTATCTTTTGAAATATAGACCTTGATGTTGCATTATTTACTGTGAAAGGATCCTCAATGAACTGCAATATTTTTAGCTCACTCTACTCTTCTGAATAATAGTGGCTAATATATATATATGTATATTTTTTTGGCAGCACAATGTGGTGGTGGCATGTCAGACTTCAGTGGAGTGATCCTGAGCCCTGGGTTTCCTGGCAACTATCCTAGTAGTCTGGATTGCACATGGACAATCAAGTTGCCAATTGGTTTTGGTATGTGATTGTTCGTGGATTAAATGTGTTGTGATTTGGAATGGTTTATAGAGTCAAAGCACAATGTATGTTTTAAGATATTATGAATGTTTATCCTGGCAAAAAAGAGAACTCTGAATTTATTTAAAGTAATCAGAACCTTAAAAGAAAGATTTAGAATTAAAAGCCAACAAGATTCTTCATTTTTCATTTGAAATATACTGCAATTTTATGATAAATACATAATTCTTTAATTAGAATTAAGCAGTTTTCTAACTAAACACGCTTGTTTTCTCTTTGAGGCCATAATTTCAATAAAAATATCCCAAATATTTTAAACCATGTCAGCGTCAGTTTAGACGAGGAAAAATCAACATTTGAGTTGATTCATCTTTTTTGCATGTCCTAGGTGAATATAGAAGCAGCACAAAAAGTATCTTTGGAAGGGACCTCTGGAAGCCTCCCACTCAAAGTGAAACTGTCAGTAATGCTAGATCAAATCTGCGATGATTGGCATATTCTTCTCAGCAGGGCTGCTGCTCACTCAGTCTGTTCACAGACTGTACAGATTCCCCATTGCAGAACTGCTCCATATGCAGAATTTTTCCCTTGTGCAAATCTTTAATCTTCCTTAAGGATTGTTGAAATAATCTTCCAGTTTTTTTCACTTTTCTCTTGGACAGAAGCTGATGGTATATCAACCATACTTCCTTGTATAGTATCCTACACAAATTTGTTCAGGATGATTTCTCATAATCCCAGTCTCTCTTAAAGACATCAGACATTATAAGCTCTGATATCAACCCATGAAATATTGTCTTTGTTACTGGCTATGATCTGTATATTAAACAGTTACTAACTGTAGCCTCAAAGTTCAGATCTTTTTTGACCCACTTTCTGTTCATTCGTCAAAGTTATGTATATTCATCTATATCACAACGCTATTGAAGACAAAATCTAAAACCATAGGAGTGCAAAAGGATATCATATTCACTGTTTACCTTTGTCAATATGGACAGTAATTTAATCACAGAAGAATGTCAGTGCTGGTCATGTGTAATTTTTTGTTAGTAAATCAAGGTTGACTACTCCCATGTTCTTTTTGTCTTTCATGTGATTGGAAATGTATTCCAGTTAGACATAATCTTAGTCCATAGGTTATGTCTATAACCTTTTCATGAGCTCTGCAGTGAACCTGCAGTTGTCACTGCCCAGGTCCTGTTTCGTGTCTTTAATTTATGGATCTTCAGCATTTTCTTGTCACCAGGGACTTCTTTCATTCACTATGATTTGCATAGACAGTGTAAGTATTTCAGTTATAATGGACAACCCTCTAAAAGCCTTTATGTGGCTCTTACCTATCTACTATTGCAAAATTTTGATTAAAAGTTAGGCAATAAATTTGATCCAAGTTTTTACATTTCTGAAAGTTGTGTAGGAGCATGGGTATTTCTTGGAGTCCTTCTTAATAATTTGTTTGAATGGCATTCTGTTTTTTCAGATGTATCTCAGTGTTTTCCATCTGATATTTTGTCATATTGTTGATTTAATGACACAGAATTTCTGTCTCTTAAGCAGTAAGTGAATGTTTCACCCCAAATATTTGCTTTTCTACATCTGTTCAGATTACTTTTCTGTTCTTTTTAAAATCGTTTCTGTTATCTTTTTAATTTTAAGTCCCATGAGTTTCATTCACTTATGACTTACATGGAAGCAATTTATTCTGTATGAGTTGTTTAACATGAAGATTATTAAACCTTCTGTAACACTAGTTGAACAGAATCTATTACTGTGGGAAATACATTATCTTGAGATAGGGATTTTCAAATATAATCCAACTGTTACATGTGCATTTTGTTCAAAAGTCACAAGCTTAAAGTTAAATTGATTATTTTTATATTATCATTTTATTCAAATAGCATTGATATTTTAATTCTGCCATTATGCCGTTACCTGACTTTTAGAGAGCTTGATCTTACAGGTTTTAATGTTTCTTGAAGAGTCATAATGGTGCCCACAATCAAGTCCCATGAAGATCTCTGCTAGTTTAGTTGCTGGAAAAAAAGATATATATAGAATGAATACAAAAAATATATAAAATAGTAGATTTATTATCATAAGTCAAAACTATAGGGAAAGCTGTGTAAGCTAACTGGAGTTCTCTAGCAGGTATTGTCAAACGTTATCTCTAATAAACAAAACAAACCTAACATTCTGGAATGTTGATTGAGTCCATCATAAGATGGTACATTGAAGTGCATATGAAAAGTGGTTCTTTTTTTTTTGTACCAAATATATTCCGTTCTACTTCTTCCCTTGCTTTGTTGCTATTCTGCTACTTTTCCGATGCTGACTCCTTCCTCCAATCATTTTGCTTGCTTTCATTCTCTCCAGTTAGTGTTTCCATTTCTCACTTCGCATCCAACAATTCAAGTTTGACTCTTCAATCACCCATTTAAACTATACATTGCTGTTCTATATTATTTAATTTCACCTCCAGCAAGAAGGAAATTTAATTATTCAGTTTTTTCTCTTGACTGAAATATTAAGATTAGCTCCACCAAAATCAGATTATCTAAACTGCAATTTAGTCACTGAATTTATTTATTTATGTTACTTAACAGTCCCTGTATTCAAGTTAATGTGTAGGAAAACAAACGTTTCTTTAAATGGGAGAAAATCAAAACTTCATGGATTGAAATCAGTTGACATATGCACTATTTTTATGTACTATATGGATGAAAAATAATACCAATATGAAATTTAAAGTCAAATACCTTTTCACTGTAAAAAAATAAAATAATTAAAAAAAAAGGTATTTCAAGAGATTATTAAATCTTGTTTTTATATTTTATATTTATATAGCCCAGGTAAGGCATATCCATTTAACTCTTCCAAGATGTGAAAGGGAAGACTTAAGAATTCCATCAAAGGAACTTTCTATAATATTGCATTTTCTTAAGTGTTCCTAATGAAACTAAATCCCAATTAGTAGTCATATGATGATAAATAGAATGGCTTGGTTTCAAAGGAACCAGTCCAACTCCCCTGCCTTAGGCAAGACTGCTGCCCTAGAAGCGATCCATCCTGGCTTTGAACATTTTCAAGGAACATCCATAACTTCTCTGAGCAGCATGCTCCTGTGCCTCACCACCCGAATGCTGAGTCATGAAATATAAGATTTTTTGCCTTTGTGTTAACCAATGTTCTAATCTTAACCAATGACTTTATTTGCAAAGAACATATAAGGTTACCTTCATACTTTTTTTTTTTTTTTTTTTTTTTTTTGCTATTCATTCTGAGATTTGTACTTAGATATTATAAAAGGGCTGCTCCAAAGTAATGCCTTCTATTATATTATATTAAGTTGGCTGCTGAAATCAGAGGTAGTAGCATACTCCTGTTACATTTTGTTGGCATGATACAGATGGCAGCAGAAGGGCAGTCTGACAAAAAGGCATCTGATGTGGATGTGAGCAAAAATGTGGGACTGAATTCCTCCATGTGGAAAAAATGGCACCTACAAACCTTCATCAGCCCTTGCTGAACATTTATGGACATCAAACAGTGGATGTCAGCACAGTGAGGTGGGGGGTGTTGTGTTTCAGCAGTGGTGCCAGAAACACTGTGCCACGTCTGCTCATGCAGATTTTTATGAACGCAGAATGCAGGCTCTTGTTCATTGCTTGGGAAATACAGAGCTAACTGCTGTGCTGAAAAATAATATTTTGTAACTGAAAATTTTCTCTATCAAATTGTGTTATCATGCTCTTTATATCTTGTCATGGTTTTATCTGCTGTAGTTTTCATGGATATAAATAGGAAGCATTACTTTCTGAGAAACCTACATTTATAAATACATGAAATAATTCACGTAGAATGTCCAAATGAAATGCCTCACAAAAAACAACAGTAACAACAACAAAAAGTGTGTATGACAAATTAAATCAAGCAAGGTTGAGCAATGGATAAATATTTGAGAAAGCTGACCTATTCGGGAATTTACAGAAAAAGGCAAAAACATACTGAGTGGATTGATAAGCAACATTTTAGAGCCTCTCTGTATCACAGTGAGTGAAAAAGAAAAAAATGTCAGTAAGTTGAGTTTGTTGTTATTAAGCAATGAGAGCTTACCCTTTAGATATGTTTTGGTTCAAGAGATTAAATAAAAAAACTAGGTCTATAAATAGTACGGATAGAGAAATGGGGAACACAGGATTAGTAAGGTATGAGAAGAAAAAGTGCCTCATTCTGAATTCCATACACTTGGGAACATAACATGCATTTCCACTGGTCTAATTGTTTTCTGATATTGTCAGACTAAAATATATATGCTTTATTTCCCTCCCCTGGTATTGAAATCAATGTTTTTTATTTTCTTACATATTTTTCAGGTGTCCATTTACAATTTTTGAATTTCTCAACGGAGACCATACATGATTACTTGGAAGTCAGGAGTGGATCTACAGAAACTAGTACTGTTATTGGGAGACTAAGTGGCCCTCAACTACCAGCCTCTCTGTTCAGCACAACTCATGAAACTAGTTTATACTTTCACAGCGATTACTCACAGAACAAACAAGGATTTCATATTGTATATCAAGGTAAGGGTTTGATATTTTTACATGAAAAAAGGTGACTGTTGAAGGCTGATTCTTGATTCAGTCCTGAGAGTTAAACATTAAACAAAAGTGACAATGAAAAAGCACAAATAGTGTATTCTCTTAAAAATAAGTTAACATACAGGCAAAAGGATTATTCTCCCTATCTGAATTTGATTGTCATATTGATTTACATTGGAAGGATTTACAAAATAAGCATCTCTGATGTTTGATCTTTATAATCATATGGAAATCACAATTTCCATATTTTTTCCACAATTTGCTCTGTTCTCGAGCTCTTGATAGACTTGGATAGCATAATGGTAAAATCTAAAGTCTCCTAATCCACTTAATTTCCTAGCTGGCAATTTCCCTTCAAAGTTCTTTTTCTATTGTTCCCAAATAGACAATCTGAACTTGTGAAGAGATCTTGGTTCTACTTACATAATTGTTAGTTCATTTAAAAGGAACTATATCACCAGTGTTCACAGAAAAAGGTCGAGTTCATATTTTAAACTATGCCTGGTTTTCATGATGTGAATGACATCAAAAGATGATTTTAAGAAATTTTATTCATAGCATTTTGTTACTACTCTTTCAAGAGTAACAAGTCTGAATTGATTTGAAGTCTTACATTCTGGAAGAGAGCCACTGCAAAAAGTGCTAGCTTTTAAAGGAAAAATCAATTTGAACTAAACTGCTTGGTAAGATTTTATTCACTTCTTTATGGAATATGATATAATTTGTGGCCAGAAGGGAACTTCAGAATCTACCCACATGAAGAACAGTAAAATATTATTGCTATTAATACTATCAGCAATCATTTTACAGATGCTGCTAATTGTGAGCAGATAATTCCAATAAAATTCCTCTCACTGAGTTTTATCATACAAGAGAAAATTGTTTCTCTTAAACAGTAACAATTTGAAGCATTCTGATTTTACAGACTTTGTATTGCATGTATGTTCCTAGTTCTATAATTAGAAGCCAGTGTATCAAGTCTTAGAAAAGATCATCAAGATCATAGAATCATAGAGTCATTCATGTTGAAATAAATCTCCAAGATCATCTAGTTCAACTGTCCACCTACCACCAAAGTTGACCACTAAACCATGTTTTTTTGTAGCACATCTCAATGTTTGTTCAACACCTCCAGGGATGGTGGATTAAGCAACCTCTCTGGCACCCTGTGCCAATGTCTGTCTGCTCTTTCAGAGAAGAAACTTTTCCTAATATCCAGCCTCAACCTCCCCTGGTGCAACTTGAGATCATTAATCTCTCATTCTATCGCTGTTTATGTGGGAGAAGAGGTTGACATCCATCTCACCACAAACTCACTTCAGGTAGTTGTAGAGGGCAAAACAATCTCCCATGAGCTTCCTTTTCTCCAGACAAAACAATCCTGGTTCCCTCAGCTGTTACTCATAAGACCTCTCATCAGAATTGCTCACTACAAAATCTTTGATATTCATAATCATAGTAAAGCCTTTAATTATTTCTGTGATAACCCAGTAAGATTACAGACAGGGTTATATTCAAAATTGTATTTCTACAGATCATAGCAATGAGATATTGATCCAGATCATTCATATGTATTTGGATTTCCATTACTGCTACAGTTTCTGCGATTTTACTTAAAATTTCCTGTTCACAGTCATTTTTCTGATAAGAATGTTGTAGAAAAAGCTCAGTTATTTAATGCAATTCTGCTGTTCACCTTTCTCCCATCCTTTTATAGAGGTGCGTTGACTTTTAGTCTCATTCCTCTCATTGCAAGGCATGAACTTTCTGTACTTCTTTTTCCCATCCTTCTAATTTCAAAACTCTTCTACAGATTCTTAATTTTAATTGTTAGGAGCTTGCACCATTTTTGATTAAGGAGTACTTGGAAGCAATTTGTAGCCAGTGGCCCGTGGTCTTAGAATTCTAAGTGCATTAATTCTCTATTACTAAAATAAAAAGGTAAAATTAAGGGGCTTGTTTTACCTTCATAGGGACTCTGTTCCAAATACATATAGAGTAGATTTTTGATTTTGTTTCTTTGCTTTATACTTTCAATCTGTAGAGAATATAAGATCCTTTAAACTTTGTTTGTGGTAGTATGTTTTCTACCTTAGGTTTGGAAATGTAAATACATTTTATACAATTATTAATTTTCCAAAACTCATGTGGGAACACTTCACTGTGTTTCTCCTAGTTTAGAACCAACAATTTTGAGTCTCACTGTGCTGAAAATTAAGGCATGTGCAATATCTCAGGTTGTTTTTATTATTATTCTAATCTGAAGCTTTTTTTGGGGGGGGGAGGGGGTGGAACATAAAGTAAATTAAAAAAAATATTTATTTTCTCTGTCATTGTTATCTATTTCAGCATATCAACTACAAAGCTGTCCTGACCCTCGACCATTTCGAAATGGTTTTGTTATTGGGACTGATTTTACTGTGGGACAAACTATTTCATTTGAGTGTTTTCCTGGCTATACATTAATTGGAAATTCTGCCCTGACTTGTCTTCATGGTGTTAGCCGTAACTGGAACCATCCTTTGCCCAGATGTGAAGGTATGTTCTGAGTGACCTAAGTACCCTTCAATATTTGTAACTCCTGACCTGTTAACTGATTTTTTTTTCAGCTTTTCAACTTACAGAGACTCATATTTCATATTGTAGTATTTGCAGAGGAATTACTCAACTCAGTATGTGAATTCCTTTTACAGAGAAGCTGAAATGTTTCAAAGAAGTATGTAATCACTGAAAACTTTTCTGATAAGTTAACTTTTAGAAGGTTTGGCTTAAGGTCTATAAAAATGGAGATCTGTGCTGTTTTTATATGTAAGTGGTGCTACAGAACAAAAGCAATGTACTGAATCAAGTCAAAAATTGAGTTTCTCAACTCTGGCTACTTATATTCTGTTTCATGAGTTGTAAAAAGTATGCCAAGATGGTATAAACTGCAGTTGTCATCTAGTCAGTGCTGTTTGAAGATCTTTGTATGTTTACTTTTTGTGAATGGGATTGTTTAAATTCCATTTTTTAAAGTCTTACATTTTCTTTTTACACTGATATCTTTGCAATAGGTATGCAGATTCAGGGAACTGCGACTTGCACATAGCTAAAGTTTTAAGGAGGCAGAGTGCATGTATATGATGATGTATACGATATTTTTTATCCCTAACTATGTTGAAAGGAATCTGTACCTATGCAACAGGCCAAAGAAGGTCAATTGCTCAGTGTCATTTAACTCTGAAATGGAGAAGGATAGATGTTAACACAGAAATCCCAAGAAATATCTGTGTGCTACAAAATTTATTTTTTCAATAGGTTGGCATTTCTTCCACATGAAATAGTTATTTTCCGGAGCCTCCAGGTTTTTTTTGTAGCAACATTCAGACAGAGGTTGGGTTCCTGAAAAATCATGGACATGGTGAAGATACTTCACTTTCAGAATCATCATCATAAAATTCTACACTTCTGAAACCATATGTTCCAAATGCATTTAGTAATTCTTGATTGCGGAGCTCTTTTTATGTCTAAACGTAGGTTGCCACAAAAATGAGGCAAGGCGGTAAGCATTTTTTTTCATATGCTGGAAAGACCCCTCACAGTTTCTGGAGAGGTGCTCAGGTTAAAGGCCTAACTTCTCTGTATTATGAATGGAAAAAACTCTAGTAAGAACGCTATTGAAATACTGAGCAAGTTGAAGAGGAACATCTGTAAATAATAACAATAATAACAATAGCAATAAAATAGCAGTAAAAAGAATAATGTATCACAATTATTATTATTATTATTATCCGAATCTCTTCATTGTATTCTGAACCATATACCTAAATTTATTTATTTAAATTAAAAGCTTTGTTACTCAAATATTCTTCATGAGACAGTGAACCATAGGCATTTCTGGCTGACGTGGTAGCTAAATTAAGACCTATCTGACACTGAATTCAGATGCAGAAACCTTATCATATCAAAGAGAGATGACACCTCTGGGTCTTAGGCTCTGTCTACACAGTCTGTCTTTTGAAAGGCTAAGAAGTTAAGCACGAATGAGTTTCAACCTTCGTTTTCTGAGTCCTAAGGGGGTAGTGGTTCATGTCTTAACTGCAAAACAGCTTAGCTTTTCATAGTTAGTTAATTCTTGCTGTATTTTCTGTGACTCAAAATCAAGACAAATAACTTACTGAAATGGAGTGACTGGGTTTCTTCATATTACCTTACCAGAATCTGCAATTCTAAGCTACCTTAAAGTATATTGCTGTGCAGTATGTCACTCTAATTAACTTCCTGGGCAGTGGCTAGTATTCATTGCTTCATGTGATAAGAGAAGAAGCAGATAAATGACCAACTGGTAGCTGATAATGAGGCTCTAATTTGTGTTGCATGATTACAGACTGCTAACATTACTTGGATCTTCAAGAAATTTCTAAAGTTAATTGTTATTTGTTTTGGTATAAATAATCACTGCAGTATTTTTAGTAAAAGTTTTGACATTTATATATATATATTCATAATTCATGAAAAAAAAAGATATTTAGGTGTTTATTATTTGTACATGTTTTAGTTTGAGATAAAGTTCTCATGTTCAAAAGCAGAACACTGAAGTTCATATATCTGTACATGATTAATCGTGGAAATGTACAATATATTTACAGTTTTTGTTTGTTTTAGAATCTTTATTCTAAGGCTGCATATGCTACGGCATATGCTAAAGCATACCATCTGAATCAACTGTGACTAAACATCCTTCCTGTTTTAGTAGTTCTGTATCCTCAGTCCCTTAAAATTCATGTAGCCTGTGCTACATGTGCACCCTCTAATCCTCTTTGACCCTTCTTAACTTGTCTTTTTCACTTTTATCCTTGTTCCCTCTCCTTTTCCAAGAAATCTCATTGCTGGCAATCATCAGCCCATGTCTTCACTCCCCATGACCTGGCTGCAAAATCAATTTTGTCAGCATTGCTCAAAAAACCTTGAGAAGCTTAAAGCTGAATAAGATTAGTATACCAGGTGAGGTGTGAAACTGAAAGTCTTTTTACCCTACAGTTCAGAATCAAAGTTGATATCTATAAGCCACAACACATGCTTACCTAAATACAAACAATGAACAATTAATCTATAATAATACACTATTATTCCATGTTATGATTTTGTTAGCAGGGAGAGCTCCAACAGTGGTCAGAAGAGTCAGGAGCTGTCCTATGTATTGAGTGTACCCAATTCAGCTCTGCAGGTCTGGTCATGTTTGAATGGCTATTACAATCACCCTTAAAGAGTTAGACCATGCCCAGTGGGAACTCTGATGACTAGTTTAGCATTCATTGTTGAATCAAGAGATTATATATCTTTTTGGGTTGACACTGTTAAATACACTGTCTGGAAAGCACTTGCAAGTATCAAGAATGTAAATAATGCTACTGATCACAAACACATTGAATTATGGAATAACTCTATAGAGATTTCTAGCTTTCCTAAGGAAGTATTCAGTATAATCAAGCATCCCTGAGGCAGTGGAAGACAGGCTCAGCCTGTTGGTCCCATAAGTCAGTTATGTCCACTTAAACTGTCTGCAATGGTATCTCCCCCAAGTTTCCTCGTCTCTTAAGCCATTTTTAAACTACTTTCTTCCTTTCAGGTGCAGCTTGAGTTACTCTAGTCACACTTATCTTTACTGCAATTCCTGTGACAGAAAAAAAAAAAAAAGGAAAACTGCTAACTCAGGATAACAACTTTGAAGTTGTACCATCAAGTTCCCATCCCTGTGATGTTATCAAAAAACCTGGCCATGGTGTTTACACTCCTCTCTACCCTTTATACTGTATCTCGGAGTCAGCATACCAGGCTCCCAGGGTGTTACTGCAATACAAGGTTGGAGGTTTCTGTTGTTTAGGGTACTATCATGGAACAGACTTATGCATATTCATCACATTCCACCCTTGGGTTTTCTTCAGTGCTGTATCTTCTCTTAAGAAGTGGATAAGGTGACAATATCTCAATAAGTTACCTTCAGTAATTGTTCCACATAAGCCACCTGAAGCTGAGAAAACCAACAGAATAACTTGACACTCCAGTGAATTATGTTAAGTAGGTATTACCTCTATTACAATGCTGCATGCATGGGGAGTAGCTCCACCAAACGTGAACCCTGAAGAGAGAAACAGCTACATATTTAAAGGCATAGCACATACATATTCATTACATTCCAGGAAAACAGGCCGAAATTCTGAAAAATAATTAATGCATTTTCCCACCCTTCTGATAATATGCTGTGGGGTTCTCTGGTGGTCATGGGATGAAGGCTAGGAATTACCTGTTCCCGCTGATGTTACATATAGATGAGACATCTGTTTTGCTATCTTATCTTCAACAACAGGTCATCTATTCTACTTTCTTATTTTCAATTGACAACAAGTTTCCCAGCCTTCACATTTCCTTATTGAGCTTACATTTACATAAGCCCCCTGTCCTTAAGCTTGTATCCACTCAAGTTATGTGAAAGGCTGTTCTTGTGATGTGGAAAAGCTGTTCTCATGATTCACACCTTGTGACTTTAGTCACTCAAGTTTTGCAATATTTAGAAGGAAGTGGGGAGATCACACATGATTTTTCTATGAGGATTAGAGCTCAAGAGGCTCTTGGGTTTCTCACTTCTTATGGATTAGGATGTTTGATTCACAGTATTTAGGAGGAATGTTTTATCTGAGCAAGGCCAAAGGAGGGGGTTGAGAGCAAGGGGAGAGCATACCATCACAGAGTTTCAGAGGCAATTCTAATCAGCTACAAAAGGGACCTGCAACTGGCCAAATCTGAGTCAGTGACTAACGTGGGTTGCGCATCTGTGAAAGCATGGATAAGGAACAGAAAACCTGCTGTTCAACAGCAGCTGGGAGAAAGCTGAACTACCACGGACAAATCTTTATTTCCAAACCCTTATTCTTTGGTTAGACATTCTTAAGCATATTATCTGGAGTCTGGGTTACCATTCCATGCCTCTATTTAGAGTGGGGAGGGGCCCTCTCTGTGGAGAACGTTGTATAGTTTTGACGAATAGTGTTCCTGAAATGCAGAGTTTAGGAAGTCCAAAACCTGTATGGTCGGTTTTGCACTCTATGATGTTTAAAAATTATGCATTTCGAGAAGAATTACAGAAAGAAACGAAGTTTTCCTCATGAAATTCAAATTATTTTTTTTTGTACTATGACACACAATATTTGCATTTCCAAATTCTTCTATATTTTTTTCCAGATGTCTCAATCAGCTAACCTTATCTATTCTCTACTTGGTAATTTTGATTGGCTATACTGTTGTGATAATGAATAAAAATCATTCATTCATTCATGTTAATTTGTAGCTGTCATTTACACAAATATATATTAAATATATATATATATATTTATAAAATATTTAAACTTGTGCGGGCAATAACTTAACTGTGTCTCAATTTAATTCCAGATCCAACAGTATTTATGACTTTGGAATTGCTTATCTTTTTCTTTTCCATTTAGCTAATAATATCAAAAATAGATCTCTAATTCTCTGCAAAGAGTTCAGTAAAACCTGTTTGTTATATGCTACAGTGGTGTTACAATGGTTACAGGTTACCAAATGTGTTTATAACTTTTACGTGACCTAAGAAGAATGCAAAATTTGTCTAACATTTATTTGAAAACAAATACCTTTTCTATAGCTCTCTGTGGAGGAAATATAACTGCAATGAATGGCACCATATATTCTCCAGGATACCCAGATGAGTATCCAAACTTTCAAGACTGCTTCTGGCTTGTAAGAGTGCCACCTGGGAATGGAATCTACATTAATTTCACAGTTCTTCAGACAGAGCCAATATATGATTTCATAACTGTCTGGTAAGGAAAGACTTCTGGCTTTTATTTAAACTTCATGTGTCTCTATATAACAAAGTATGAATTAAAAATAGTATATTTATGATTTTTTAATTTCTCCCTTGACAATAGTGTTTTGAGTGATTTGCCCTAACCCATGTTTTCCAGTGCACCATTCTTTCGAGATATTAGTGGACATGAAGATACAAAGCCTTTCTTGTTAAGAATTCAGAAACTGTGGATTGTCAATAAAAGTTTGCCTTGTTGATTTTTTGGTCAAGAATGGTGTATGGAAGTATGTTGTAGTCAGATTCTGAAAGAGAAGTCATACTTCAAAAAAAAAAAAAAAAAAAAAAGTGAAAATGAGCAAATGCTACTGTGTGTATTTGCCATTTTGGAGTAACGCTTTCTTCATATCTTCCATATTGACTTCTTTTGAACTGTTTAAGAGAACAGAAAAGGAAATATGTTTATGACAAAAAGAGCATAGCTATCTATACCTTTAAATAACCTTTATTCTCTCTATATTGAATCTATGTATTCTTTATATACTCTTTATATTCTCTCTGTATTTTCTATATTCTCAGTCCATGTTTATCATAAATCTTTTCAGATACTGAAGCCCACGTTGTTCTTGGTCGCAAAATTGATAAAGGTGGGAGGCTATAATGTAGAGGAACAACTCCGGTAGTAATCATGAAACTATACCAGTGACTCCCTTAGATACTTCAACAGTAGTTGAGGCCTTTGGAAGCTTGCCTAAACAGTAATTCACAAATTGAGAGAGTAGTTTTTATTATCAGAACAGTGAGAGGTAATTTGAAGTATTTGTTATTGATTTAGCATTTTTATTTCACATTAATATTAATTTGGCTTCATGTGTATTCCTATAGACCTCAGGTTTTCATCCATAATTTCCTAAATGGTAAACAGTTGTCTTCACTGTTGTGATAATTTCTGTAGGTGTAGGTTATTTTTCATCCTGTCTTCTACAAAGTGCTCTGTCCTACATCCCAGATATTTACCTGCTTTCCTTTAAATTCTAATAAAAAATTCAGTATGTACAAATAGTATTGTTCTGATAAATCTCAGGTAAATTTGAATACTTTTAACTTTTGAAGTATAAACTTCAGAATCTTTCCTGAATTTAGTTATGTTCTCTGTGTGAGTGTGTGGACATGCAGACATCCTTTCTCAGTTTTATCTACACAAGTTAGAATACCACTGTCCACTTTCAGTGCTCCTTTTGACCAAGAGATTTCGTGTGCTTTTAGTTATAATTCTGGCTGCATTATAAACTTATTTCTTACAATAAATTCAATTGTGTTTCCCATAATGAAGGTAAAACCTCAGTTTTATTTCACTATCTGTTGTTTGATGATTTTTTTCATTTTGAATTCTAATTCAATCAATGCAAATTTTAGGAGTATGTCCTGAAGTTAAAGCATCCATAAGGGTATTTATGTCTATATTGTGTATGTTGTTACCTGTATGTGATTTATAAAGTTACATAAGCAGTATTCTGTACATTCTATAATTAAATAGGTTAAGCAAATTCAGTGATACTACATATTTACAGAACCCATCCAAATTTTTAATACCAATATTTCTAGTGAGAAAAAAAAATACAGTTTATCCATTATTCAAATAATTCCTCAACTCAATGTGTGAATCTATCATTTTTTATTTTTATTTTTCATAACTTTATTCTGCATTTGTAATATACAGGGGCTGCTCCAAAAGTAATCATTCCTATTTTATTATGTTGACCCGCAATGTTAGAAGCAGATACTGCTGGTACCACCAGTATTCCATTACGTTTTGTTACCATGTGACAGATGGTAGCAGAGATGGTAGTCTCACAGAATGTTATCTGACATGGATATGCATATGAAGCAAAGGTGTGTCATTGAATTCCTTCATGCAGAAAAAAATGGCACCTGTTGACCTTCATCAACCCTTGCTGAATGTTTATGGAGACCAAACACTGAATATGAGCACAGTGAGGCAGTGGGTGGTGCATTTCAGCCATGGCAACAGTAACAGTGGGTCATCTCCACTGGTGCAGATTTCTATGAGAGTGGCGAGCAGGTTCTTGTTTGTTTGCTGGAAGTATTCATGTAATACTTCATTTTGGCTAACATATTTTTAGGAATGTTTAACTGAGCCATTATAGCATTCTAATTTAGGGAAAAGGTAGATTAAAAAATTCTGAAATTTCACAGTTCCTAAATGAATGGCTTTTAGACAAAAAATATTAATGAAATATGCATTCATTTATATATGCCCAGATCTGCATTCAGGTGGAATCTTTTGTGCAGTAAACTATAGGCTTTTTTTTTTTTTTAAGAGAGGCCAATATCAATTTGTTGTCTTTTTAAAAATTAGATTGTATTTATTGCTTAATTTTCTAATGAGCAAATTAAAAAAAATGCAGGAAAGAAGTAGTATTAGTTTTATTTCTTTTCTAATGCCAACATTTGAAAAGGTATGGAAACATGAGCATTGATGGGGTGATAAAGTACGATCAGAAACAAAAATCATTTTGAAGTTGCTGTTATTTTTACAAAAATAAAAACATTACTTCTAAGAGTTTGTTGAATGGAGGATCATGCTTTTCAATTAATTTTGATGTCTTTCCAAACTACTACCCCTTTTACTCCAATTCACATATGGAATATCAAAGGCTTTCAGCATTTAATGTGTATTTCATCTGGTTTTAGATAACTCACACCATTTAGTGTAATCTACTACTTTATAAATTGTGTAGAAATTAAATTATTTGGACAAACATGTCTTCTTGTATCTGTTTTTCTAAGGGACGGACCAGACCAAACTTCTCCTCAAATTGGACAGTTTAGTGGCAATACTGCACTAGAATCAGTCTACAGTACTTCCAATCAGATTCTGATCAAGTTTCACAGTGACTTTACTACCAGTGGCTTCTTTGTACTAAGTTATCATGGTAAGTATGACAAACAGCACTTTCTAGGGCCTGTATTGATTACTGCTGTAATAGAATTATTTTTCTAAAAAGCTACTATCATCAATATGAATGTTCACCATTAGAGTAATGAAAACATATAAAAGACTAACATATATAATGAAAACACAATATTTTCTCAATCAGTATTTTCAAGTTACTAATAGTCAAGCAAAAGCAACACAATATGAAGAGACATGAACTATAAAGGTAGCATCCAGGCCCTGTAAGTTCAAGGTGCTTATCTTCTCTTTATTTAGAATGCTTCTAAATTCTCATACAGTCTGTTTGTAGAGAATATTCAATTTCTCTTCAATACTCAAGTATTTTGAAGACAGCAGTCTTGTTCTAGAGATGTTAAGATAGTGAGCTATATACCACAGTTAAAACTAAGTTCAATTAAAAACTGATTGAATGACTAAATGGATAAATACTAACTCTTCTACTTTTTGTGGAACAGAACATTCTCCTATGTCCAAAGGTCTCTTGGATTCCTATCATTACAAGGGTACTTTTAGATACACTCTAAATGCCTGTTGGATTGGCAATTCCAGGCAAAGTGGATAGACAGTAGTGTACTTTTAGGTCCTGAATGGATTTTGGGATTAGAGTGCTTTCTTTTTGACAGAATGAAAACTAAGGTACATACAGTTTAAAAGAACTGGGTGAAATAATTGAACATTAATGCAAACAAAACAAAGCATAACAAAATAAGCAAGCAAAAAGAAAAAAAAATAGCTACCAACCAGACAAGTAAACAAAAAAATAAAAAAATAAAAAAAGAAGAAAAAAACAACCACCACCAGGAGCAACAAGAAACTTAAATCCCACAATGAAAAGAAACAGCAACGTCACTTGATTTTTTTGTGGAGCATAGAATTCAGTAGAGTGGAGCAGAAGGTTCACAATTTTGATTCCATATCTGTGCAACTAAATTGCATATTGCAGTTTGAGAAGGACAAACTGACATTTTGCTTTGATCAAGACATGAATTGATATATACTAATTAATTGATATGTATTACTGTATATTGATAAAATACATTGTATATACAAAATATGAGCGAACACATGGGAAAAAATTCTCTAAAATATTTGATCTCTTTTCACTTGGTTCTTTCTGTTAGTATGTAAATTTTCATTCCACTAGTGTGGACCTTGAAGTGTAATAAAGATGCAAACTGAGCAGTACTGATTATTCACAAAGAAACTTTTTAATCCAAAACACTTTTTGGATTGATATTTTCAGAGTAAATAAAACTCTCTATCCTTGAGCCTGTGATTGCGTTATCTCCTTACAATTTACAGAAATAAAATCGAGGTGGACAATAGAATCAAATATTTTAAAACAGGTAATTTGTGATCTAAAATGAATGCTATACATAAGTGAGAGTATTTTGAAATAAATAATATTTAAATTGTTTATTGAATACATTTGTAATTACACTGGTGATTTTTTTTAAAGTATGCAAATAGGACAACTGTTTAAAGTTCGCTTGGTGTGTTTTCTTATAAATAAATTTAATGTAGGATGGTAGCTTTCTGACTTAATAATATAGATAATATAATTATGAGAGATAAAAAGGTGTGGAGTTGGAAGATATAAAATATAGATTACTCAGTAGCAATAAAAGATCTTGCCTGAACAAAATATAACTATTTTAGATTGACCTAAGTCTGACACATTCAGTTACTAAGGGATCCAAGAACAAGATGTAACAATGATATGTATAAATGAATATGAATCTTCATCTGACATAAACAGATGAGGTTTCCTTGCTATGAGAAATTTTATAAAATAATACAATATGAAAAGGTACAGTGAAAACCAGGAATATATGAGTCATTGACCAGCCTGAGTGTACACCCTAAAGCATAAAAATATAATGTAAATTCATCAGCATGATTTCTTTATCTGTATTTGTCGTAACTCCTAATATCTACCCAAATCTCTTATTTTAAAACCATTCCCCCTTGTTCTATCGCTATCAATTTTATCCATATTCAAACACAAGTTCATATTGATTGAAAAAAAAAAGGATATATAGATATATTGCTTCTACACATTCTAGCCACTTGTTTTATATATTTTTTCACCCAGGTTTTTTCACCTGACTTTTACATATATATGTTAAAATTCAAAAAAAATCATTTAAAGTGATACTTTATTTTACAAGTTTTAAAACAAAATCAGTACTCTCCATCTGCAAGTAGGATAATCTGTCTCTGTTCCACAAGTATTGATTTTCTGGGAAATTTCATATTCAAAATGTTTCTAATCATCAGGTATGTTACATCTGGAAAGAATATTTTGGATTCTAAAAATTCTCTTCATAAGAGATATCTTCAAGAGTGCAGAGATTCAGCAGTAGTATCAGTAGTACTGTGGATAGTTTTAGTAAAAACTGTTGAACACAAAAACATTTGCTTTACAGAGAAAATGTGCAACTACTTTTAAACTTCTGAGGTTATTTATGAAAATAATTTTACCTTTAAAATAAGTAATTAAGAATGCAAATCCAACTTCAATTTTTTAATTATTTCTAAAATGTATAAATTTTCTTTCTTTTGAGCCTATTGAAGGCTACAAAATAAATGAGTAGATACTTATTTTTATCCTGTTAATATATTAACTATGTTACATATGCATTGTTGTTTTAATTGTGTGAATATGGGAATGTCAATATGTGTATTTCTGTTTATAGCCTATCAACTTCGAGTCTGCCAGCCTCCAACAAACATACCAAATGCTGAAATTCTAACTGAAGATGATGAATTTGAAATAGGTAACGTGAAAGAAAATAAGAGGAATATTTGTTTAAAAACAAAAGAAAACAACAAAAAAATGGTGCTACCAACAGATCTTTACTATAGAATGCCATAAATGCCTTTATTATAGAATGCCTTATCTTTGAGAATAAGAAGTTTAAGAAGTTATTCCTCTTCCTTATACTTCCTGAATGCTGGTTCAGAGACACATCTGAATACCACAGTAACTCCCTTCCAAATAACTGCATTCAGTACCTTTTTCATAACATTTAATATAAGGCATTATGTTATACTGTAGTTTTAGAACATATAGTTATCTGTGTGCATATATACCTATGCAACTGTACAAGATCAAAAACATAAAATTATTTTATATTAAAAATGATATTTTTAATTATCAGTGATAATTAGATAGCTATTAATTAGAATTTTAGTCTATTTAATTTCCACTTTAGAAAAATAAATACAAACAGATGAAAAAAACAGACATCTGTTCCAGATGTTTCCACAACTGAAGGGTAACACCAAATTAGTAAAAACTAGGAACAATGAAGAAGGGAATGACATGCTGACTTTCGAGACATGTAATAATATTAAATATTGTTATCAGAATTATTAATTACATGATTTGATTTCAGGTGTCTCACCGTCCAGTTTTGCTCAAATTTCCCCTTCACTCATCCTGTTTTTTTTTCATATGTATTAATATTTGAGTTCTTAAATTGATAGCGACCAAAAACAATACATATTTTTTCTTCTCTGTAAACTAAACCAATGAGAACTACCAGGATATACTTTTTTTAAAATATTTTTTTTTTTGAGATTTCAAAAAGATCTGTATGAATCATTTCTTAATCAAGAAAAGACAATTTTTTATCCCCGCCGTCAACTATCAACTAAGATCCAGTTCCTATTTTTTTCCTTCTTCATTATTGTATGAATTACTGTCTTGTTACAAAGATTACCAATAAATTATACTTCCTAAAGTTTTGAGGGCACATGGTTTGCCCAACATGAGTCAAACATACTAATATTGTTGCACAGAAACAAACTTCACTAATCATTAATGTTTTTGAAGCTAAAAGTTCAAAATTAGTATTTAATGGTATTGTTTATATTTGTTTTGTTTTTATCACACAGGAGACATAATAAGATACCAGTGTCAGCCAGGCTTTACATTGGTTGGTAATGAGATTCTGACATGCCGACTAGGTGAAAGGCTTCAGATGGACGGAGCACCACCTACTTGTCAAGGTGTTGTATCATTTTTCTTTTTCTTTATCTTTACATGAGATGTCAGTTTTAAAATATTTCAACCTTTTTGTTGCTATTCCAGCACTACCACTGTTTATTATGGTGAATATTAATGAAAAATCATCACTATTTTTTAATGCATTTGATGGGTTTTAAGGTTTACTTTGTGAAAATAATTTAAAAAATCATTTCTTTTGGAGAGATCTTACATTTAAAAAATTAGAAACAAGATGATTTTGTTTTCTCAAAAAACAAAATGTGAAATTTAAGAACAACATTTTAAAAATACTAACTTGATAAATGCATAAAAATTCAAAACATAGCATTGATTTGGATTAGCAAGATCAAAACATCAGTGTAATATTTTTATTTAGTGTGTATTAAAAATAGTATTGTTGGTGAGATACGTGCATTCATGGTCATGTTTTCCAAATTTTATTGAAAACTGTGAACAGAGTCGCCATGCTACCTTAATGTTAAAGCTGAAATGAGCTTACAGTCTTGCAAACCAGTAACACCATAGTTTAATCCTGTTTTTACGATGCTGATGCTTAATATGGTACACTAAAATAGAAATCATCTATTTCATTTCTTGAAGAAAACGTATTTTTTGTTTGAATTGAACTGATTAAGGAGCTAGTGGACATTACATGTGATTTATTACAAAACAGCAGTAAAGAGAACAAACCAAAACAGTATCTCTTTTAAGTCTTAAATTGATGAGTGTATATATATACACACATATATATATGGATATATATATACATTTTTCATTTAACTTCAGAAAAATAACTGAAGACATAACATTATGAATTTATATGATAAAGATCTTTAGAGAAAAAGCAAACAAAACTTCTTATAGAAGTACAATTTATGCAAATAAATGCTATTTTGGATCGTGCTAGTTGTTGTGATATTTCTTCATGATCCTAGCACTCCTGTGCTTAATACAGGAGTTTAACTCAGTTAATCCTGTGTACCAGTGAAGGCCAACTACTATTATGAATAAACTATATTAAACTTCAATTTAAAGAAATCTAGACAGGCTTGAGCAGTGGGCCCAGGTGAACTTCATGAGATTCAACACAGCAAGTTCACAGCAAATTCACAGTGCAAGATGGTGCACCTGGGTTGAGGTAACCCCTATTACCGATGCAAGCAGGGGGATGAAGGAATTGAGAGGAGCCCTGCTGAAATAGATGTGGGGGTACTGGTGGACGAGAATCTGGACATGAGCCAGCAATGTGCCCTTGCGGCCCAGAAAGCCAACCATATCGTGGTTTGCATCAAAAAAAGCATGGCCAGCAGGTCAAGGGAGGTGATCCTGCCTCTCTACTCTGTGCTGGTGAAGCATCATCTGGAGTACTGCATCCAGATGTGGAGTCCTCAGTACAGGAGATAGACCTGTTTGAGCGCATCCTGGGGTAGGCCAGAAAAATGATCCAAGGGATGGAATACTTCTCCTGTAAGGACAGGCTGAAATAGCTGGTCTGTTCAGCCTGGAGAAGGTTGCAAGGTGGCTTATCAGTACCTAAAACAGTGCTACAGGAAAGAAGGTGACAGACTCTGGCACAGTCTGTTGTGACAGGACAAGGGGAAATAGTTTAAAGCTTTAAGAGGGTAGATTTAAGATACAGTGGAAAAGCCTTTTACAGTGAGAGTGGTGTAACACAGGAACAGGTTGCCCAGAATGTGGTTGATGCTCCATCCATGGAGACTTTCAAGGCATGGCTGGATATGGCCCTGGGCAATTTGATCTAGCTGTGGTGTCCCTGTTCTTTACAGGGGAGTTGGACTGAATGGCCTTCAGAGGTCCCTTCCAAGTGAAAGGTTTCTATGATTTTCACCTGTTTTATGCACAAAGATATGTAAAAGTCAAAATAATTCTGAAGATTGAATAGTTCTTAAAATGCAAAATGATCTTGAATTGTGACGTTCAATAAAATTGCAAAAATATTAATATTTTCTGAAAATTCCTGCATTTATTTTGGTACAGTTGCATCTAGGAATTGCTTCCAACACCAAAGTTTAAATTAAAATGCTTATTGAGCATGCACTCAGTAAGCACATAGCATTTAATGAGTGGAAAACAATATAAACCTACAGGAAGTTCTTTACATGCTGAAATGCTGTATTAATAGATGAAACAGAGGCATATCTGCTGATCCTGAGGCATTTTATCAGCAAGTGTTGTTGAAGTCATGTGTATATTCATTGCAAAACCCAACACAAAATCTCAGGAATGCTGTTAATCTGTTCTCTGTAATATATAAATGCTAAATACTGGATTAAATATTAAATGCTAAATCAGTGCTCTTATAATTTTCCTTTGAAACTGAATCTGTTTAACATAATCTTCAGAGGTAGTAGACTCCAAATATAATACATACATATACCAATAGAATTAATTAAAGATGTTAAAAAAGGCCATTGAAACTGGTGACCCGAAGTCAGAAACAACGGAATTTTCTGTTGTACTCCATATACAATGTAAATTCAAAGTTAAAAGTATGTAAGCTAAATTTAAATTAAAACATGGATCTACAGATAGCTTTGTGCAATCTAGAGTCAACAAAACTATATGCCTGGAACACATATATTTTTATGATTTTAGTATCACTAGTTTACTGTTAAGCTAACATATTTTAATTGTTCAGACTGTAACTCTTTACACAGAATTCATTCTCAGGCATTACACTTAGTCTTCTGTTGGCTCATATTCAGTCTAGTTTTCCTACTTATTTTTTTCACCAGACAGAGCATGTACATTAAGGTTAGACTTTACAGTATTAATTTTTATTGCCTTAACCTAGAACGTTAGACATTTCAATGAGTGTGAAGTGAGGTTTGGTTAAATTTTACTTCAGATTTTAGCTTGATTTGTACTGAAGTCAATACACACATTCAGCATTCCTTCATTCATTTAAATTGAAAAGCCCTTATGATCATAGTTATAAATACAAATAATTTAGTTTTGAATCTAATGTATTTCAGTGAAGATGTACTTGCCATAATGAGGTGCTGCTAGAAAAAAAAAAAATCGAAGCAAATATTATTTAGGATTTTATTTTCTGTTTTTATTTCATACACCTAAGTTTACCGCAGATTTAGTACTATTTTAAACCATATTGATTCAAATTTTTCCCTAATGTATATCAGTTGTGTAAGTGCTTCTCAAAATTCATGCGGATTTCCTTCGTTACATCAGAAAATAATCACTAACTTCCACAAGTTTATTCAAATGCCTATCATATTCTTTTGTTAAATAGAGTATCTCACATATCCAGCATCTAACTTTGTCCTCAGTTCTCCTTGAAATTAGATTCTATTTTCAGGATCAAATGAACTCTTCAGGATAAGAAGATTCAGATTATATTTTGAATCATAATTACAGGACTCTGAGAAGATTCTTGAATTAGGACTTGCAGCTATATCTAAGCTACATTAGCATAGATTCATAAAATAATTTATCTACCTATTATGCAGAATTAGGTCTTTAAGTTCTTTACAAAATTCATGACCAGTATTTACAAAGTGATTCTGAAAATTTTCTGAGAAGAATGTGGAGATAGAAAAACTAGCTATGAACAAATTAGTTCAACCAGATGACAATGATGCTCCTCCTAGCTATTCCTCTCCCTCCCTCAACATGTGTTAAATGTATGCACATTTAAAACTTCAGGTAGTCCATTCTTTTGTTTGTTTCATTCTTTTTGTTTGCTATTTTCACCACAGTACAAACAGAAAAAATTGATAAGCACAGCCTAAGAAGTTGATATGTGAGACATTCATCCTAGGTGAAGAGTTCATGATCTGCATGAGTTGACACAGGAAATCAAACACAGGTCTTGTTCTCACAGAAGTTTTCCAAGCACTACTTCATTGCTTCATTTTCCATAGGGAGGTTTTAGATGTCTAATTTCAGCAGAAATTTCATAGCTCAGAGCATAAACAGAATTGAATTCAATGGCTCTACTGCTTCCATGCACAAAGTAGCTTGCTTCTCATCCTAAACAGATACAACATATGTACTTACAGGCACAGAACGCTATGACGTTAGGTAACTGAAGACTGCCTTCCCTTCTACAATTTGATCTTAGACAGATTAATTATCATGTTAAGGGGGTTATTTTAAATTTAATCCCCTTCTCAGTTACCTTGCACTTTAATTGCATATTATAGAAGCAAGGGGATAAATAAATTTCACTTTAAATGCCCCAGAACTCTATTTCTACTGCACAAAAGTCTGTTTATGATGCATTAGAGATGTATTAACAAAAATAAATAAATAAATACGTGGAAAGGTAGATAGATAAATAAAGAAATAAAAGCATGCTCACAAAGTTACAAGGGAAAAGGCAGAAACCTGATCTTCAGTTGATAAGCAAAAATGCAGAACATTCAGTCACTTGGAGATTTAGTAGCCATGACCTAGTTCATTTTCAAAAAACATAATTAAGTTTTTCAGTTCTTATGGTTCTTATTAATAAAATGAAATTATTTCGAATTCCTTGAGGGGAGTGAGGGGGCAAGTTTGACTTAATTATTCAGTAAAACAAGCTATTACTGCTTTCACTGGCTTCTACTGCAGATGTTTGTCCTCAGATATGAAGAAATTAATTTCTCTTTACACAAGTTCTATATATGAAAGAAAATAATTCTCTCTTCTCTCTCCTCTCTCTGGTTTTTCTGCTTTCATATGACCTCTGTCTCTATCTACAGTCCAGTGACATTTTTTTCCAATACAAAGTCAATTTACATACTTAATAAGCCAATAATATTTTGAGCATTCTTGAGAAATATATGAACCTTTTATGTTTTTGTTAACTGCAGGGGCTCAGTACTAACACAGTGCTAACTGAATATTAAAGCCAGACTTAACGGTTAGTTTTAAGCAGTGCTCAGTTCTGAACAAATTGTAGGTCACTTGTTTATACATACTGTAACAAAACTTGTCCTTGAAAAAAGGATAATGAGTTACATGATCATTGCAAAAGTAAGGTCTCCTATTTGTTTCCATGGAAACTACAACCGATCCAAAAAAAAACGTGTTTGATGGAGCAAATTCTCAGCTACAAAAGTTTTCAACATAATGGCCACAATTAGCTATGATTTTTTCCAGCAATGAACAACAGCTTGCATGCTATGGTTCATAAAAATCTGCACCAGCAGAGGTGATTTACTCTCTTGCCACTTCTGAAGTACACCATTCATTGCATCACTGAGTTAACAGTCTTTGGTTTCTATAAATGTTTCATAAGCATTGATGCACGTTAGAGGGTGCAGTTCTTTTTCACATAGAAGAATTCAATTCCACACCTTTGCTTCCTACACACTTCTATGTCAGGCACTATTTTGCCATTCTGCCTCTCTGCTAAGGTCTGTTGCATGGCACTAAAATATAATGGACTATTGGTTGGAAGGTTCAACTTCTACTGCCATGACACCAACATCTGCTTCTAACATCATGGGTCAACATAATAAAATAGAAGGCATTACTTTCAGAGCAGTCTTGAGTGTGTATATTAAGATGATATTGTGATTATGCTTTTTTTTAAGTGAGGCAAAAGTCACCTTATTTTTTATTTTTATTTTTATTTTTTCCTCCTTCTGATTGATATTTATTTGCTCAGAACATTTTAATTGTGTGGTGCGCTGTTGCATCACTTTTAAATTGAAGAGTCATCCTGAGATTCTGTAGCTGCTCAGGAATATAACACCGACATACTGACTGCTGGTCAAATGCTTTGATTATGAGAATTCTCTTTGCTGCTTTGTTTGATAGCAGCTAGGAAGGAAATAGGAGTACAGTGCGAAAACTGAAAAATAAATTTAAAGTATTTGTTATTGCCTGTAATGGCAATAACCTAGCATTTTCAGGGGCTTCTATGAATCAAAAAAGTAGCTGGATTAGCACAAATATTTTTCTTTCATTAGTCCTAGTGAGTGACAAATTGTCAATCTGAAGAGGATTTTTTAAATCTTTTTCTACACCAAAGGCAGCATGTCTGAATAGTGAACTGTGCATTTTAGATACATCAGCATTCTCAGGGCTTTGATTGAGGTTCTGAAGATTTTTGCTTCTTTCTTTTATACAGACAGATTGTGGGAGGGATTGATTAATCTTTATTTAGAATTTGCTTGAAGTGCAGTGAAATTATTGCTGACAGTAATAGTAATCTAAGGAAAAAAAATACAATTCATCTTTTTGAACAATGAAACAATTTAGTACTTAAACAACTTACAGGAATGTCATATCGTGTAGAAACTGAAAGAAAGGAAATGCCATGAATTAATAACTACTAAAAGTTGTAGTGCTTCTTTTCTACATATACATTACTTCATGGAGTTCTTTCCTAACAGTGGTTGGGTCTATTTTTTTCAGTCTTTCTATATTTGTGAAAATAGAACAATTAATGCAAATCATTTAAAGTAAGGAAAGTCTTGCAAATCACATGTAACACAAATAGCAGGCTTTAGATTTTTAATAACATGTCTGTTTCACAGTGCTATGTCCAGCCAATGAGATGCGTCTAGATTCAACAGGGGTAATACTGAGCCCTGGGTATCCTGACAGCTACCCAAATCTCCAGATGTGTGCATGGACCATTACTGTGGAAAAGGGCTACAATATCAGCATGTTCTTCGAATTCTTCCAGACAGAAAAAGAATTTGATATACTTGAGGTGTTTGATGGTAACTATAAAATACGTGATTTGGGATGATACCTTTTTCTATATAGTGCATTTTTACTTTACTGCTATGTTGAAAATCTCAAATTGCTGTTATTTGTGTATATTTATTTATGTATTAAAAAAAATATACAACCAATCATTTGGGTTTGTTGCTCTAAACAGAATCTTGATTATCCTGTGTTTAAAAACTGTACAGCAAAAGTTATGTGAAATAATTATGTTTCCGAACAAATAGCAATCTGTAGTATATAACATGTTCTGTCAACATCAATTCATAAATCAGATCAATTTACCATTTGCTTGGAAGATGTTTTCTATTCATATTAATATGTATATACTTTCTTGCATGTTATTTAAAACTTTGTAACTTCTTTGTGTTTTTGTTCTGTTTTGTTTTGTTTTATTCATTATATCAAGGACCAAATATCCATAGCCCATTGCTCATTTCTCTCAGTGGAGACTATTCCTCATCTCTGAATATAACCAGCAATGGGCACGAGGTATTTCTCCGATGGTCAGCAGATCATGGCACCAATAAAAAAGGTTTCCGGATAAGGTACATAGGTATGTAATTAAACTTTCATTAATATGTAAAAAAAAAATCAATATAGACCAAATTTATTTATGGTAGAAGGATAATATAAGTTATATTTTGTTATATTAACTTCCCAAACTGAAAAAAATTCATTTTATATATGAACCGGATGATGCTGATTTTGTGAGGAAGTCCACGCCCCTAACAGGAAATAAACATCATATATACTCTGTAAAGATTAAATCAAATATTTCACAAAAGTTTTAAAAGGTGAAAATCAAAAACTGAAAGAAGCAACCTCCCCGTCCTTCCAGTTATCATTTATTTGCATTTGTGTGCCACTGTCCTTCATCCTGGATCTTTATGAATTTCATCATTAATATTTTTAAGGGGTGGCAACAAAGCAGAAGTGAACAGCAATTGGGAGAAAAAACTGAGACCTTGACGGATTGAACCCTTTAATTCAGGGTTCAACAGAAGCAGCAATCATAAAAATATCTAACATCATATGCTTTCCAGTGAACTTGAAGATTGTACTTAAAAAAGAGTGATTTTTATATAATCACATTTATAGAAACATTATATAATATTATTTTACAGGTTAAAATTTTTCATTCATTATGTTAGATTTGTTGTCATTTGCAGGAATTACACAAAATATGTTTTGATCTTAGTCATCACCAAAGTTATGAAATTCAAGAATGATAAGAATTATTTGAGATCGTATGTGTAGAACATTTTCATTGCCAATTCTAGAGAAATTAATGATATTATACATTTTCACTTTACAAAGTGGAGAAAGCAACAGAGAGCATATATGAAATTCTGTCTGCTGTGTTTTCTTTTTTCGTTATGTTTTAGCTTCTTTGCTATTGCAGGAAAATAATTAGACTCAGTACAGCAGCCTGCAAAACAATATCATCATCTCTACCTTTAGGTGAGGACAGTTTTATTAGAGGTGAAATGCTTTGTAGTTAGATAAAATGTATTTTTGCTTAGAAACAAAATATTACACTCTACTTATTTTCATTGTCTATAATACCTGTTAAATCTAGAAATAAGCGTCCTCTGTGTGAAAACTCTTAAGACTTCAGTTGTTGTAAGGAGACTATTGACAGGTAGACAAAGTATTAACTTGTGATCTATATAATTCAGAAAATACTAGTGTATTTTCTTAAGTACTAAAGGAGGTGTTTGTATCTCTGCTTCTTAAAATAAAAGTCAGTCGAAATTTAGTGTAAGGAAAAAGATGTTTTCATAGCATGTGCTCTGACAGATATGCTTCATTTTCTGCTGCTTGCTATGATAAAGAGTAAATGAACAGCCATATTATTCCATCCTGATTGTAGGAAACCTTGCCTGAGAATACCATAGCCCTGTAATAAGTCATAAGACACGAATAGTCTTAAAGAGTAAGTGCGGCAGCAACTTGCTCTTTGCCTGAGGAGTGAAATAGGTAGAGTTTCTCTCTAGTTACCAATGTCTCATAAAAGCGTGAAGAAGCTTAGAAACACTTGGAGAACAACTTCCAACTTAATTTTCTTTCCTACAAAATGGGGATATGACCCTCTTAGCTAACAACTCATGGCTCCTCCTTGATGAAAAAAATCAGAGACAAAGTTAAATTAAAAAAAAAAAAAAAACACTTATCTCAAACTGGCTACCAGGCCATACCTCTCTTTTGTTGTAGTTCTTTGGTGAAGTAGCAAAAACCAAGTAATTTTATACTCACAGACTTAATGGACAAGGAATTTAAAAGAAATATAATGACATAAAAATAATTCAGCAATATTTAATGTCATGAAGATTTCAAATACATACATCCTTTTAAATGAAATCAAGTGCACCTCTCACAGTTCTGTATGTTTCCATGTATTTATGAACACTTACAGATGTTTTATAGAACCTATTGTTCTGAATAAGTCAACAAAAAGAAAAAAAAAATAATAAAAAAGCAGATGTAGTGTTTTTGCCATGCTTTTATTGTGGTACTCATAAATATGGTTAAAATCCATTTTAGCTTTTATTAGTTCAATTCATTACATCAGAGAACTTGAAAGTAATAAGACCAAAAGGAAAAGACTATTTGAAAATAACTGTGTATAGTATGTCCTTGACATTTCTCTCTTCCAAACATTATGTATAATACTGAAATTTGTGATTACAATAAATTTCATCATAAACTAAAGTTATATGGGTTATTTAGTTTAAAAAGAAGACAATAAAAAAACTACAAGAGTTATACAAGATATCTCTATACTTCCTCTTAGTCTACCAAACCCTGAAACACTTTGAATGTCTTAATATTTTGTCTTTGTATTTAGTGAAATTGCTTAATGCTTACATGAACTGGATACATAATATGACTTCTACTGATATTTTCTGAGCTTGTCATCAAATGTTCACTAATGTCATTAAGAGTTTGTCAAGAATTGTCACCTGGATCCTGAATGCATTTTTTATTTTATATTTATGTTTAAAGCTCTCTACTGTAGTACTCCAGAGTCCCCTCCACATGGTTTCATTGTCAGTCAGACAGGTGGACAGCTCAACAGTATGGTTCGCTGGGCTTGTGATCGTGGTTTTCGGCTCATTGGGAAAAGTACTGCCATTTGCAGGAAGTCTCCATATGGTTATTATTCCTGGGATGTTCCAGTCCCAGCTTGCCAAGGTAAAATCTTTTATAATAAAGTATATAACAAACTTTATTTTATTTTATTTTATTTTTTATAAATGAACTTTTTTTTCTGTTGTAAAATGAATAATGCCTGATAAACTTTGCAAAAAACACAGTTAATTAAGAGTATTGTAAGAGAATTTTTATGGCAGACAGATGCTAAAAACAGTAGATAATTATGAGGAGAAAAGTAAAAACATAAGGTTGAAATATGAAATTATTCAAAAGCATCATGAATGTTTTTTAGAGATCATATATTTATTTTTGTATTGGTATTGCTTTGAAGAATTTATTTTACTTTTCACTGCAATTGTCACTTTGTCATGATCAAGGAATATTTAAAAAAGAAAGACTCAAAATTTGCTACACATCCAATAATAGAAATTGGTCAATAACATCATTACTTTTGAAACCATTCTAATCTTTTGAGATTTGCACTGAAATTTGAAATAGAATTAATCAGGTTAATTGGTGTTTTATGTCTCAAACCCTCGAGTACCTCATAGTATCTCATAGTCCTCTCCACAATGGTTTCATATTTAGTTACTTCTGCATTATAAAAGAAAAACATGTTTTCCTTAAGAAAAATGATTATTTTAATGTCCATTGTAATTGTATTTTAATTCTTCGTTTTCTGAGAAGAATGCTGTTGCATTAATAACATCTTTCACTCTTCAGTGAAGTATTAGAATGATTTTTTCATAAAAAATTGCAGTTTTGGTTTATAAGTTTTGTTCATAATTTTGTGTATCAAGGAATTTACTTTATTATCTTACATAAGTTGGTGAAAATAACTACCATATTCATTTAGACTTCAGAAATTGTATGTTCACACAAGCAACAGATTCATTCATTACGAAATCTTAGGATGGTGTTTCAACTAGATGCTTGCATACATTTTCTTCCTGTTAAACAGCGGAGATAAATGCTGTTTGAATGCTTCAAGTTAATTTCCGAAAAGTGCTTCTTTGAAAATAAGCCTTTGAATTGCAACTATGTAAGTGCACACAATGCGTTTGCTGAATATAATTGTTTAGCTTTTTTCCTCATCGGTTATTATAAGGACTGCTTTCATGACAGTTATTTGTGGGACTTGAACAGACTGCTAACTAGATATCTCAGATAATGGGGAGTAGAACATATCTGAACTCAAGATGTCTTATCAAACAGAAAGTTTGTAGGTGTAATGAAAATTATTTCATATATATTAATTAATACATATTAATTAAATAATTATATTAATGAATTTGATTGAGGTTAATTTTCATAAATTATATGAACATCATTCAACTCTTCCATCAAGTCCCTATGTGATAATAGTTGTTTGTGACCATGATATGAGCTTGCAACTCAGAAGTCAGGTTCAAGCTGAGGAGATGAAGGGAAGTATCTAAAATTCCCCTTGCTTTGTTGAGTTGAATATTATCCCCATGTACAGATGATACAGAAGATTGAAAGTTTAAGAACACTATCAGTATCTCTGATGTTTTTCAGCAGGGGATATTTACTAGACATAAGGATTTTGCCATTCTCCCTAATACTGAGGGATTCAACTTCAACAAAAGTACTTATCTTAAGCAGTTTTTATAAATTTATGATACATTAGCATTAACCATAAAAAAAAAAAGTAACTCAACTTTGTCGTCTGTTTTTACTCTTCACAATTTACCAGCTATTTTGCTATGTAACACAAGGTGAGAAAGTCACATCTTACCTTCTGCTTCACGTTTTCTGTCACTTATAGGGTAACTAGCAAAGGTAGTTTAATTAGGTCTCTCAAACTTCTGAATTTAGGGTTGCTACAGCTAACCATTTAGCACATTTAGCACACATTTTAAATGTATTAGACAACTTTTATATAGCAGTGCAAAGACAAAAAATAAAGTTATTTGGAATTTCCTTATAAGTAATGCATCACATTTTGATCTATTTGTTTTCTGATTACTAAGTGAAGATTAACAGTGAAATCACAGAAAGTTGCACAGTTACTGCCATCATTCTACAGGAAAGGGGAAATCAAAAATTATGAATTACTTAACGATGTCCCTGCAGTCAGCACAGATTTTTTTTTTCTTTTTTAACACTAAATCAACTCCTTTTTTGCTGTTTTCAGAAAATATCTTGAATGTACTTAAACTAACACCTTACCTTTACATTTTTTATCTTTTCATCTGTACAATTAAAGTTATCACTTCTGAACTTTTTCCTCTTGATGCACTTGAATAATAAAACATTTTTTTACATTTTATATAAAACCAAACATAAGTCAGTGAAAAGACTCAATGAAGCAGTGAGAAATAGAAAATAAAGCCTCAAGCAAAACTTCAAAAATCACCTGAAGCTTGTTTCAAAATTAATATAAAAAAAATCCCTTCCCATGCCATGAAAAGAAGAAAAATGAAACTGCTTCCAACTCAAATACTGTGTAATGACAAAAATACAAATTAAAGAAAAAAATACTATCCTATCTTTTAGATATTATTTATTCTGCTTGTGTAGAGGTACATTAAAGAAATCTTAATATGAAAGTGTGGCCCATCCATTTATCCATTTTCACAAAATCACAGAATCACAGAATTGGAGGGGTTGGAAGCGACCTCTAGAAGTCATTGAGTCCAACTCCCTGCCAAAGCAGCTCCCTCGACCAGGTTGCACAGGTAGGCATCTGGGCTGGCCCTGACTATCTCCAGAGAAGGAGACTCCACAACCTCTCTGGGCAACTGGTTCCAGTGCTCTGTCACCCTCACTGTGAACGGTGTGGAACTTCTATGCTTCATTTTGTGGACATTTACTATTGTCCCATTGCCACACACTGCTTAGAAGAGTCCAGCCTCATCCCTTTGTCTCCTGCTTCCATAGGGAATAAAAATGAAAATTGTATACTTCATATAAATGCTTTTGTAAGTGAAAATAGGTTTCTGAAGTTTCACTGTTTTCTCACTTTTTTTTTTTTAATCTCAGCAATACATTAATCTTACTTTTAATTATGTAATTATGTAATATTCCTCTTCTCTCACCCAGACCTTGCCAGAAATCCTGTCGTATTCTGTAGTATCATATATGAGTTACAGGCAAATGTTTTTACAGAAATTGTATGTAAAAGTGTTAAGTAAACCCAGTTCATGTTGTAACACTAGAGAATTCTCTAGCTCAGCAATATGAATTGTGCATGATGAAAATGACATGATTGTTATGCAAATAACATGAAAACATATCAAAACAAAATGTAAATCATCACCAAAGATAATAGTATTTGTTTATTTTTTTTATGTTTTTCTCAAAAATGATGCTGAAGTAAATCTATATTTACTGTCATTAAATTTATTATCTGGAAAAACATGTGTAGAGGATAGTACTTTCTACTTTTAAATATTTTAGACAATGGTATGAGTTTGAGTTAGTCTTGTTAATGTTCATGAGAACAATTAATATAGTTATGCTTAAACAATTTCTATACTCATTAAAAAATATTCTTATTTCCAAATGCCTGACTGCATTAGGACAAGTGTGAAAATTCAATAACGTTTGAAATGCCAACAAAGAAATAGCTTAATCCTTTAAAAGTGAGGCACTTCACAGAGAACTTTTCATAAAACTTCATAGTTCTTCACAGGTTTAAAATCCAGTGTCTTAAAACCAGAATAGTATATTTCTGTATAGTTTCAGTAGTCTTGTCTGCATTTGTGTTGTTCCTGATAAATGCTATCAGCACTAGATGGATGTCAACATTGAGATTCTTCATTCTACATATCCTTTAAATGTTAAAGGTAGCTACATCCATTAATTGTTGTTATTAAATGAATCAGAGGAAATCCGGGGATCAATGCTCCATTATAAGTTGAACAGTCAGATTTGAGATTGGGAGACTGCAAACATAGAGACTCTTAACTTTTATTAAAGGATATTTAAAAGCTTTATACGAGATCGATAATGTTTTCTGAATTTCTTATTATAGATAAGTCTTTAGAATGTGGTGATCCTCAAGAACTTATAAAGTTGAGATCTTCACAAGGCTGCATTTGTACATTTTGCAGGTGGAACTGTATCCTGAAGGTCATGATAATGGAATGGATCTGTTTCAAATGTGATCACAATTATAATGCTGATTTGCAAAAACAAAGTTTTTACTGTCTAAGCTGATAAATAATGACCAAGCATTTCAGTGATATATTTATTTTTTAGGTAGTCTGGATATTCCATATTTGTCTTTTATTTCTGTTAAGCTTTCAGATATGTCAATAGCTTGTGTTGATCTTATCACATTTTTAATTTAAATAAAAGTGGCTTTCTGTTTCACACAAGGAAAATGCAGCTCATAACTTCTGAAAACTAAAAATATCACTAAGTGATTCACTGCTAACTCTCTTTGTTTATATAAAGCACTTAATAAATTTATAGTACGCTAGGATATAGCTTTTTTCTTAAAACTTTTTAGGAAAGGATGTAGTTTTCTTATGCCACCAGATTGATTCTGTTAATGTGAATGATAAAAATCAAATTTTATCAAGTAAGGCACTAATAGAGATCGTTGAATACCTAAGGAGTCATTAATCTCAATGGTAAATATAAAACACCTGGGTTACATATTATATATGTATAAAATGCTGATTGCAGGAAGATGATCTGCAGTATGGAACAAATAGTGCTGTGACGTGTTCTTCAGTGTGTGGATCACAAACAGTAGCTACTGATATATTAAAAGCAATTTGGGGGGAATTCATTTTTATGCTGCACTGATGTAAATGACATTGAAATTGGTTCTGGTAACTTCAATATGGCCTGAAACTTCTGTTTATCATTACGTATAGTTTTGGAGGAAAGAGCATGGACAGATCTACCAGCTGTAACCAAAGTTATTGAGGAATATGAAATACAACAAAAGCCATTTATGTCACGTTTTCATTTTAGCACCACGAGGGCTGTTTCTTTCTTTGGTGTTATCACGTGAAATAATTAAGTTCTCTCAGATGTTTAGTAAGAAGTGGAAGATTGACCTTATGTTTCATGAACTTGTCACTTTGGGTCTCATAGAATTTAATGATTCTCAGAGCCTTCTCTATCTCCTAATTTCTGTTTTCTTATCTTCTAAATATATGTGTCTCTAATATCCACTATATACTGTGATAACCATAAGGTATAAACAAGGCGATGAGCAAATTAATCACTGTATTCTGTGGTCTTTTCATCACACTGTGTCCTGTAGTTTAACTTTACATGGAAGCTGCAATCAGTAATATTTTTACATTTATTTCATTGCATCTGTTCTACAAGCTTTGATAGCTTTAGTACTTTAGCTGTGTCTTAGCTATGATCATTGTCTTTGGTTCAGTGCCATAACATTACAATCCTTATGAAGCAGATTTGTTTTTCATCAGACCAGCTCACAAAAAAGGCAACAACTGATCACATTTTTCCTGTGAAATATACACAGATTGAAAGTCTTGATTCCTCATAGCTATTTGTAGACAGAATGAGTAACCTCTTACTGTTCAATATTCCACTCTAAAGTACTTAAGTGCCCCTGTTTGGGGATCAGATTTTCCATTATATGTTTGCTGTTAAAATGTGGAAAAAAAGAAAACAAACATATATTAAATTTTATTTCTCAAACAAGGTATTATTTACAAATAGTTTTGTGCTTTATTTCTGATGAATAATAATATCTATCTCTATCTATATCTATCTATATCATCTATATCTATATCTATATCTATATTTTTTTTTTATGGTAGGGGAATTTTCACTTTCATTTTCATTTGCTAATTATAAAATATTTTAAAGGGTATTTTATTTCTTCTTTGCAAGAGGAAAAATAGAATGTTGAAAGTTAATATTAGTGTTAGCCAGGGGTTACACATTTTATCTGAGAAACCCGAAGTACAAACTAGATTTCTGATGCCTCAGTCTGGTACTTAATTCATTCAGCCATGCTGGTCATACTTTCACAGATATTGTCTATTCCATCTTCTTCAATTATCTTCTGCATTTTGAACGAATAGCTGCAGGGGTATTAACCTTTTGATTTTTTTTATTTTTCTAACTTTATTTTTTTATCAGTAGACAAAAGTTTTCTGAGATTTAATTCCCTGAAATTTTAAAGGATATTGTTTGTAGATTTAAAATTCACATTAACGAGTTAAAAAGTCATTTGAATAAATTTGTGATTATTGACATTACAGTACATAAAGCCTTTGAGAGAGGAAGCTTATAGTGAAGAACAGATACAGTGACTGTACCTTTCTCTTTAATCAGCAATATCTTGTGGAATTCCTAAAGCTCCAGTAAATGGTGGGATATTAACTACAGATTACTTAGTTGGCACCCATGTTACTTACTTTTGCAATGACGGGTACAGGCTGTCTTCAAAGGAACTTACTACTGCAGCCTGCCAGCCAGATGGTACCTGGAGCAATCACAATAAAACACCTCGCTGTGTAGGTAAGTAACATGCAGAAATAATCTAAAAATATGGTTGTATGTTTTGTTTATTTATCAAAAGTAGAAAATATCACATCACTTAAAATTTCAGCTTACAGGATACTTTATATGTAATTGCTAGTATTAGATTATTGTGAAGTGTATATTTGAAATATATTCTGAGAATGTTTGACATGTATCTGAAACATTCTAGGACAGCGGAATAAATACACTACAGATTTCTGAACATATTCCAGCTGATAATTTTTTGTGATGAATCAAAGTCAGCATTTGCACTGGTTTATGGTAAAGTCAGCTCTACAATGAGAGCTAAAACATCTATATGCTGTTCACAAATGCTATTTACTATCCAGAATTCCAAAGTATCTGATATTCTGTAATACTTCTTTAAAACTACTGCTGATTATTTATATCTAGTCCATCATTATAATCCTACACTATCTAAATTCTGGAAAACATCATTGAAGAGAATATGCCTGCTCAGTTCCAATGAATGATTAACTTCAAAGTGGTTATGAAAATCCAGGTGACTGTAAAACTGATAAGAAATACAAAAATGTCTCATGCAAATTGAGATTATTTCACTCAATGAACTTTGGAAATGGGAGGAAAAAATACTCTAGAATAATTTTCAAGGGCTTTCCCTTTTTCTTTTTTGTCTTGTTCTTGTAAAGGCATTACCTCATGCCTTTTCCTCTGCCTAGAGAAACAAAGTTAACAGAGAGAAAGAAAATAATATTCGGCAAAGATATACCTCTGTGCCATTTTCTTTCAACTGAGAGAAAAATGTTATACTCACTAACTTTATTCTGTTAGATTAGGTTTGTAGAGGAATGTTTTTGCTTGCTTTTGGAGGATGTACATGTAGAATTAGGACATGAGATAAAGATGTTTTGCTGCTTCAATCGCCTTCTGAATATGGATATTATTTAATATGTCACTACACTGCAACCAATTCAAGACTTAAAGGTCTCATATAATTCTTGGCTAAAAAAATAATTCCTGGATTTAAATTTACCAGATATTTTAATAAAGGTTCTGATAGCTGATGTGAAGTGTTACAGCAATTTCCTGACTATAAATCTATTATGAATTCATTTATGGCTTAGATTTTATCTACACCAATTATATAGCCCAGCATATACTAATCACTGCTCTGTCTAAGCCATTGGTCATCAGCAATTAAATGAGAGAAGTGTTTTCTGCTAATCACGGGGAATTTTAAATACAGCCTTATTCTTCAAAGATTATGTCACCGTGATAAAATTTACTTATAAACTAATAACAACAAGTTTTTACAATTTGCCTGTACTAAACCACAAATAAATATGTGTTTTTGTTATTTGAAAGTTGTTACATGTCCAAGCATCAATTCTTTTACACTGGAGCATGGAAGATGGAAAATAGTGAATGGCTCACATTATGAGTATAAAACAAAAGTAGTTTTCAGCTGCGATCCAGGGTATTATGGCTTGGGACCAGCATCTATTGAGTGTCTTGCTAATGGCACCTGGAGCTGGAGAAATGAGAGACCTTACTGCCAAAGTGAGTAAATGTTACATCTGTATTTGCTGTGTATTCTGCAGATAAAAGTATTTTATTTGATAAAGTTGGTAATTAACTGATTTGACACTGAGAGTACTTAATAAGAAAAGTTTTCCCTATCTTTAACCTTTCAATGAACATAATTCAATAGCAGTTAATTAATAATGTTCCAGTGTTTGTTATTGCTTGTTGTTTATTTGTTTTCAAATTTTATAGGGACAATTTTTATTCTTTATTATCATTATTTATAATTCTACAGTTTTATTTGGGAGGAAAATAATAATCTTATTATACAAAGATACATAACAGACAATACTTCAGGCTGCAACATTTATTTAGCTGTTTGATAAGTATTAAATAGAATCATAGAATTACATGTTATTGTATGCATCTTTGTGATATACAGATACACAATCCTGTTCTCTTTCACTTTTATAAAGTTATTTCTTGTGGAGAACTTCCTACACCTCCAAATGGAAATAAGATTGGAACACAAATCACATATGGATCTACAGCTATATTTACTTGCGACTCAGGATACATGCTTGTTGGTTCTGCTGTGAGGGAATGTCTGTCCTCTGGGCTCTGGAGCGGAATTGAGACCAGATGTTTAGGTATGGATAAAACTGCTATGGCAAGCCTATTTTCTTTCTCTGTAGCCGACAAAAGTAAGTAAAGTTAGTCAATTTATCTCCTTCTGTTAGCCTTCCAAGTATAGACACTAAAAGAGTTCTGCATTTTAAAAATTTGTGTTGCAGTTTTCCTTATCAAAGGATAACTGTGCTAAACTTTCAACAAACCAAATCCGCTTTACAGTATCTGCCATACAAGCAAAGCGGGTGCCATTGGACTACTGCATACGGCTTTATAAGAGATCTATCCGTACCTGATGTATTTCAGATCTGTCAGCTCTAATATTTATCATTAACTAAAATAACTGCATAGTAGACCTGAACTTAGTGAATATGTTATAGAATTTATCTGGACAATTGCAGAAGTTATAAATGAAAATAAATGCAAATGGAAATGCATATAGGAGCCCTTCAGCCTTATTTCTGACAGAAAATCACTCTCCAGGTATGATGTATAGAATTTGAAAACTTTTTGGTTACAGTTGTTTAGGCATCTCCTATTATTTAAAATACTCAGACACCAGACCCTAAGTTGTTCATAATAAAAGAGACTTATAAACAATGTAACAATTGCAGTATTTCATTTTAATACTTTAGCATTTTGTTTTAATTATGTATTAATAATTAATATGATTTGATTTATAAATGTAAAGGCAGTTATTTTAATGTTATTTGCAAATATAGGTTTAGTTTTAGTGGAAACCAAAGTGATGATTGCGTCCCGATTTTAGAAGGTAATATTAAAGACGTAGAAAATATAAAGGAACATCTTTGAATATAGAAGAATCTGAAATAATAAGCACATTAATGTTTACTGCAGATTGTTCTTTGTTCAGGCTGCTGTAACCCTTTTAGGCTGCTCTTCACCCCAAGTAGTTTTCTTTTGGTAATTCAGCATTATTTGGTATTAATCCTCACTTAAGATTAATCTGAATGACTCATGAATGAGCAAAAGTGTGATCAAGCTGCAAGTCTGAAGCTGGAAGATTTCCTGACAAATAGCTGAAGGGAACAGGAAGTTCTTACGCTTCCCTTTTACTGTGAAAACCATTTAGCAGAGGGGGGAAAAAAGAAGCTATTTGTGTTTGATTTTCTTTAGCTTTTAAATTGTGAGAAAATTCAATACTGTTTTAAATCTTGCACTTTTGGGCACTATAATACATGTGCAGCCAAAATGTGCTGGTCATTTTTTCATACTTAAGAGTTTATATGCAATGTTTACAGCTATTCATGATTGCAAAAATATAAAAAAAAATAGAGCAGAAAAAAAAAAAAAAACAATATAAAAAATGACAAATTCTGTTCTATTTGTGAACAACATATAGGGAAAATACACGTTTTTAAGAATTTACCAAAATACCTTTACAGCAAGTGATGCTTAACATAAAATTAATATATGTTCTCTGACAACTGCCTCTGGAAATAAGAATCTAATATAAGCTTAATATTAAAATATTGCATTGACTTTAAATCAAGACTCAATTTTTAAACATTTTTTTTTTTACTTCTCAGCAAATAAACATTCTCCTTAAGTTTATATACCCTATTGTCCAATAACATAAGTAGTTTAGAAAATGAATTAAAAATATATGACTAGGAAGGAAAAAAAAAATATCTAAAAGTTACCTAATGCATCATCCTAGTGTGACTATGGTAAATATATATTCAAAATCTTGATTATGGTGAACTGTTGAAGAAAGGATGGATAGAAGTTTTAACTTCAGAAATTGAATATATATTTATTTAATAATAATAATAATTTAATAATTATTTAATATAATAGTATATATAAAAAACAGCATGCAAACAAAAACAAAAACAAAAACAAAAACAAAAACAACCACATAAATAGCTTTTAGAAATTAGTGCTAGGACAGAAAAAAATTATACAAGGGAGACAATAATAGCAAACAATTGCATTTGCATCAACACTTGATTTACATCACTGTTCAGGAATGAGATTTTTGGACAGACTCCAGTTCAGTTCTTGTGAGTAATATGAGACAAAAGGGATGGTTTCAGCTGATTAGAAATGAGAAGACGGATTTGTTTGTTTAGGAAGGTTGAGAAAGAATGTTTTTGGAAAGTGCAGGAAATGAAAGAAAAGCAACAAAGGAGATGTAGAATTCTTGGGTCCGCATCAAGAAATAAGGGAAAAAGTCATCTGGCCAAGGGACCACTGTGTAGTGGGATGTGGGAGAAAGGAGATAAAACACAGGAGGAAGATCTACAGAGCATGTATTTATATGATCTGAGAAATACTATTTCTGTGGAAAGTTTGATTACATTCTTGCATTTGTTTTCAAACACTGAATAAAAGTAAGAAAAAAATAGAATTTCCTTTTCTACTTCTAAAACTTTTTTCCACCTCATAGGCATAAACCTTTTACAGCTTTTATCTGAGAGTTTTCATATTTTTACTTGCTGAAAAATAAAGTCATGCTTGGATTCTATTAGCTACTATTAGCTATTTCTCTTTCAATCAACTAGCCAGCCTACAAGAGGAGATCTGATGTAAGCTTATTGTTAATTTCGGTGTTGATATTAAGATTTGCTTGGAGGTTTAACATTTCTTTATAAAATGCTAAGTATGTATCTGAATTTAAATAGTGAAGTGGAATATATTTGATCAATAATAAAAGTGGAAGTGTGTTTTGTATTCACCTCTAATACTAGATTTTTAATAGACTGAGAAAAGTTGCTGAAAAAAAAACAACTTCTTCAATTAGAGAGTGCATTAGTTCATTCACTCCGTACAGTGGAACTGAAAATACATTTCATCTCTTCCATGCAAGTTAACAGCAGTATCATAACACTTCAATATTATGATTTTTTAAAGATTTTTTTTGTAATCAGAAGAAGATTAAAAAAATACATCCTTGTAAGAACTGCAAGAGCAAAAAATGGGCTAGCTTTGCAGTTAAATAATATCCTGGATCTCTTTTTCCAAGAACATATTGATATGTAGATTTCTTTTTTTATTACATTGAGGTTTGATGATATTGGTGGGTAAATTAAGCGTGGGTATAGTTTTGCCTTTCAATCTAAATATTCTGTGTCACTGTTATTCTTACTTTTGCATCTCAGAGAGTAACCTTCACTACTGATAATAAACCTGCTTTACAGCTGAGGTTTCAAAGGTTCTGACATTAAGCTCATTCTCCGCTGGTGGAGCTGGATTTCATGTCAAACTAGGTATTTTATTAGGTTTTCAAATGTTATAAAAACCTTTCACTGAGATTTTTTTACTGTTTCTTTTCTTAGTTATTGGTATTTCTCTATAATTGTTTTTCAAAAGCTGTCCTAAAGTAGAAACTGACAATGTTGTAGACCTTATTTCCTCTAATATCCTCTACTAAGTAAAACATTCCCACTGAATGTTTTTCTTTATAATTTATCCATTGCCTGCACATAAAAATAATGTTTTCTGACTCAGTATTTTAACCTACAGGTTGCATTATGATCTAGAGCCCTCAATTGGATTCATACCTGCTGTATAGGCCTTTCATAGCTGTTTCATAGTAATATGGGAATGCACCCAGTCATATGAACTGTTGTAAAGAAACTGAAAATCAACAGGGCAATACTGAGAATAGGACCATTCTTGAATCCTAGTAGTGTGAAGTCAACTTAGTAATAAATAAGATGTTATAATTTTTTTTTTCAGTAATAGTAGTCATCATAACCTAATTATTGGATGGAGATTTTGCTTAACACTTGCTTATCTTATTCCTGCTTTTCTTTTCTCTATAACCTAGTTCTTACTGCAGTGAAGTAAATGCTGTATTCTTATGTGTTTGCATGTATATAAGAATGTTTTGTATTTGTTTCTCACTGACTCGTTCTCTTAAACATAGATCAGAAGTATAATACTGCTTGACCTACTTCCTCTCTCTCATTTTCTTCAAAATGCTTATATTATTTTTTTCATGTTCTAATAGCCTTCCAAGAGTTGTATTCGTGTTGTATCATCTGCTTGTAATTGCTCTTAAAACCAGAATATTAATTTGGGGATTAAAAAAAATAATCTGTTGAATAATAATATTGCTATTATCTTTCATCTATGATAAGTCAATATTCTGTGACTTATTGGCTGTGCAAAAAAGAGTGGAAATTAAAATAGAATTATTAATTCTTAAATGTTTTCTCAACCATTTGCAGAATAAATTTCCTGGCACACAAGAGAAACAAGAGCAAACAGTTGTTCTGATTTTAAACCTTTTTTCTTCTAGCATCACACACAGCAATCCTTTGCTTTCTAATTTCTCATCATTTTACTTCTGCTTTTTTTTTTTTTTTCTGGCAGATTTTGTTCATGTTTACAGAGAGCTTTCTCAGTTTGATACTCAGATTGCAGTATTTGCATTCAGTCCCCAGTGAAACAATCCACTTGCAAAGCTTATCTCCTGAATGGTTTTAGAACTCGACTGAATTTAGGAGGAATAATTTAGGTATCACATTGCATTGTATGACATTAGTTTCAAAATGTTATTAAAATGAAAAGAGTTTAAAATAGAAGTCTCATAAAGCAAAAAACAGCAGAATTGATTCATGAAAACTACTGGAATATGCAATAATAATTATGGGCATGTGCTTAATTTGTTAATTAACATTTTGAAATTCCGTTCTCCACAATTATCTTAAGAAAAAAATCACAAATATGGAGATTTCTACTAGTATTCATGAAAATGAATTAACACCTTGATTTTAGAATCACAGCATCATAGAATCTGGAAGAAAAAAACAAAACAGTACAATACAATACAAGGCAAATTGAGTAATAATGACTCTTCCACATCTCCGTGTTTTCCTTTCCTTTCCTTTCCTTTCCTTTCCTTTCCTTTCCTTTCCTTTCCTTTCCTTTCCTTTCCTTTCCTTTTCCTTTCCTTTCCTTTCCTTTCCTTCCTTTCCTTTCCTTTCCTTTCCTTTCCTTTCCTTTCCTTTCCTTTCCTTTTCCTTTCCTTTCCTTTCCTTTCCTTTCCTTTCCTTTCCTTTCCTTTCCTTTCCTTTCCTTTCCTTTCCTTTCCTTTCCTTTCCTTTCCTTTCCTTTCCTTTCCTTTCCTTTCCTTTCCTTTCCTTTCCTTTCCTTCCCTTCCCTTCCCTTCCCTTTCCCTTTCCCTTTCCCTTTCCCTTTCCCTTTCCCCTTTCCTTTCCCTTTCCCTTTCCCTTTCCCTTTCCCTTTCCCTTTCCCTTTCCCTTTCCCTTTCCCTTTCCCTTTCCCTTTCCCTTTCCCTTTCCCTTTCCCTTTCCCTTTCCCTTTCCCTTTCCCTTTCCCTTTCCCTTTCCCTTTCCCTTTCCCTTTCCCTTTCATTTTTCCTCCCCACCCGTCCCCTCTCCTCTCCTTTCCTCCCCTTTCCTCCCCTTTCCTCCCCTTTCCTTTCCCTTTCCTTTCCATACTCTGATCAGGAAATATGTATACAGTTATGTAAACCTTATTTGTCAAACATACTAAGCTGCACTAACATGCCAGATGATGTTTTAAAAATGAAACCACTAGTGCCAAATCCATCTGGTGGTTTGTTGTTGTTCGTTTATCTACTTGGTTTTTTACATCTCTAGTCAGACAAATTCCCTGTGAGATTTAAGCTTCCAGAGGCAAGAAAATCTCAGCTCTGTAAATGTATTTTTTTTTTTCTATAGGAAGTATCTAAGCTTCAAATAAATAGGAAAAAACACCAGAGCATTTTAAGGCTCCAAAGTAAAAATGAAAGAAAAACCTGTTTTGTCACTAAATCTGTTTTCTCACTAGCAACCATATGGCTTTTGGGTGTTTGGTTTTTTTTTTTTTTCTTTTTACTTTTTTGTCTGTTAGTTTGTTTTTTTCCTTTAGAATTACGGGACAAAAGGGGAACAAAGGAGTTTGAGTGTCCAGCAGTATTTTTTCCACTTAAACTTATGTACTAGTTGTAACACTATTTGCTTTCCTTATTTGCTTCTTCATTGTATATTTCTGAGTTCTCTGTCATGTGACATCATCTCCATTTTTCAAGTTAGTTGGTGAATTGTAGCATTTATTTTTATGTTCATTGAGAAAAAATGGTAAAAAATAACGACCCATGCTTAATTTCTTCCTCCACCTCTCTGGATTAAAAGGACAAGGTTGAAGACTAGGACAAAACATAGGTTTTTGACAGGACATTTGGATGTAGTTGTAGGATAACTCGATGTTGTTGCAGTGATTACCTTTAGCCCAGATAAATTAATGGTTGGGATTCTTTTGAGACCAACGTGTGAGAAAGGCAGATTTCTATACTAAGTTGTCTGAATTAATTTATTTCCGTTGGAAGAATGCTAAATTAATGATACATACAGTTTTAATTTTGTGATGAGAACAATTTATATTTATACTGTGTAATACTGCACTTTTCCCCAAGTTAATAGAAATAAACATTTCATTGCTTAAATTGAAGATTTCTTTGTTGTAATTTATGATATATAATTTAAATTTCTCTGGCATATTTACTGACAATTTTTGTTTATATCATTTGCCTTTAAAAATCTAGCTGGTCACTGTGGTATTCCAGATCTCATAGTCAACGGTCAAGTAATTGGAGAAAATTATGGGTATAGAGACACGGTTGTATACCAGTGCAGTCCTGGTTTTCGGTTGATTGGTTCTTCTGTACGAATTTGTCAACAGGATCACAACTGGTCTGGGCAGCTTCCATCTTGTGTGCGTAAGTAAGCATGACAATGCATGTTGATTTCTACTGCAGAAATGTCTTTGTCAGGCAAGATGAGTTGTATCTTTGAACTTGGAAAAATAATGATTTAAAACAGATTCTCAGAAGCATACGACTACATCAAAATCTGTGACTTTTCTATTGGATGAAGTTTAATGTCTCTTAAAATTATTTTTTTGCTAATAAATGTCTTTTCTTTAGAAGTAAATATGAAATAGCAGTGGGGCTTAGGCACTTGGGTACTTTAATTTGAAATTGTTTTTATGTGCCTTAGTGGCTTTTGGAAATATTTAATGTAAATTTACTTCGTCTTCAGTAGTTATTGAATTAGAACCTCCTGAATTACCCTGTAAGCACAAATATTAAAATTTTCATTCAACAATCACATACTTGTTTTTCTTCTCACAAATATACTACTAGTAGGTTTTCTGTTCATGCTTTTGGATTTTTGACATGAATTTTCTACTTAGTTAACGAGGCAACTTTTTTGTAACAAGTGTGTCAACATAACAAATTAAAAACAATTATATAATGAAAAACAGGGTATTTCATTTAGGAAAATTTGAGAGATCACAAAGGATTTTCAAGTACATTAAAACTATAATTCAATGATACAGATTCAGTAATATCAGTGTATTGAATACATTTTAGTCCACCTGCAAATTTTCTATTTTTACATCTTCATTTTAATTGCAGAAAATTTCATCATTAAGATGTTAATTCAGTACCTTTACTGTTCTACTCTTTTCTTTGTTTCACATGGAGATACTTAATACTACTGTAATTATTTTATTTATTTTATTTCTACTTTAATATTTATATTTGTTCTTTATAGATAACTCTTGAGAAAAGGAAACAACACCATTAATCGTGAATTTATAATTAAAAAGTTCATCTCAATGTTAGAACTGAAAAAAAATAAAACTTGGTCTGGTAGCTGAACTGAAAGTGAATATAATTATTTCACAATCCAACTGAAAACTGTTTCACAGAATCACAGAAAGGTTAATTAAATTTAGAAGTGATCTCACCAGATTACTTGATTCAGTGCTCAAGCAGGGACAACTAGAGCAAATTGCTCACAGCCATTCCCAGATGGCTTTTGAAGATCTACAAGAAAGAATTATCTCACTGGTCAACCTGCTCTGGTTCTTCATTTTCTCGAATATAGGGGAATGTGTGATAAAGCATTTTGGAAAAAGACATGGGATTTTGAAAAAATAATAAGCTTGGAAAAGCCTGTTACAAACAGCCTCACATTTATTTATTTACTTAACTTCCCCACGTTTTAATTGAATTTTTCGAGATTTAATATTTAAATTTTATGATTCTGACTCTTTTAATTTCAAATTCACCATGCATTTTGCTTGAATAATAAACACATTTTTACTTGCAAGTTTCATACTTCTGTTTTCACAAGAACAATTTTATTGTTATTATATGTGTAATGAGAAACATTTCTCTGTGGCTTAATAAATATCTCTACCTATCAGCTTTATAAATGTTAATAGTTTAGTACTCTATTCAAATTATTCTTTTTGAAAAAAAAATGTAATAACTCATGTTAAAAGCTTCTGATACTATATGATACCAATAATACAAAAGTAATAATACTAGTAAGACAAAAATACCTATTGATTTTTATGGAACAAAGTTCAATTTAACTTTTATTCTGTATTCATACAATATACAGTGACTTTTCTGAATTTTGTAATAGTTTTCAAAGACCATTTTCACTTTGTTGATGCTAAAAATATATTTCATTTATATTCTTTGAATAGGTTTCTTCTAGCATTATCACAATTAGTCTAATCTACGAGGAAAAAATACAAATATATGTTATCAGAACTAATTGTTTAGAAGAATAACATAATTTCTAAAGTGATAAAAACTTGATTTGTTTTATTTTTTGAGTTTTGACTTAAATGAATACTAAAATATGTCGTTCCTTCTTCAGTTTAGAGAGATATAAATAGTTCATGGAGAACACTCAGTATCTTATGAAAAATACTTTGAAATGCTCTTATGTGTAAATTATAGTGACAGTTACAAATCATGAAATCTGATAACAGCATGCTCTGCCTTTGTTTTGTGCTATGATAGCTGTTAGCTGTGGCCACCCTGGTAGTCCAATTTATGGAAGAACAAGTGGAAATGGTTTCAACTTCAATGATGTTGTGACATTCTCATGCAATACTGGTTATGTTATGCAAGGACCAACAAAAGCACAGTGTCAGGCTAATAGACAATGGAGCCACCCACCCCCAATATGCAAAGGTATGAAGCAAGCATTTAAAGATTTCAAACTCAGTTGGAAAATCAAGGTTGAAAAATAAACAAGGTAAAGGGACACTATCAAGACAAAATGTGCATTAAACAAGCGTGAGTGTTACTAACGATAGTATAGTGTTTCTTTTTTAAATTAGGTCTCTTTTATATTTTGAAATTTATCAGGACAACTGTGGCAAAGAAACTTTCTTATGTGTCTGTAGTTTTTTGTGATTTTGTAAAATAATTTTTACAAGCTTCTTAAGCAAGATTATGCAGAGATGACAACAAACTTTTTAAAATCCTGAAATAATACACTACATTTTTAGCCAGAACTATATGTAGTTCTAAAATAACACAGGAAAATATGTGGTTTTTTGTCCTATTTCATTTCCACATATCTGACTGTTTTGCTCAACCTTTTTTATTTTTTTTTCCGTTCATTATCGTAATCCATTTTGATACCTTTTTGATACACTGTGAACTATTTTTGGCCAAGAAAGCTCAATATATTCTGGACTTCATCAAAAGTGTGGCCAGCAAGTTGGCAGATTTAGTTCTCCACCTCTACTCCACTCTCATGAGACCCTGTCAGGAGTACTGCATTCAGCTCATGAGCCCCCAGTACAAGAATGACACAAGTGGTCAGAGCTAGTCCAGACGAGAGCTGCAAGGAAGATACGAAGATAGATGGAGAGAGTTGGGTTATGTTTTCTGTAAGAAAGATAGAATTTTTTTTTAACAGTCCTTAAAGAGATAGAAGAGGTAACAACTTTAAACTGAAAGAGGGTAGGTAGATTTAGGTTGAAGACAGAGAATCCATTTTTTTATGAATATGGTGAAATAATGGAAGAGGTTGCTCAGAGAAGTTGTGTATTCTGGAAATGTTCAAAGTGAGGATGGGTGGAGTTTGAGAAATCTAGTGAAAGAAACAGTTTGGACTAGATTATCCTTAAGGACTCTTCCAATCTAATCAGATTCTATAATTTTGAATTATTTTATGTACTCATATGTTGTTTTTCTTTACTAAATTGTTTTTCACTGAATGTCCTCTATTTCCCTTTGATCGTTTTGCCTTCAGTGATAGCTTACAGAACTTCATTTTCCAAGGATCTCTTTGTTGTTGAGAGGTTATAATGTTTTTAATTTGCTATACTAAAAATATATTGTGGATTAAAGGTAACTAATAAATCTAATTTTATGTCTAGCTGCTCTAAATCACTTTGTCGTTTGGGTGTTGCACAGTAATGTGCAAAACTGTCTGATCTGATACTGGCATGTAAGGATAGGAGACTAAATAATTTGATAAGGTGATTTTTTGAAATCGTATACATTCTCAGATCCACTGGTTTCAGAAAAGACTATTAATTTAATATATTTATATTTCCAGTCACTTATAGCAGCAAAGATTTTTAGAGTCATTTTATTGTGGATAATCATTTCCTTTTATTTCCTCTGATTTTAGCCTCTGCTGGTTTCATATCGTCTTCCTACTTCTGTAACACATTTGAAACATTTTGAGTTTCACATTCAATGGAAAGGAGGCCATGTAGACTGTTTTAGTAACGTGTATTTGTATGAGACTCATGTTTGTACTTTTTCTGTTTTTAGTGGTGAATTGTTCTGATCCTGGAATTCCTGCAAATTCCATACGAGAGAGTAAAATAGAACATGGAAATTTCACATATGGCACAGTGGTATTTTATGACTGTAATCCTGGTTATTTTTTATTTGGCTCTTCAGTTTTAGTTTGTCAACCAAATGGCCACTGGGACAAACCTCTGCCTGAATGCATTAGTAAGTAGATAATGAGTATGCTTCTGTTAAGAATGTGAACTAGGCTAGATATTATTTTACACAACATTTCTATCAGTATCAGAAAAGCAATTAGAATAATCATGTATATATATTTGTGCGTGCAAGAATGATAGAAGGTTTCAGTGGCAGCTGAAATAGAACACTTGTGTTGTTACTGTATGCAGTAAATAGCATGAAAACCATGAGAAATGCAATAAGGAAAACAAAAATCTCTGAATGCTTCAGAAAAACATATCAATTGAGTTTATCAGTACAATTCCATTGATGAAAAAGTTACTCATCTGAATCATACTGAATCTTAAAAACTACAGGAGTCAACTACTGTATTGTGCCACTATTACTTTCTGGAAATCTTCTGGTATGAGATCAAACTATCTAAATACAATAGTCAAACACCAAAAAGAGCACCAGAAGAGTCCTTTTGATGTTCTCAGCTTACCACACTACCTGAGTAAAAGCCATATGCAACGTATCCGTTAGGAAGGCAAAGGGATTGACACCAAGATGTTGGTTTGGTTTGTCATGAAGAACTTTAACTGTGATGCCACAGATATTTCATAAATTTTTAATTAACTGGGATCGTTGATTTGCTTAGTTCTCTGTAAACCTTTATACAAGGTTTTCTTTTATGAGCAAGTTTTCTCACTGTGAAAGGCTGAAAGCCTTTTCATTAAGATAAAAGGAAAAACAGTTAAAGTTTCCTTCTTCAGGAGTCATGGATTGACATTTACAATGCATTAGGTGTTTGTTCTCAAATTTACCTTTTTTTTCTGTTTTCAGTGACTAAAAACTAATAATTAAAAAATCTGATATTTATTTCCTCTTCTAAAATCTCTAGTTCTGGATTTTTTTCTATTTTGGACAGGATAAGTAGATTTACTGTAATTCAGAATTAAGCTCACAATAGACTTTAACTGTTTCACATGAATTTTTAATATAACATTGCTGTTTCAGAAATACAAATCTTAACTAACAGTAGCATATCTCCAGAGAAAAATAAACCCTGTATGTAAAGATGCAAACATTTTTTAATTCCTATTTTTGTATTTTTCTCACTCAATCTTCATTTAGAATTGTCAGAAATATTTTATTACTTAAGGTTTTAATCATTTTTAAGTTCACCTTTGGCAGTGAAAGTGCCGATACATGGAATTCTGAAAGAGCATCCTCAGATTTATTTGCGTAATTTCTATAAGGGGGTTGATGAATTGTAACCCAGGCATATCCAAGTTATTTTACTGTCATAATCATAAACCTTACTAAAAATCAGTCTGATGCAACTACTGTACATTTTTATAAGACCCCTTTAACTTCTAGTGTATTTTGCAAATCGGCTCCATTTTGAACATATGGAAGGCAGTCATTCAGTAGCTGGCTTTTTCCACTATAAGAGTAATGGAAAATAAGTTGAAAGCTGGCTGAATGTTTTTCTTTGACCTCTGTTGGATTATTTTTTTGACCTAGCTGAATTTCAGTCTCTCTTTAACTAGACTCGAAAAGCATATCTTGAAATACCAGTAGAGTAATGGACAAGAGACACACTGTGACAAAGGAAAAGTTATTCACCTGTAAAGTGTATCAGCTCCTTTGAAATGTGATGTTATACAACATGTTCTGCTCCTGTAACTACTATAAGTCCTGTAAGAAACTGTTGACTTGGACCATAATGCTTTTTCAACTTTTCCTTTCAATTAAAGACTTTAAGGGCCATGTGCTATTAAGTCACATGTTTCTAGAAAAGTACTTTAAATTTGCAGTCTGCTAAGAATGAAAGATATAACTTGACAATACACGTTATAGAATTTCAGTGACCATATTTGTTTCCTGGACTGTAGAATACTTTCAGTTTAGTTCTGAGAAATGTACTTTAATCTTATTTGTAAGCTACCATGTAAACACAATTCCTGTCTTCCAAGATTGTAATCCAAATGATGTAAACCATTTTTTTTTTTTGCTGATGTCTTTGTCCTCCTCTCAATAATTCTATCACAGTACCTTATCCTGTCTTTTCTTCCCTGATAATATGACATGTACAGCCATTACCAGCTATCAGATAGACTGACAAGACTGTTGACAGCTCTGCAGATTATAAAAAGCTCGTGATATGCTTTTTAATTCACTGCTCAAGAAAAACATAACATTTATAAATTGAATTGGACTTAAACTAACAGTGTTGTAGCTTCACTGATGCGTAATCACATTTGACCGGACAGGGATGTGAATTTATACTTCTTTCTGTTTTTCCAGAATGTTATATCCCGGGTTGGTATTATCTTTGTTTTGTTTTGTTTTGTTTTGTTTTGTTTTGTTTTGTCTTGTTTCTGGGAAAGGAATATCCATTGAAGTCTCACATTTCTTAAAAGATTTTTTTTAATATATCTTTTTCTCAGAATTTCATTTTCTAGTTCAGTTATTAGGAGTCCAGGACTTTAAGGTACAAATATAAATATAGCAGAAAAGTTTGTACAGGAAAGTCCCAAACTGCATACTGTAAGATACTGATACAAAATAAATGTTTCCTCTGTGGCAACAGCTTTTACTCTGAAAACAGCCGAAGCAAGTGAGAAAAAGAAAGATAACAAGAGAAACAAACAAATAACAACAACAACAAAAATCATGAACATTTGTAAGCATTGCTCAAAAAGAGAAGTAGTTTCATTCCACTGAAGCCTATATTACAAATATGCCTTTTTACAGATAATGTTCTAAGTTTTCCTTCTGTAAAATCATAAATAACAATAGATTTTATATCTGACTAAACAAATAACATACTAAAAGCAAGTGTTTGATTTGTAATCAAACTAGTATCATCATCATTTTACAAGTCTATCAAAAATTATAAAGGTGACTAATTAGAAATCAGAATCAATCAGTCACACAAAATATTTTTATAACCTTTGTGGAGATGAAACGAGAAGGTTCTGCACCATATAAGTGGGATCCTTGAGAAACTGTGACATTGAAAACAAATCAGCATATGTATGAATGTAAAGTACTCAGACTGAAAATAATTTTTAGAAAAATATTCAGAATCATACATGGTTTAATACGTTATATTGTAAAGACAATATACTGTTGTACAGGTCTGAAGTACTAGGGAATTGAAATATCTGAAGTACTGTGAAATTGAATAAATACACAACCTTGATTAGGCTTCTGATTAAAAATAAAATGTAAACCTGCTGAATATATTATGATATTGAAGATGATGGAGTATTGATTTTAAACAAACAAACAGCAACAATAAAAATAAACAAACAAAACAAATTGTAACTTGAATGAATTTGGCTCATGAATTTTCATCTTGTTCACAGAATTTGGCATATGTAGCTTGCTTTAAATTTACTATTTACTCTGAATTCTTAAGATTTTTATATGTTGATTTAGCTTATGAAGGTGTTTATTCTGTATGCTCTTAAAGGACACTAGTTAATTATTTTCAGTTCAGAGATTTGTCTCCATTAAATATATTGTCTATGTCATAATGATGTCATGATGATGAATAAGGCCTTTTTTTATTTTACTTCATTCTTATTGAGTAGCTAGCTGGCAAGGTAGCTTCACTGTAAAGTTTTAGAGCTTTGCAGTAGATGGAAGACTGCTGAAATGGCAAGATTACGAGGGTATTAAAAATTAACAACAGTATGAAAATAACTTGCAATTACCAATCAAAATTTGTACAATGCAAAAATAATAGAGATGTGATAATTTCTAAGAGTATCATACTATTCAGTGAAGTCTCTGCACAATTAACATCAATGGACTGTACATAAGAACAAACTAAAGCAAGAAATTGTTGAAGTATGTACGCAAATACTTTATCCATACAGTGGAATATCTTAATTAACCAAAACTTGTGAATTAGCATTGAACTAAGGTTTATAGCAAAATTTAATTATCTTCTTTCAAAGCCTAATAGATGTCATGACCAAAAATTAGGGACCAGTGAATGAGAGATTCAAGTTTGGATATTATCTCGTTCGGCTGGATTGGCAGATAATGTTTTACTGTATTTTTCTCTGACAGGTGCATGCATGATTGTATACTTGTATATGAGTGTTGTGCCATGAAGTTCAGCTTCGTGAATGTCTTCCAGCATCAATACCTTGATCTAAAATACCTTTTAGACATATAAAAGCATTTGTTTCACAGTTTTTGATCCTTAATAAACTTTGTACTTATCATGCAAAGTGTTCACCTCTCTGAAACACTAAGAAGTTCTTTACAAAATTTATGTATGAAGTTATGAAACTTATGAAGTTAGTAACTACAAACTGTTTGATCAGTGATAATAACCTTTTTTTATCTCTAATAATTATGCATTGTAGTGATTGACTGTGGCCATCCTGGCGTGCCTCCTAACGCGGTCCTATCTGGAGATAAATATACATTTGGGTCTACTGTTCATTATACTTGCACAGGTAGACGTTCTCTGTTAGGGCAGTCATCTCGTACTTGTCAGTTGAATGGACAGTGGAGTGGATCTCTTCCTCATTGCTCAGGTAATATTTTTGAATTAATGACTTTGATATTACATTTTGTGATTTTATCAGAAAGCCATTTTAAATATGGAAAATCATGCATAAAAGTGAAATGATATCTTAATAGAAATTGCCGGGGAAGATTTAGATTAGACTTGAGGAAAAATTTTTTCTCTGAGAGAGTGGTCCGGCACTGGAATGGCCTGCCTAGGGAGGTGGTTGAGGCACCGTCCCTAGCGCTGTTCAAGAAGCGTTTAGATGAGGTGCTGAGGGATTTGATTTAGTAGCTTGGTGGGTAGGGATGGTGGTGTGAGGAAGGTTGGACTAGATGATCTTGTAGGTCCTTTCCAACCTAATGTATCTATGAATCTATGAATCTATGAATCTATGAAAAAGAAATAAAAACCCCCAAAAGTGAGAATTCTACAAGCAAGAAAATCATATCTTCAAGATGATGTTTTATTTATTTATTTATTTCCAAAGTAATTAATTTTAATTACTTTGTGAACCCTCTGTCATGTCTTAATGATACATGTTTATAAAAAGCCCTAAGGACTCCAAATAAGTTTAGATTAGAGTACTTTACTTTAAGAGAAAACTATCTAATCATTTTAATAAGTTAGCGCTCACCGAACTCAAGATATGTTTTTTTGGTTGGTGATTATATTAGTTATAAATAATAGATAATTGTCAGCTGACAACGTTATTGAACTTTTCATATATGGGTGTATAATAAATCAAGCAGAAAATGATAGATGAAAAAACAATGTGCTCAACTATTTTTACATTATCCTTAAACATTTCTTATCTGTTACATTACACTTTGTTTTTCAGAATGCAGATCTAGAAGGAGTTTTGGTTACCCATTAGTATTTTCTGGTATTCAGTTTTCCATCATCGCAAGCATTTCATCTAGAGTCAGAAATTTAGAGCCATGTAGAATATAAGGGCCAAAGTCATTCTGTACTAAGTTAAATTGACAAATGACTAAGTAGCCTTCTTTTTAATGAAAATTTAATGCCAGGTGAGAATCTGTTACACGAATGGACCACATGAATGGTTCTTATTCATACTTGGCAATGAAAAACGTTGAGTTAAATTTCTGTATGAGGTAATGAAAATATATTCTGCTATGATATCATATCACTCTTACTTCCTGATGTGATTAGTCATTGAGAAAAGCTGTTTCTGTAACTTTCAGTCAAAAAAATAAAATATTAAAAAATAAAAAATAAAAACCTGTCAGTTAACCTCCATACGAGTAATAACTTCCAGTAACAATTCAGCATTAGAAAAGAGCATGATTAAACTTACAAGAGAAATATTTGATTTATACTTGGCACAGCAAATTGTCAAAATGCTATTTTCTTTTTTTTTTTTCCTCATAACATTATTTTAGGTTTTATGGCAAGTCACTTGCTGAAAATTGATCTGTTATTGTAAAAACTTTACAAATATAGAATAATAGTAAATTTTTTGTAGTTTAAAAAAATAAGACTGGAAAACATAACAGAAGTACTCATAACACAGTAACAGAAATATCTTGAACTAGAGCATTATCAATTAGGTAAAAAAAGTAGCAGTCCATTTTCAAACTAAGGAATGTTAGTTTACCTACATTAGTTATTCTGAAAACTTATGATGTTATTTGACTCCACTTCATTTACGCTATAATTTTACCATTAATTTCTAAACAGGAATGCCAGGGTGCTTTACTAATCCATACCATAGAATGATAAAAGAAAACAGAAAAGAGTTTAAATTCTTGAGAGTCAGCTAGCTGCTGAAGTTAATATGCTAATTGTAAATGCTTTAAACTATAGCACTGTTTATTTATATATACATTATATAAAATGACAATGTAATTTGCATGGCCAAGGGTTTGGCTTTCTAATTTGTTTTTATTTTATTTTATTTCATTTTATTTTTGTTTGATGATGCTGTTACCAGAAGTTTAATGTCATCTAAAAGAAACATTGAGATAAATACAAGTTCTGTTCTGCATTCATATAAAATCAGTAGAGCTTTGATTTGTGAATCAAGTAATCTTGTAAATATGAGGACTTGCCCACTCAGGTGTATTTTTATTTCTAAAAATATATGTTAATTCATAAAATAAATACATTTGATTATATTTTAAATGTCGTAGTGTAGTATTTCATATTTATTCTAGCCTCTGTATTTCAAATTCTAGGTGATACAGCTGGTTCTTGTGGTGATCCAGGTATCCCAGGACATGGGTCTAGGGAAGAAAACAATTTTAAAATTAAAAGCACAGTACATTTCAGCTGTGATATTGGATACATCCTCCATGGCTCAGAAGAAAGAACATGTCTGGCAAATGGAAGTTGGACAGGGAGACAGCCTGAATGTAAAGGTAGATCACCAAAGACACACTAATTTTACAAGCTCTCTTGTTAGACACACTAATCAGAAAACAAATTTTACATTGTCTGTTTTCTGACATGGTTTTATACTGACTATTACAATTTTTCCAATAAGTTGTTGCAATGTAATGATCTTGGCATCAGAAGGCAAATTTGAAATCTTTTGCTAGCAAGATACTGCTTTTTATTAAAGAAACAAATTTTTATTATTGCTATTTTGAAATATACTGGACTATTTTTTTTTTTTTTTGATTGAGCATCAGCTATATGTGTTATGTAGTAGAAAAGTTAAGCAGAAAAAGTAGACTCCTAAAACTCAACTTCTAGTGAAAGATGTTTCCCTCCATCTTTTTTTTCCATCACCTGATCTTTAATGACCTTTATAATTTGAATTTCAGAGGCAGAGCTGAGTTTTATCGAAATTGCAGTGTTGGAATTTTGTTTCTTGTTTTTATGGAGCAAATGATAAGTTAAAAAGTTGTGTTAACTTACACTATTGACATTATTATTATTATTAAATAGAAAATGAAATGCTAAAACAGATTCCTTTCTTGTAAATCACTCTAGAAAAGTTCAGCTCTGTGTATTTTCATTAGAGAGCTCTGAAAGTATATATGTAGTTAATCATCTACACTTTATTCATCTAATTACAGAAGAAGTAAGAGATATTAGCTGTAAACCAGGTACTTTCTTAGTTGAGATGCTCTCTTTGTAGCTAAAAAAGCTAAGAAGTTGTTTTGTTTTGTTTTGTTGTGTGTATGGCTTTTGTTAGGCTGTTACCCTGAAAGGTAAAAACAAACAATTCAAGCAAACAGTTATTTACTGTTCCTCATGCTTTATCAGCAGGAGGTGAAACCTTTATTTTTCTGCACAACAGCACAGATTTCTGTACCGTAACATTGCTGGCATCAGGACTGTCCTTTGCCATTATTATTTCAAGAATGATTTCAACTAACTACATTTTAAGAATATTAAATATTTTCCTTTACAGCTGTACAGTGTGGTAATCCAGGGACAACTGCTAATGGAAAACTTTTTCGTATTGATGGAACTACATTCTCTAATTCAGTAATTTATTCGTGTATGGAAGGATACATCCTTTCTGGATCATCTGTAAGACAATGTACTGCCAATGGAACGTGGTCTGGATCCTTGCCAAACTGCACAAGTAAGACATGTGCCTAATGTACACTCTTCGTTTTTCGCTTTGTTGAAAGACAATGAAGCAAACTATAAAGGATGACTGCAAATAAGATGAAAGCTTTTTCTTGCACTACTTCATAAATAATTTTGTACATAGAATACTCTAAAACTGTAGTGCTGTGAAAAGATGAAGAATATATTTACTGAATGTTATGTTTACTGAATGTTCTATATAGTATAACAAAATATATAGACTACAGACCAGTCAAGTTTACTGTATAATTACTTGATTTGCATATTTTACTTCTTCTATTCTTCCTATTTTTAACTATGTTTATATTTAGTAGTATCTCTAAACAGCAGTAGCTGCCTATAGATGAGCCCAGCTAACATTATGGTGTATATTCTGTAGTCTATTCCACAGCTGCAGGTAGATGTAGTGCTGTCTGGGACTATTTCGATTTTTTAATATTTGAATCATGTGACTTAATTAAAATATATTGTAGTAAACTGTGGAGCAGGCATACTATGTACCTTGTATTCTCAGTTCACCAACTGTTTAGATTAAGGGATTTGTTCAGAATACTCCACAGCTTTTCTCATTTTGGATTGAATCAGAATGAATCAGGAATCATAGAGAGTACCATTCTTATTGGACAAGCTTTGACATGGAGTTTAAAGTAGCTAGGATGTTTTCTGCTCAGGAAACTCTGATAAGGATGCTGTAGGGAGTTGTCAAATTTTCAGATAAATGAACTGTTAAAAACATGGGTGCTGTATGTTGTATAAACTATATATAAAAATATATATATAGTTTGTTTGTTTGTTTGTTTGTTTGTTTCCTGGAAATAACAGATTTTGATTATTGCCACTATGGTTCTCATGATTTCTTTTTCTGAAAACTGAAACTGAAACTTATAGAAAAAAATTGATCAGAACTAAGAAAAAACTTTGATTATAGTAATTTTTTATGCTAGAAATAACAAGAGGTTTTACAAACAGTCTCTCATTAAAATGTTTTAGGCCCAGTTTTGTGATAACCCATGTACCATATTTATGGATTGCTTGAATATTTTCATCAGTTTATGAACATAGTTGTAAAATTTTCCAGGCTATGCTTGCTTTCAGGCTGTTCAAATGGAAAAATAAACTACACAACAGATACCTGTATCTTTAATAATGAGACTCTGAACTGATATGGGATATGAAAAGACAGCAGGAATGTATGGTTTATTTCTTGCTCTTGTTCATTTCATAATCTTAACATTTTGCTGATTAAAATTCTACAGTTCATTAATTCTTCTTTGGAACAGGTGTCTTGATTTTCTCCAAAATGTTATTACTGTACGGCTGCTCAAATTGTGTTTGGCAGCTAATTTGGATGACATACCTTGTGCTGATGAAGATGAGATTTATACTTTTGCTCTTCTTATTTCTCCCTAATAAACCCCTAGTTTTGCCATTTTATTCCACTCATGTATAAATACATCATATTCAATTTTAAAATCTGTTTTTCAATTATTTCCTTGCAGTTATCAATTGTGGAGATCCAGGAGTTCCAGCAAATGGCATGAGATACGGTGATGATTATGTGGTTGGACAAAATGTTACTTACATGTGCCAACCTGGATATACAATGGAATCAAATAGCTCCTCCATTCGCACTTGTACTAGCAATGGCACATGGAGCGGATCAATCCCAACATGCAGAGGTATAATATTTATTTTGACTGTCAACTATTTCTTCTGTGTCATTAACATCAACTGTTCTTGGTAAGGGGTCGGCCAAGTACTTTTTTAGAAATCAAAACTTACTGTTATTGCAAATATTTTCACTGGCTGCAGGAGAATTACTTCATCACTTGATTCTTTTCTCCTGTTTTAAAAGCTTTAGATGCCAGCACTGTGTGTTGACAATTTTTGTTATTTTTGTTTCTTTTTCTTTTAATAATACAATATAGTACTGTGAAATATATAATACTGCTTTGTTTTGCTGCTGAACTGAATTAGCCAGCATGAAATGATGGCAGTTTACTTTTTTTTTTTTTTTTTTTTTTTTTTTTTTTTTTTTTGTTAAGGACAAGATGCCATTACCAAAGATAAGCTCTATATAATTGTCCTTGTCTTTACAAAAATACCACTCAAACCCATGATGGGAGTGTTCAGGAAAAGTCTGCATGCATAGAACTGAACTCAATAACAAACTGCTCTGAGTTATGCTGTTTGTAATAACAAGATATTTCTCTGATCCACCCCTCATTAAATGTGCATGTATGTAGTATCAACATACTTAGCAAAAAGTCTAAATCCTTCTAGAAATTTCCCTATTAAATATTCCTCTTTTATTTTCTGCAGTATCAAAACTAGAATGATAAATCTCCAAGTCCTCACTTACTCTCATTTACTAATTCTACTGGTGATATTTCTGTTTTATTGAATTTCTTTTTAAAACACTTTTTTTGTAGTTTAAATAGCAAAAAGTCTGAACTTTACTAAAAGATCACCCTCATCATCAAAACAGTTTTCTGTGAGAAACCTCCAAGGATCTTGCTAAACACAGAAACACATTGTCTCTATAGGCTTATTTTTTTCACTCTTCTTGCTATCACAGCCGTAAAGAAGCAACATTGCATTTTCATTGTTCTTTGTTTTTGGACTTATACTAATTGTGTCTAATCTCTAGTTTTCTAGAACTAGAATTTTGTTCTCATTATTGTGTTTTTTTTTCTGGAAGTTTGACTATAAACCTAATTTTCTCCCATGGAAAAAAAAAAAAAACAAAAAAAAAACAGGTTAAATCCCTCTTGATTCTTCAATCTATTTGCAGTTGTTTTCCTTCTCGAGGATAATTGTTCCAATATGCTACCAAGTATAAGTTGACTCTATTTCAACTTTGATAATGTCTCTTTTCCAACACTTTGAATTTTCTCCATTATAGATGATGTCAAATTTTGAGATCCTCTTAAAAATTATCTTATTTATATTTTATTGTGCTCTTAACCACATGCAGCTTCAATTACAAATCTAATTTTAAGAACATAAGAATGACCATACTGGTCTATTTGACAAAGGCTTAATTTGACTCTTAAGAATGCCTGTAAGTGAAAAACTAGAAGATTAACAGACAGAACAGTTATTTATTATACAATTTCAACAAAAGTCTCCCAATCTAATTCTTAAGGACTATACTGCACCTAACTGGGATCAGGAGAGCTATCTTTGATCTGATTCATACAAACATATAAAGAAGGAAGTAGTCAGTTTTGGCTTCAGTTTATTGACCATAGATATTTATCACAAAATCACAGAATTGTAGGGATTGAAAGGGACCTCTAGAGATCACTGAGTCCAAACCCCTGCCAAAGCAGGCTCCCTAGCCCAGGTTGCACAGGTAGGCATCCAGGTGGATCTTGAATGTCTCCAGAGAAGGAGACTTCACCACCTGTCTGGGCAGCCTGTGCCAGTGCTTCATCACCCTTACTGGTAAGAAGTTCCCACACACATCTGTGAGGAACTTCCTATACATCAGTTTGTGGCCTTTTCCCCTCCTCCTATCACACACACTGCTGAGAAGAGTCCCTTGGCCTGAAATATTTATATAAGTGGATCAGATCCCTTCTGAGTCTTCTTTTTCTCAATGCTGAACAGACCAGGTCTCTCAGCCTCTCCTCATAAGGGAGGTGTTCCACTCCCTTTATCATCTTTGTAGCCCTCCACTGAACTGTTTCAAGGAGATCCCTGTCTTTTTTGTACCAAGGTGCCCAGAACTGGACACAGTACTCCAGGTGAGGCCTCACCAGGGCAGTGTAGAGGGGGGACGATCACCTTCCTTGACCTGCTGGCCACAATCTTCTTATTGCACCCCAAAATGCCATTGGCATTCTTGGCCACCAAGGCACATTGTTGGCTCAAGGACAGTCTGTCATCCACAAGGACACCCAGCTCCCTCTCCTCAGAGCTACTCTCCAGCAGGTCATCTCCCAGCCTGTACCAGTGCATGCGGTTATTCCTCCCTAGGTGCAAGACTCAACACTTGCTCTTGTTAAACATCGTCTGGTTTCTTTCTGCCCATTTATGTCTTGTATAAATGCTAAACAATAATTATATACAGAATTTCTAGGATTCATTGGGTGTGGAACACTAGATAATAACCTATTTAACTGTGCAATTAAAAGAAATACATAATATCCCTTAGTATGTTTGAAATTTTTATAATAATTAGTTCTTACTGTAAGGAGAAAATGCCAGGGTCTTCTGGTACTACTTAGTTAAAGTAATTGGAAAATGAACTGGACAGTACATGGATACATAATTGTTGCAGTGCTTTCGTAATAGGAAATATAAATGATTCTCTAGTATTGTTTGGATGCAGGTGGATAATTATGCAAGCATTGATTTGTTTTGTTTTATTTTTTACTTTTATTTTTTTTTATAACAGACTTGCATTTATAAGCTTTTTTTAAAGTTGAATATCTGAGAACTGTTGCTGTATCACAGAGTCATGAAATCAGAAAATTGTTTAAGTTGGAAGAGAATATGGAAATCATCTGATTCAATGCCCCTGCTCAAATAGGGACTCCTATCAAGGACAGCTTTCTCAGGATCGCATTCAGATGGCTTTTGTAGGTCTCCAAGGAGGCTCCAGAATCTACGCCAGTGGTTCATGACACACACAGTAAAGAAATGCTTCTTGATATTAAGGCAGAAACTCTCGTGTTCCAGTTTATGCCCATTTCTTCTATTCCTGGTTCTGTGCATTACTGAAAAGAATCTGTCTTCATCATCCTTGTACTCTCCCTTTAGATATTTACATATATTGATAAGATCCCCCCTGAGCTTCCTCTTCTCCAGACTGAACAATCCCAGTCTGTCTGCAGGGGGCTTCATCTGCTTGTTCTTCCTGCAGCAGACCCCCAATATAAACTCACTTAGCCTTGTCTTTTCTTGAATCATAATCAATAAATTCTCATCTGACTGAGGTTCAACAATGCCACGCGCACAAACATTAGAAGAAACTTCTTAACTTTGAAGGTGACAGATCACACAAAACTATCCTGATGGGTTGTGGAGTCTCCTCTGGAGACAAAATTTGCCTGGATGTTTTCCTGCGCTACCTACATTAGGGAACACACTTCAGCAAGGGGGTTGGACTAGATGGCCTCCAGAGGTCCCTTCATTTGCTTTCTTTCTGTTTTCCTAACTTGCTTTCTTCTATCTTTTCTTTTAAAAAAATATTTTCTTTTATCCTTTTCACTCATTATAGTAACATTTCACTAAATTTTCCTTTTTTTTAATTCTTATCTTCTTTCATGTAGATTCATTTACAATCTTTTTTCCCTATAGCCCTCTGTTAATATTTGCTGCTATCCCATTATCAGGGCTAGTGTTTTATTTCCATCTACATTTCTGCTACATCTCTACTACTTGTATGTCAGTTGTTTCTACAGTCCTCCTGTGGTGTTTTTCAATTTTTTTGATTTTCTTTTCTATAGATGAGTAGAAGATTTTTCTATTTTTTTGCTGGGAGGCCTGGAAATGAGAAATGCTATTTCAGTGGAGTTGGACTTCTTTTCAAGAGGATCCAGATCTTGCTATTTTATCCCTCTACTTAAATGTGCTTTTTTTGTCGAGGAGCTAGTCATGAAGCAAATATTAATCACATTCTGGTACATAGAAACATGCTCTGCAGGCATATTTGAGAGGAATCATGCCCTGGGAGTTGATCCCTAGGCATTAATATCTGGAATATGCCTAAATTTGTTAATAGGAAGGAAGTATTTTACTATTATTTGTCTATTATCTCACTAAAACTAATTACACCCTATGTTGTCAACACAAATAAGCAAATTCAAGTAGTATTATATTACAATTTTTTAACTATCGTATACTTTATAGTCTCTATACTGATTTTGAGGTAATCTCCTACCTTGCTTGATACAATATTCAGTTTAAGACACTTTATCAATCAGCCTTTATAATATGTCTCTTAAGCGGAGGAAACTAGGAAGTACTAACTCCAGGAAATGTGTCAACAACGTATTGAGAAGTATAGCATGTTCTCATTCAGTTGTCCTCTAAAAAAGGTGAAATCAGCACATATGGTTCTTCTTGTAACAGTGTACACAGGGAATATTTACAGCAGCTGGGTCTAATTATTTTGAATGTTATTGCAGCTGTTACCTGCCCAACTCCTCCGCAGATTTCTAATGGAAGGTTGGAAGGAACAAATTTGGACTGGGGATTTAGCATTAGCTATGTTTGCTCTCCAGGCTATGAACTCTCTTTTCCTGCTGTTTTGACTTGTGTTGGAAATGGAACTTGGAGTGGTGAAGTACCTCAGTGCTTGCGTAAGTATTTTATCTATGGTCCTGTATTTTTAATTCAAATACTTTGCTTTTTGATATATATATTTAAAAATGTTGTCTAAAGTTGTGATATTATTTTTATATTAGTGAAGAGATAGGAATATCTGTAAATCCTTTATGAGATTAAAGGAAAACAAAAGAAATATAGGCAGTGAACATCAAATATCCCAAAGAAAAATTCATATGCTCTCTTGTATTTGGATCCAACTATGTATAGAGTAGGAGAAATTTCATTATAAACTCTTTATTTTCTCATTACTCATGCTAAACTTCCTCTGATGTCACAGAGAGTTGTGTGTAAGACTGGTATTCATTAAATCCCAGGGGAGTTCCATGGCAATTTTCTGTTTTTCTCCATACATTAAATTAAGCTGTATGTTCTGTGCTGTAAATTTTATTAACTTGAAAGTTGTCACATTGATGGATTTTATATTGCTAGAAATTCAATTGTAATATCAAATGATCCTCTTTATTTAGGTTTGTATTGTTCCAGAGTGTTTGTGATACTTCTGAGAGATTCAATTGTTTACATTCTGTAGCTATTGGTAGAACAGCTACACCACAGGAAATGCAATCTTGAGGAAGATCTCTATCTGGAAGAGGATAATTTCATCTTGGTGGCTCTAAAGCTTCATTTGAACTTGCTAACTAGCTTTCTAAATGTTGGAAAAAATGTTTTTTCATTATACTTTTTTTTTTTTTTTTTTTTGCATTCTTCATCTCTCCCTCTCAAGAACATTCTCTAAGCTACATCCTAATACTATGGAACGATAACGATCATCATCAGTTTTTTTTTCTTTTCCCACTAAAGATATTCTCTACTTTCAAGAACAGTTACTTAGTGTTGCTGAAACTACATATCAGAACTGGAGCATGGTGAAAGGCATTGTTTCTGGAAGCTTAAACTATTTATGTTGACTAAATAAAGGTTTCCTAGAATTTACAATATTAGGAACAGGAAAGACCATGGAAAATTTTTTTCTCCATTTGTTCTTGCTTGAAATATTGTGTTCTTATATTCATTTTTTATATCATTGACTATTTTTCATCTTTGATGTTGGAATACTTCAGCATGCTCTAAAGTAGGGGCTCCACCTTTAAAATGTTTAAAAGTTATAGCTAGCACAGAGTACAGCTGCCCAGGAATTAAAGATGGTTTCATGCCGAGATTACATTAACTGAGTATTGCTGATGTGCAGAGGTTACTCATTGGCTTGCAGAGTAAATCAATGGGCAGCCAGTACTTGTCAAAGAGCTTAAGCTAGCTGCCATCTGGCAGAAATGTGAAGAAGCTGCTGAAAGTCATTCTCAATAAGCAATCTTTAAACTGCTCTTGACATCAGAAATTTAGTTCCCAGCTTGGTTCCATAGAGCATGTAGCTGAAGATGTGCAACTTATAGTTAGGTGGAATAATTTGGAATGGGGTATGCTCTTTTGTTGTTGTTGCTATTTATCATCTATGACCTACTAAATTCATCTGTTTAATTAGTTGCATAGCATCTTGATTAAAGGACTGCTGTTTTTATAGGCTTGACAATACAAGGCAAAAAATATATAGTTCTGATCCTGAAAATACTTAACTACAGATTTAACTTAGTATTAGTCAGTTAAACATCTTTGAAGAATGAGAGTAGTCTCATAGCCTCAGTATCTGACCTCCACTGAGCCATCTCTTGAAAGCACTCCCTGTCTCTGTTAAAGGTTCCAGGAAACCATAGGACAATATTTCCACTGGGAATGAGAACACTCACAAAACTTCTAGTTTGCTGTACTTCTAGTTTGTCCAGTAGTTGCCTATTTCAATCCCAGAGGAAAGCTGCTTGGAATTAGCACAGTGCCTTGTTTCTATGGCTTCTATATCAAACACAGATGCTCAGTAGATATTCAGCAGTGGCTGGTTAAAGGTTACTGACAGTGGAATTATGTTTGTCTTTTTTGTTTGTTTGTTTGTTTTTAATTAAAAAATAACAAAACATGTTTGTTTTTATAATGTGAGTATTTTTCTTTTTGCATGGCAGTGGCTGCTACTTTGTTAATACAAAAAACTGATGTGGAGACAATTTCAGACCTCTGTGTAAAAAATATATATGTTTCATATATTTTCAAATTAGGACTTCCATATGATTTTGATAAAACAAAAATTCAACTGTCATTTTTCAATCAACCAGTGAAATTGTTTCTGTGGCACTAGCACCATTTCAGAGATCTTTTTCATAATTGAACCCATAATTCCTTAGGCAGTCCCATTCCACTTAAGGATGCAAAATTTTATAGAATTTTAATATATTGTAGATTATGCCTTTTTTCTTCATCAGCATGAGTGTGCATGAAGATCCTCTATAGTCAGTGTCAGCAATAGTAGTTACAGGGCATTATAATAAAATATACATTTATTTTCTAACACGTATTTTCTCACAGCAAAGTTTTGTGGTGACCCTGGAGTACCCGCTCAAGGGAAAAGAGAAGGCAAGAGCTTTATCTACCAGTCAGAAGTTTCCTTTATCTGTAATCTGCCTTTTATTTTGGTTGGCTCCAGCACCAGAATTTGCCAGGCAGATGGCACATGGAGTGGTTCTTCACCTCGATGTATAGGTAAGACGACAACCACATTGTAGACATTTCCTGAATGCTTATTATTCCTTTTTCTGTAAGGTCAATCTAGGGGTTTTCAGCTTCATGTTTTTCTATACTGTCTGAGAATCAAGTCACTTTGTTTCTGTTACTCTCATTGGCTCATTGTACTGTTTTTATACATTCATATGTTTCATTAAAATATTGTACTTTAATTTATAATATATATTTTTTTAAGAACCTACTCGCACAGCATGTGAAAATCCAGGAGTACCAAGGCACGGATCGCAAAACAACACATTTGGCTATCAGGTAGAGTATGCTATCTTTTAATAATTGGATATTAAAGATGTTTTCTCCTGACTCAAATTTCATAAACTTCTGATTAGATGTCAAGAAACTGCTTGTGTCCTAAGAAAAGTTGGTTGCTCAAATATTACTACGTTTCCTTATTTCTACTTGTTGGATTATCTTGACTTTGTGTCCCTACTAGTAATGAGTGCTCTATAATGAAAGTCTGGTGATCAGGTTTTGTTTCAACTTTCATCTTTAAGGAGTTCAGTATTTCCAAAGCAATATATTTGCACTCTCTACTACTTGTCAAAGATTTTTAACTTTGGAAGTGCGCACTCTGTGCCAAACTGCTAACAGAAGCGTACTTGTAAAAAACATTTGCTTGGTTTGAGTTTTCTGATGGGTAAGTGGGTACAGGTGGAGTATTATTGCTTCTTTTGTGTTTGGCCATTTTCACTTTTATGAAAAGGTAGAACCCAAATGATTCAGAGTCACTGGGGCCAGCAGGTGCCTCTGGAAAGCTTCTAGTCCTATCACTACCTTCTAAAGCAGGATCAACTTGGGCTGGCTACTCAGGTCTGCGTCCAGATTGGTTTGGAATATTTTCATTGATAGAGGCTACCAATACTCCCTTAGCAAACTGTTCAAAGTTTATCATTTTTGCAGTAGAAATGCTTTTTCTTTGGTTTAAACAGAATTTCCTGAATTTCAGTTAGTACCTGTTTTGTCTCTGGTCTGATCGCTGGGCACCACTGAGAAAAGTCTGGCTCTGTTTCCTTTCCTGCCCCCAACAGGTGTTTATACACACTGATAGGATTCCTTCTGAGCCTTTTATTTTGCAATGTGAACATCACTGTTCTCTCAGCCTCTCCTTATATGCCAGATGCTCCAGTCCCTTAACTGCTTTGTGGCCTTTCACTGGTCTCAGTGTAGAATGTTCCTGTATCTCTTGTATTGGGGAGCCCAGCAATGGACACAGCACCCAGGTGTGTCTAACCATCACTGAGCATAAGGAAAGGATAACCTCCCTAGACCTAATGGCACTGATCTGCTTGATGCAGCCTAGAAGGCTGTTGATCTACTTTGCTGCATGGCTGTTTTGTAAGCAGACGTTGTTTGCATATACTCCTGGTGGAATTACGTGTGATGTGTTTTCCATGCTAGAATGTAGTAGATGCAGAGTAAGTATTTTGATGTGTGTTTTCCATACAGAAATATACTGCAGTACTAAAAAGGGAGTTGTTTTTGTAGTCAGTGATGGAAAACCCTTTTCATAATGTAGCAAGAGATCTTTAATTGCAATGCTTAATGATTAACAATACTAAAATGTGTAACTGAAAAAGCTTCTGAATTACTGATTTTCTGAATCACACGAAATAGAGATCTCACTGAGTTGTACATGGCTGAATGGTGCACAGATACAGAAATGTGACCTGTGATTTGCTAGAAATATGATAAGTCAGCTGCAAACAAACTAATGAAGAGTCAGAATTATTTTGATACAACCATGTTTGGTAGTATGGCTGAAAAATGCAGTCATATCAACAGGATTATGTGGAAAAATAATCTAGAAGCTTCCAGGTTGAATGTGGTGCCTGTATTAGATAACTATAAACTAGATTTTCAGAAATGGAAGAAAGGCCTGATTAAAATTTGAGCAATTTAAAATATTAAATTCATTTTTGGAAGCCAAAGATTATTCCAAGTCTAGGTCACAGATTTCTTTGTTCTGTCATTTTTGTGATTTTTATGCAGTAGTGATTGCTTTTAGCAATCTTTGAGTTTTCAGATTTTGTTAGATGACAGCTACAGAGAATGGTTATATAACTGTCACGACTTTTTCCAGAAAATGAAGTGGCGTGCTGTTTCATGCCAAGACAGAATACACAGGAGCAGTCCTTGGACTAACTTCATTTGAAATTAATACTATGAAGTAATGCCTCCTGTTTATTTCCATGGAAAATACAAGAGACGCAAAGAGCACAATAACCCTATTTGATAGAGCAAATCCTCAGCTACAAAACACTATTTTTCAACAGTCACTCCTATTAGCTATGCATTTTCAACAGTGATGAGTAACAGCCTGCATGCCATGCATGTAAAAATCTGTACCAGTGGAGGTGATCAACTGTCTCTCTCACCACTGCTAAAATGTACCACCTATCACCTCAGTGTCCTCACAGCCACTCTTTGGCCTCCATAAGCATTCAGCAAGCATCAATGAATGACAATAGATGCCATTTTTTTTCCAAATGAAGGAATTCAGTGACACACCTTTGCTTCATATGCACTTTTATGTCAGATTCCATTTCGCCAGTGTGCTCCTTTGCTGCCATCTGTTGCACAGCAACAAAATTAAATTAAATATTGTTGGGAATATTTGGCCTCTACTGCCATACCACCAACATCTGCTTCTGGTGTCTTGGGCCAACATAAGAAAATAGGAGGCACTGCTTTTGCAGCAACCCTCATATATTATGCTAGACTGCAACTCCTTATTCAGTTGCATAAGAAATGAATTGTAATGACCATTTTCTACAATTTTATTGTTCCAGTTTCTCTGGCATATTAATGAGCATTTTATCACTGAAGAAGCTAATAAGGCCTTTTTCATTTGCGTTGTAGTTGTGGCTGTGTGTGAAAGCATCACTCACAGCTAGTACTGAACTGTCAAAATATCCAAAAAAATGTCAAATGATAAATAATTTCTAAAAGAAGTGCAGTTGCTGGCAGGATTTAAATCCTTGATGCCATAGTTGTAAGGTTATTGACTTGCAGAATAATGGGGCAAATCAGCAAATTTAGTTTGATGACAATTATTTTGTAAAATATATGAGCTAGTCTCTAGTCAGCAGTATATCCTCAAGCTCTGATGTCGTGAATTTTGGTTTTATATATTAACTAAATGCCTGAGTGAGATTTCTAGCTACTCTAAATATGACTGCTTAGTTAATACAGAACAGAGGAGTAGCATTCTCACACATGAAGCAAAGTTCAGTTCTTTATTGTGTAGAAATGGCAGTTAAAATATTCTATTTTAATATAGAATTACTTGTCTGTGTGAATTATTCTAATTCTAGACAAGTTATTGTCTCTAGTTCCTGGAAAAAAATATTGCATTACTGTGTATTCAGTAATATTATGATTCATTTGAGCCACTAACATAATTTTATTTATAATATTCTATTATTAGCTTCCTTTATGAAGGAAATAATAAACAACTTTTGTTTCTTCTATCCACAGCAGAATGTTTAAAGTTCAATTAAAACTACTGAAGTTGAGATCGTTTTGATTTCCTTTACTCTGAAAGTTCTCTCTCTTATTCTGTCTCCTTTTTAATAATAGATCAAAAGTTTTACATAGAATTAAGCAAAATGCTTTGCACTTGGCAAATCTCTAACAAGGAACTGTCACCATTGAATACATAGGATGGTTTTCCGACTCTAATCCAAAGTCATTTTTTCTCATTTTAGGTTTTTTCATTTGTGTGTTTTGTTTTCAAAAGAGAAAAGGGTGGGAAAAAACTCTCTAAAATGCTTCACCTTTAAACTTTTAGTAATATGGCCACTTAAGTGATTTAATGGTTAAGTTTTAACTTTCTCTGTATCTCATCAAAATGAAATATAAGGCTCTAACCTGATGGTAGAAGTTGAGTCTTCATTTGCGGCGTCCTATGCTAGTGCTGTTTAACGACTGTCAAAATCTCCTATTCTACAAAACTATATCACTGACTGTTATTTGTTTTTCACAATACTAATGATAAGTCATGAAGTTCCACAGTGCTGTTTTTTGTTAGTGTTTTTCTCCCCAATCATAATGACCTGTTTTCCTCTGCTGTTGCTGGCATTGAAAACTCATGCATATATGACACAATTCCTCACTTGAATGAAAGGAGTATCAAAACTTGACTTCCTAGACCCTACACTAATGAAAGTGCAAATATTGCCACATCACAATTGAATGGTACTTCAAGTGTTAAGTAATACGGGATTCTCTTTTATGAAATGATATTTGAAACTTGATCAGAAGACATGGAGGAACCTTGCAAATACTCTCCTTCTGTGAACTTAATGCTTATAAAAACTTTAGTGATGATAGAATTATCAGATCAAATCATAAGTGCTCTAATCCTGCAGGCTAGCTGTGGACACAAGCACAGTTGACATCATCACTGCATCACTGAAATTCATGTCTTAATAGATGCCATGCAATTTCTGAAAAGGATTACATTTAGGCTGTGATCTTTATGACGCAGATATATCGTCCTGGTTTTATCAGGTTTCCATATAATGACAAAATGTGCTTGAAACTACAACATGCATTATACCTAAAGCTCTTTGTTGTCACTATTGGTTTGTATTGTAAACAGAATGAGTGATTAACAACAGCTTAGAAATGTACATTACAATGTCAAAGTAGAGTAAAATACCTTCTATGAGCTCTTATACTCAACTTTTAGTTACCAAAATTATCCAGTATTTTAGAAACTATGTCTCTTTCTATAAGAGTGTAGTATTAGGATGCTTTATGCCCAAAGTCTTGATACAGGCTACTCTTAAAAAAAAGTCCAGAATTTACAATATAACTGAACTCTTAATAGTCAAATTCAAAAATCACTAGTCCATATTGAATTTATTGCAGAAAAGAAAAGAGGGGGGAAGACTAAGCAGTGAACTTATGCTTTGTAAACATAACAAAATTCGTTACGATTCACTTTAAACTCTTGTAGACGTATGTACTGGTTTCTACCACTTTTCCTGGATCTTTTTACTTCCCTCCTTCCTTAGGTTCCCCAGTAAGTCAAGATAAAACTATTTACTAAAATAGTGAGAAGGATAATACTCATTACTATTTATGTATATAAATGTATATAGCAAGTGCACAAGCAATTGCTCATCACCCCTGACATTGCCCAGCTAGCTCCCCTAGAAGAAGGACGATGAACTCTCACCTCCTTCAAAACTCTTTCCACATGATGCCATGGCATGGAATATCCCTTTAGCCTGTTGAACTCAGCTGCCTTGGTTCTGTTCCCTCTCAGACCCTCGTGCCCTTCATTGAGAATGGCCTTGGCTTTGTACAACATCGCTCGCTTGGCAGCAACTATAAACATTGGTGTGTTATCAGCACTGTTTTTCTCCTGTAACCAAAACACAGCATCACACTAAACACTCTGAAGAAAACAATTCCATGATATCTGAAACTAAAACAGTTCCTTTAGCAGCTCATTCCTCTGTCATGAATTGCTGGGGGCAGAGAAGTATGAAATATCTGCATGTTCTTTGATAAACTGAAGACCAAGAAAAGCTGGAACTGAAGTAATTTATGACAATTAGAAATAAATTATAATCCTGTATACCATGTAAAAAACAATGAGGAAATCATTATATACGATTATTTTATGTAATTATAATAATATATCTAGACTGTTATGCTATTAATAGGTAGTTGCAGTCTGATATCATTGGATTTACTTTTCTCAATCTTTCTTTTGTGTTAAGAAATGTCAAATATATCATATTTTTCTACTTGAAAAAAGGAAAACTCACTGATAGTGGTTATTTAAATATCCAATCCAAAGTGAATATTATAAAAAAAACAACAACAGAGATAATCAAATAGTGTTCAGGGAAGTCTTCTTCCCACCTAGGACTAACTACAAACACTGTTCCATATAGAATAGTTCCTCCCTAAATTCTTTATCCACTATATCCGCTATAGTGGATAAAGACATGTAGGCTGTTTCCCACCTGTACTTCCCTACAAGTTGTGCAAGGAGCTGAGCAATATGCAACACCTCGAGATTTTTAAGTTCATGTAACTCTGTATTATAGCGCCACCTGGTGCCTTTAATATTACAGTATTTAAAACAGGCCCCAAAATCTAGGTCTACTTTGGAAAACAATTACTTGTAGCTTTTTTCTATTATTATGATTGCTTTATTTTTATTGTTTTACTTTAGGAGCAGGGAGATTAATTCATTTATTTATTCATTGACCTAACCATGAATAGTATGGGAGCACTTCTACAAACACCTTCATCATTTGGTCAATTGTAGTTTTGATGTCACTTTGGACACCTACATGTAGAGGTTATATTTCTCTGATGAGCCAGCAGGGAGTGGAACCTTCGTTGCCATGCACAAGCATTATCGTCTTTTGCAGCGATCAGCTTCTTCAAGCCGAGCCCCAAAAAAGACAGTCTTGGCCCTGCTTCTGCTTATCTTTACAACAATAAGCAGAGGCATGGTGACACCCACCCAGATAACCTGCGGTTCTCAATTAGAGTCTCATCACCAGAAAGGCCTCACAAAGCAAGCTTTGAGACAATAAATAAAAGAAAACAGTTTCTGTCTTTCACAAATACAGGAATTTTATTTTTTTAGAAAACAGAGAATGTTAGCAAACCAACCTTTCCATGTGTTAGCTAGAGCCATAGAATATCCTGAATTGAAGTGGACCCACAAGGATCATCAAATCTAACTTCAGGCACAATACACAAATAATCGTTAAACCATATATCTGAGAATATCATCCAGCTAATTCTTGAGCTCCAGAAGGCTTAATGACATCCATTAACACCATTCCACAAAGGGTCAACACAGCCTATTACAGACTAAAGCTCTGTGGCTTCCCTGGTATGCTGCAAGATTTTCTACATGTCTCTTTTGAGTTTTATGTAGTAGTAGAAGTCCAGAGCTGGGAAGACACAGTAAGGAAAGAGACTGCAGGATAGAAGAATTTGATTCTATTCCACAGAGGATTTCATGTTGTAGGAAGAATAATAAAGATAAAGCAAATGTTTATCTCATATCAAAATGCTACAAAAAGAGCATCTTTCTACAGAAGTATCATAATTTATCAAGAATTTATTGTGTGAAGTAGTATTTTGTCTTTTCTGAAAAAAAAAAAATTCTCCTAACAATATAACTGTGCTTTTTACTTTTCAACAGGTGGGAAATGTTGTTCAATTCCAGTGTAAGAAAGGACATCTTCTCCATGGATCTACAACAAGAACTTGCCTTCCTGATCTTACATGGAGTGGAATTCAGCCAGAATGTATACGTAAGTAATAGATAGATAGAATAAGTATTTCTATTGATGCTAAAATTATTCTTTAATTCCTTTCCATCTTTGCTCCTTAGTTAATGAAGTATTTTTATAGTTAACATATTTTTATATAATTATACTATCCTATATTTAATATAAATTTTCATTGCTATTTTACAGTACATGGAAATGAGAAATGAAATTTTTTTGAGTAAAAAAAAATTTCTACTAATGCCTGATGAGATCTGTAAAGCAGAGAAAAATAATCACACTATCAGTGTACTGGGTCACATTAAATCCAGTCAGTTTCAAAGAAAAGATAGCCCTTCAGTTGATCAGAGAGATGCTGCAAATAAGTTTCAGTCTAAGAGAGTGCAACAATGAGGAATGTGCAAAGAGTCAGGAAGAGGAGGTGATGAGAACAGTGCATGATGGAAACTCCTGCATCAATCTGTCTTGTACTGGACTAGATAGTTTACAATCAGATCTGGCACAGAGTTTGCACTACCAGTTTACTAACCGTAATCAGGGTATTAGGGAATTTTAAAAAGTGGGGGGGATGGAAAAGAGTTTTGAAACTGTCATTTGTAGAATCTGAAATGAAGATAATCTTCTTAATTGCAGACAGAATTTCGTTTCTAAGATCTTTCACATTTCAGCATCACAGTTAATCTTTCTAATTCTTCAGCAAGTCATATGCATTTCTCTGGAAACAGTGTTACCTTATAAAGTCTGATCATAAGGAATACTACCAATGTACATTGAGCATATCCACAGAAGCCAACAGCATTAGTGTTCCATTTGATAGTAATATTCCCCTTAAACAAAGATCAAATCAGTGGCTTTGCTCATACTTTGGGGATATAGAGGTATGCTATTTTTGGGATAACACAAGAATGAGTGTCTGAGAGTTAAGGATGTAAAACAATTTTCATGAGATTAGGTTTAGTAGTTAATTTTTGTCCCTGATATTTAAAACTCGCCTCGACTACAATTTCTATAATAACCTACATAACATTTTTCAAAGTAACACATTTAATTACTGTTATTCAATACTATACAGGTATCTTAAATAACATAACCAGGATTGCTTTTTAATATGGTAAGATGCGTGTTTTTTGTGTTCATGTATGCAGACCAACAATTTTAAACATGTAAGGGTGCATTTAAATTGGTTCTTGGTCTCCTGATGGTGTAAGGGTCATTTTCAAGAACATATTTATCTGTAACCTAAATACAATTATTTATAGTCTATATAATAACTTTTAAGAAAAATATATTTATAGGTTATTTTATTGAAGCCTTTTTTCCCCACTAGTTACCTGTCAGAATGAGTGTAGATTATTTTTTCACTGTTTTGACTGAAGGGTATTTTATCTTCTTCATAGCTCATAGCTGTAAACAACCAGAAACACCATCTCATGCGAATGTTGCAGGAATGGATCTTCCCTCACTTGGTTATACACTGATTTACACTTGTCAGCCAGGCTTCTTCTTGGCAGGAGGATCAGAGCACAGAGCTTGCAGGTCTGATGGCACATGGACTGGGAAAGTTCCAGTTTGTGAAGGTAACCTCCTCTGTTTCCTGTTGCAACTGCCATCTATAACATTTTAGTAATATTCTTTACTTGCCATCTAATACGATGAGGTAGAATGGTAAGAAAAACACAGAGGGTGAATATTTAAATGGATAGTTCTATGCCTTTGTCAGTTGTGTTTAATGGGACAAATGTTTTCAATTGCTTATGTTTCATTTGCATGCTCAGAGGTGTGAACTGCAGATAAAAAAAATTCAAGGGGCCAGGTTGACCCCTGTTTTTAAACTACTGACTGAATCAGGAGTGATCTACATTGTGATAGGCCTAGTGGAATAAGAACCTCAGTGTTTTTGCAACATCATATGAAGCTTAGATGAAGGTAGGTTTATTGTAGAAGACTACAAATCAGTTAAAGTTGTTGCAATATTAGAGAAGGATGCTTTGTGAAGTTTCAGTAGAAGTCTTGATTATTATTTGGGATGAAACTATAGCTTTTATTATTTTATGCTCAAATAAAAGCAACAATATACTGCTCATAAAGAAAATTATTTTATGTACTTTGGTTTTCCAAAATTCTATTTTATTTATGGTGTAGCTTGTTTTTTGTTTGTTTTTTTTATCCTATGTATTTTGTCATGTCATGGCATGAAAATTGTCATGGTAAAAACATGATGAGAATAGTGTTTCTTATGTGAAACAAGAAATGCGCAGGAATAGTAACTGTGTGAAATTCCACTTCCTGAATAATTAAAGAACTGATTACTGATATGTAATGTTTCAGATGTGGTTATCCCTGGTCTCCTAGAGAGATATAAAGAGGCTGTATAACCAAATGCTGCCACTTGGAAGGGGAATTCACTTCACAGGAAGTGAATATTTTGTGTTATTAAAAAACAGGTGTCCTTGTGTTGCATGCCAGGCAAGTGCTGGGGGAGAACAGAGCAGAGCTTTGGGAAAGTGTTAGGAAGCAATCTGCCAAGAAGACCATGACTTCATTAGTGCTCAGGAAATGTAATGGCAAGCCAAATGTGATTCACAGGTTGTAATTTGATCCAAGAATTTTCTGCTGATGATACTGAAACAAGTAATATTAACTGTCTGTCTGACCTAATAAATCTTTATGAAAACAAAAGTATATTTTTAAGTTTTCAGTGACAACTATTAGTGTATCTACCTTGTCATATAATTGTTTCCCAGTATCTTGAGGAAATTTGGACAAAATGCAAGAGTTTCAGAATCATTTATCTTGTTTCTTGCTCTTTAGCAGTGGTAAAAAATAACAATAAGTGACAAATAGTAAAGTATTAACTCTAATGAGTTAAAGTAAAATGTCTCAAATACTTTCAATCTTACCTACTACATACATGAATGAAACATTTCTCCTACAGAAGAGAGAAGACAGTGTTCACGTGTGATGGTGAACTTCACAAATATAACTTGGAAGAGGATAAAAAGGAACAAAAGACTTGGAGTTCAAATCTAAAAAAGGATATTCAGAGGAATTTATGCAGAATTTGTACTTTTAAACACAAAATTGCATTATTTGTAGTAATTTGTAGTAAACGACTGGACCCAGAAACTTTAACCTCGCAGATAACGTGTTTTAATTTTGATCTTGCATTTAAAATGTCAGTTCTGAACTTTGCTGGAAATGAATCCACCTTGATGAGGCTGATTAACTCAAAGCACTTATACTAAAGCCTTTTAGAAACTATGGTTCAGCCATTTCTAACCTGAGTTCGGTGCAATCAAAAAAAACAGCTAATGCTCGAACACATCCTTCAAGCCAGCTACGTTCAGTGAAGTTTGAATAGCTTCTTTCAGAATAGACAGGAAGTTGAAGATTTATCAATCAGTCTTAACAACAGTCATCAGGTCATGAGAAATTCAGGATTAATTAAGCCCACCTGTCCTTGCTGCTGGCCAGTTTTATAGCAAGGGCAAGATTTCTGTAATAAGTTAAAAGTTATTCTTAACACTCAAGGAAAATATTCTCAGTGGTTCCACTGAAGTATTGATCAAAGAGAGAGGACTGCATTCCAAACCAGGATCCAAAATGCTTAGTATTTAAATAACCACTGGAGCAAGGAATGGAGCCTAGTGCAACATGAGTTTCTTGCACTCGAAGACAGAATTATATGCCGTTTTTATACCCAAGTGAATCCAAATTATTTTCTTCAAAATAAAACAGATTCACTTGGAGGAAATTAAACTTCTCTACATTCAGCAGTGGAAGACTTTATGCTTTAGGCAGTAAAGAGCTGAAATTCAGGTCTCTAACTTCTAGTACTCAAATAGTCTGAATAGCTGTGGACAACTTAATTTGTTTCTCCCTTTCTGATGTTTTCTTTAAGAATTAGTGATTTTATCAATTTTTAAGAGATTGAGCATGTATCCTTGTTTTTTCATTCCTGAACAAATCTGTTTATCTCAGCAGTATTGAAGATAATCAAGTCCTGGAGAAAAATATTATATAAAATGCACTTATTATGAATCTCTTCCGTTTGATGTTGCATTACCTCCAGTCAGAACATCATTCATGGTGCTATCTTATGTGAATACCTGTGTGTGTTCATCTACAAACATGTATATATATGCACACACACACAACATACTATATATAAATATTTGAATCATTCAACTTGCCATAGATGGCATCTCACATATTAGATGCCTTGTCTAAGACTGAATTCTGAAATATGGATTCTGAAACGAAAGCATTTCAAATGACTTGGGGGTATCCAGATAACTCAGGAAAATGTGGCAACAGAAGTAATCAGTGAGCATGTGCTCCTGTGATAAAAAGTCTGAAGACTGAAATCTCATTTGTGCTTGGAATTTGAAAGATCATCTTCCATACTTTGTAACAAGTAAAGTGAACTATGGAAATGATTTTTCCTAGTTTTTTTAGTAACTGATTAGCTCACAATTTGTCTGTAATTCATTCTTTTGTAACAGCTGGTTCCAAAATATTGGTGAAGGATCCCAGACCAGCTTTGGGAACGCCAAGTCCAAAACTAAGTGGTAAATATATTTGTGTATGCTTATATGACATGAGATGCTAATACGCACACAAACACAAAGCTTTAAATTCAGTATGAGTGACTTCAAAGAATGTGAAAGTGATGATTTTAAATATTGATGATTTGTTGTAGAGTTAAGTTTGACATATTGCAGTTTCACTGTTTACATTGTATGTCATGTTCAGATTTTAAAGAGCTTGCATATATATCTGTTACATTGAATAGGTAACAACTTCTTTTGAACAATACTGTTGCATTATTTAACTTAATCATTAAACAACTGAGTAATGACAAAATTTAAATTAAATCTATAAATCGAATGCATTTATTCTCCCTGCAGTCTATTATCTTAGAACAAGACAAGACAAAGCTTCTTATGTATTTTTTTCAATAAATAAAATATGACTAGAAGTTATTTATAGTCTTACAGTGTCATTTGAATATATTTACAAGGATTTTAATACTTAAATAGATGTCAATTTCTGCAAAATTTAATTAACTATATGTCCCTGCCTGTCTGTGCTAGCATATAAGATTCTGCTGTGAGGGAAATCTGATCTTTTGATTTCAGATACTAAATTAGATTTTGCGGAGTTGATTTTATTTTCATTTTTGAAGTATTCATGTTTGAGGAAAGAAGTAAATGAAAGTACAGTTCTGGTTGGGTTTCTTGTGCAAATATATTCCTTCCATAAATGTTTATACTGGGCTTTTATGCTTTATATATAAAGATTATGCTTAGCAGACTTGAGGTTACTGGTGGATAAGCAACTAAACGTGAGTTGGCTATGCACATTGGCTGCCCAGAAAGCCAACCATGTCCTGAACTGTATTTAAAGAAGTGTAGCGAGAAGGTTGAGGGAAGTGATTCTCTCCCTCCACTCTGCTTTAATGAGACCCTCCCCCAGAGCACTGTGTTCTGCTCTGGGACAACCAGAATTAGAAAGATATAGAATTGTTAGATGCAACAGGTCCAAAGAAGGGCCATGAAGATTATCAGAATATTGGTGCATCTCTCCTATGAAAAACTGATAATATTGAGATTATTCAGCCCAAAGAAGAGAAGAGTTTTGGGAGACCTTATATTGGAATTCCAGTATTTAAAGGGAGAATACAAGAAGGATTGGAAGGGACTCTACCAGAGAGTGGAGGACAAGGAGTAATGATTTTTAATTAAAAAAGTGTGGATTTAAGTATAACAAAGAAAATCTTCACAGCTAGGATGATGAGGCACTGGAATAGTTGCCCCAAGAACCTTTGGATAAACCATCCCTCGATTTGTTCAAGGCTAGACTGGATGGAGCTTTGGGCAAGCTGATCTAGTGGGAAGTGCCACTGCATGTGGCAGGAAGGTTGAATGAGATGATTTTTAAAAATCTCTTCCAGCCCAAACCATCTATGATACTGTGATTGTAAGAGGAGGGAGTACATAAAGTACTTGCATTTATAAGATATTTTTGGTTGCTTGATTTCATAAGCACTAAATATTACAATTTGTATTGAAACATGTTTGTTGTCTGTATAGTTCCTGATGATGTTTTTGCCCAAAATTATATATGGAAAGGATCTTACAACTACAAAAGCAAGAAACAGCCCATGACTTTGACAGTCACCAGTTTCAATGCAACTTCAGGAAGAGTAAATGCAACACTTACAAACAGTAATATGGAATTGCTGCTTTCAGGTATGGGATAAGAAAAACTAATTTCAGTTTATGTTTTTGCTTTGTTTGTTTGTTTGTTATTGCCTTATCAGTTGTCTGTAACTTAATTCATAACACACGTTTTTAATTTTTAATATCTGCTTGAAACTGTCTTTGTTTATCAGAGTTATCATATTAACTAATGGGAAATCATATAATGGGTTATCATATTACTTAATGGGAAATGAGAAGTGAAAGCATTGTTTTTTTAGTTCTCCTTCTTTTTCCTTAATTTTTTGTCTACTTAGAGTACTATTCTTGATGTTTTATTAAATGGCAGATTTTTCCTACATCGCATTATTAACAAGCAATATGTTGGCCAAGAATAGATACTTAAAGAATACAGGGAACAAGGAGAGATGGCAGTTTACGTTAGACTAGCTAACATAGCTGAAAAAATTAGCTAACCTTCATGCTGTGGTTTCTGCAGAAGGTCTTGATCACAATATTAGCTTATGGTATTCTGCTGTTCCTGCTGTGCAGAGCGCTGTTGCTGTGGTTGTGCTGGCACAGCAATATGCACAATTCTCTGTTCTGTAAAACATCAACAGAAACTACAGGTATAGTTTGATGAAAAGGCAAACAAGGAGATTTCAGAACTATTTGGATTTATAAGTTGTTTTTATTTGTTTTTCAAACTCTTTCAAACTTTTTGATTGAATCATGTCATCCACACAGGCAGAGGACCTGTCATGTCACAGAAATAGCAGGCTTATCCATCCACAGAGATATGGATAAACATAAAAGAATTTTCACTCAAAAATTAGTTTTTTGAAACCATACTGTCTATCTGAGACTGTCTTTGTAAAAAAAAAAAAAAACAAAGTTAAATTGCAGTTATGTGTAGGCTGGACCTGCTGCTGTTAATCTTATTAATCATTTTAGGACTTTTCTAACTCTTACTTTCCAGAGGTTTAGCAGGGAAAAATGTAATAGACCATTTACATATTTGGAAATGAGGAAATTCAGCACATGTGCTTCTCTGTCAGGGATTGTATATGGGAAGAATGTAATGGGCCAGAGAAGCCATGTATCTGTTTAGTTCTCAATTTCTACTCTCTAAAGCAGAGAAATTTTATCACCAGGTCTGTCTGAAGAAAAGATTTTGTAGGTGTCCTTTGAGACTTCTTCTTGATAGGCCATAGATAGACTGTTTCATAAAGTATTTTCTGATTTTTCACCATATTTGTCTTGATTTTCTGTGCAAATTCAATCTGCTGTGTGATGTCTGTTTAGTTTCTACCATTTAATTTCTATAAGGGTATTAGCAGATCCAATGTTTCACATTATTGGCATTTGTAAACCTCAAAATGGTGTTTTTTTCACTCAAAAAAGCCTCCTCCTCTAAATCAAAGTATTTTCTCAGTTGGACACCAAGCTCGACTTGTGGTTATCCAAAATGATGAGTAGTTCTCTGCTGCGCTCCTTGTTTTATATTCTTCCTTTTTTTTTTTTTTTTTTTTAAACTTCTTTTTATTTTGACACCTATGCTTGATGTGACTATAGTATACATGTCTGTCACAGATTGGAAAATGGGTATGTTCATTTGATTGTATTAGTGGGAGTGAAAACAGCAATTCTGTAATAGGAATTAATAGAAGAAAAAGGTGCAGCTCTTATTGCTTGGGATCAGATAAAACATTCTTTTGTACACTGGAAAACAAGCTGCCAGCTCTGAAGAAGCACATCAGTTTTTCACTGATAAATCCTTGTGAATCAATCATTGGAAATCTGCAGAGAATAGAGGTGCCTTGGCTTGCAGGAAAAAATTTCTCCATATTTTTCTTGAATATGCATATACGTTTGTGCTGTGTGCACACACCAAAGCCCTCAGCCTCATGCAGGTAGTTCCAAATGTACATGTATGAAATGCATTCATTCATGACATGTGATTCATTTTTCCTTAGTTCCAAGAATTGTCTAGATGGACACTGTCCAAGTACTAAAGTGAATAAACTCTATTTGAATTAATGAAGTCCTGAAAACGACAGAGCAAACCCAAGACACATTATTTTGAACTCAGTGCAGTGTTAACACAAACACTCGTACCTCTTATACAGCAATTGCCTACTCTTAGCATGGAAAGTGAAATTGTGTTTTTAGGCATGTAAGTAAAAAGCAATTTCATTGCAATATCTCATACTGGTGCTTCTGAAGTGAGGTAGGAAATTTTCATCTTAGCCTGAACTTAGTATTTGATGTCCCCACATCTTGCCAGAGTATATAATAAACGCCTAAAGTGAGCAAGTCCTAACACAGAGAATAAAGATAAATGTCTTAGCTGAGATGTGTATGGGCATATCTTTCCATTTTATAACATTTTGTCCTTTTCAGAGTAGCAGCCAATAAGACGGATGTGATTATCTTTAAAATTGTTTTTTCTCTTCTGCATTCAGTTTTACACAATCAAATTGCCATTTCATTCTGACCATGTATACAGAAGTCTGTGCTCTAGCTGTTAAACTCGTCTACACTCTTCCCTGTCCAACATTACAGTCCAATATTAAGCTTGCTTATTTAATTATTTATTTATTTATTTTTTGTTTGTTTGTTTATTGTGTGTGTGTGTCAGCATTCTTCCTTCTTTACCTTAGCATCATAAAATTACCAAGTACCTGTACAGAAAACCTTATTTTTGTCCAACTATTCTGACAGCTAGTGGTTTAGTGCAGCTTGCTATGTGTTCTCCCACTGGACAGCAGGTTTACATCTCAAAACTGTCTTTAGTTCATGCTCACATGCCAGAACTTCAACAAATTCAAAAATAGGAAATGAACAAAACTAAGTGGACTGAAGTATTCCATTAATAACAATAATAAAAAAGACATTGAATTGTATTGATATTTAGGTAACATATAGTAACTAAGTACATTGGGGAGTTGTCCATATTTGTTAGTTTGTATACATTAAAAAAAATAGGAGGGAGCAGGGGCAGAATAAAAGTCACTGTTCATGTAACTTTGTTCAGTGACATGTAGATGATAAATTTGAGTATGATATCAATTCTATACAATTAATGAGTGAATTTTAGTTTCACCTTAGTGGCAATTTTTGGAGGTGGACATGAAATTCTTTGTTTCTTTGTTTGTTTTCCATGGTTTTGGATTCAGTTTTCTTACTGTTAAACTTTTAGCTCTCATTAGTTTTTATACATGCAACAGTAATTTCAGTGCCTTCACAGAAAGGAAGTAATCATGCCAGGAAGGTCTTCTCTCTGACACTTGAAATTTCTAAACCACTAACTGATATTGTATTTGTATTTTTGTATTTATCATTGTCTTTCTAATGGAAGATTAGTTCACTAAGTTTATCACAATACTTTATTTTCATTACATTAATAATCTTACTTTGATTATAAATATTTCTTCTAAATTGATTAAAATGAATCATGTAATTTTGCCTACAACATAAATAAGTATGTACAAGTTTTGTCATTGTCTGGAATATACTGTGTTGAAGTACTGTCTGTTGAAAAACCATTTTTACGAGGTCTGTGCAAAGGTAGAAATTTTAAATGCAGCATAAGCTCGTGGAAAAGTTTTAGATGTATGTGTTCCTACATCATGTTCTTTACCTGATTGCTGTATTGCAAATCCTGAAAGATGCTATGTTTAAACACTGCTTTATTCAGAACTGTATTTTTCATTTAAACTATTGTAAAGGTTTCTACTATCTAAGGCTTTTTTACCATAACTGTTCAGTAGCAGCTGTGTATAAGAACAGGAATTCCCTTCTCTCTTCTCTACAGACTGCAATAAAAACAATTCCTACTGAAGTTCTGCAATAATTAAACAAATCACAAAATAATATTTCTTGCTAAAATTAAATATTATTGAAAATGCTACCTGTTCTTCCTGTTTTCCATATTTAAGACAAGAGATTAAATACTTATTTTTAATGATGAAATGGTTTTGATACTCACTGCAAATATGAATTTTAAAAACTCTATTCTACAGGAGTGTATAAAAGCCAGGAAGCTCGACTCATGCTACACATATATCTCATTAAAGCACCATCTCATACATCTGTGAGCCACTTGAAAGAAGAAAAATGGGCGATGGATGGTTTTGTGAGTATATTTCTGCTACAAAAGAAAGAGAGCAAGTTTAAAATATCTGCCAATAGAAGATAAAATCTTTACTGTTGACTTTTAAAATGAATATTAAAATCTCAGTCCTTTGCATACTTAGGATTAATTATATATAAAATTTGCTGTGTACTTGCTAAAAAGTCAGGTAATATGAGTTACGTATGATGCATAAAACTAATGACGTCTTGAAGTGCCAAAAAGTTGGGGTTATTTTTTGGTAAAAAAAAATAAATAAAATTTTTGATGTAATACAAAACACTAGAAATCATCAAAAGACAATGTGGCTTAAGTTGTGTACTTAAGAGCTCTGTTTCCTTTTGAACTTTATTCACTGGGGAATAACAGCTAACAAAGAATGGGATATCTCTTTTCCAAGTAGACACTTAGAAATTTCATCAAGCTTTTCTACATTAAATGTAGTCATTTTTTGTTTGTTTGTTTGTTTGTTTGTTTGTTTGTTTGTTTGTTTTTCAGGTTTCTGCTGAACCTGATGGAGCTACGTATGTTTTTCAAGGATTCATCCAGGGTAAAGATTATGGGCAATTTGGACTTCAAAGATTAGGTATTCATTAAATCTAAGTTTATGCCAGTTCATTCAGATTCTTGAATATGCTGTAAGGGGGTATTAATATATATCTAACATAAAAGCAAACTTCTTCACAGTGAGGATGCTGGAGCACTGGCACAGGCTGCATAGAGAGGTGATGGAGTCTCCTTCTCTGGAGATGTTCCAGACCCACTTGGATACCTACCTGTGCAACCTGGGCTAGGGAGCTGCTTTGGCAGTGGGGGTTGGACTAGGTGATATCAAGAGGTCCCTTCCAACCCCTATAATTCTGTGTTTCTGTGAAACTATACTTTTTCATAATTTTAATTAATAATGAAATGTGTTGCTTGGGATATTTATTTTCATTGTATCTTCATAAGAAAATTCTTTATAAATTTTAGAAATATCTTCTTTGGTATACGTTTCATTTAAATTAGTATAAAAAGAGGGCTTTCTCTTTATCAACTGTCTCAAAATATTTTAAAGCTAACAAAAATTACAATGCAGGAATTAATGGACAAAGGGATTTTGGTAAATTCTTAGGAAAATTTTACTTCATTTTTTTCAGGAGTTTGTTAGTTTTTGACAATTTGGAGCTTGTTTTCTCTAACAAACTGAAGACTCTTGGTTTATATCCTGTAGAAGCTGAATGTTATGCTCATTTTTAAATTCCATAGGAGTATTACTTGTGGTTAATGAAGTTAGTAATCAACTCAATGAAGCAGTCAGCAAGTTATGGATAGATTTGCAGCCACTGAACAGACTTTGTTAAATATGTTTGTCACTTCATTATTTCATGCAAAAGAACACATACAAAAAATGATTTCTCTGCAACAAAATACTTCTCCTGTTCCCAATTTTCCTCATGTAATTTTCCTGTATTTTAGTGTATCGGTGCTTTGCTTTGTTAATTTCTAGATATTGCCTTGCAAGACCTAGGAAGTCAGAAAATATTAACATAGGCAATTCTTATAAGATACAGTTCAAAGCGTAGAAACTAACTTTGAAGCTGTATTGGTATTCCCTTCTTCACACTAAAAAGTGTGTGTTTTGACTTTGTAGATGACCTAGTAATTTATACATTCTTCAACAACACAGCAGATCTTGTCACTTTTTCATCTATATGATGCTTTAGCTCTCCACGATTTTTTTAGTTGATGTATCAATAGCAACAACTAATTAAATCAAATGATGGATTTTCCTTTTTCCTCTTTGGGTGACTTAGACTTTTCTGTAGATCTTTTTTTTTTTTCTTTTTTTTACGTGCAATATATATTATTTTAGATACATGCAAATATAATTAGTAATATAATCAATCTAACACATGGTTTATTCTACATTTTACTTCTTGTAATACAGTACATTAATGTGTATTAATAACATCAAAACCTTGACTACCATACATAATTAAATAGTAAGATTATTAATAACTTATAGTACATGTATTGTTCTCCTAACATTTTGTATGTGTTTATTGCATAGTATATATTATGCCACACTACATTTACTTTCCAGGTGGTCTCAGCCTACAGCTGTATGTATGCAAGTGAACACATTATAATGATCAAATCACAAGATTTTATTTGAATTCATAAGATTATGGAGTAGAAGATGTCAAGACTAACAGCCGTTTTTTACATTAGCTGTTTTTTCTTATTATTCCTTTCAGGTCTTAACATGTCTGAAGGTACAAATTCTTCTAATCAACCACATGGTACAAATAGTAGTTCAGTGGCGATTGCTATCCTTGTGCCTTTCTTTGCTCTCATATTTGCTGGTTTTGGCTTTTATCTTTATAAACAAAGGTAAATCACGTATATAGAACTTATTCCTTTAATTTTTTGGTTTGTTTTGTTCTTTATGTTTTTAATGTAAATAAAAATTTGAGCAAAATGATAAAATGTTTGTAAAATATGCCTGTGTACATTTCTTCCTGCTTCCAATTAGGTCTGGCATGACTGAGAGACCAGGTTACTATATCACACAGTGATTTCATTCATGCTTCTTTAAATAACATGGATACTATTAATTATTTGCATATGGGAAATAATATAAGGACTATACTTTTTATGCACTTACAGTAGTGCTTTTTACATGATGAAATTGTGAATAATATTTGAGTAATTTAATTTAATGGTCTATTCTGTTTATTGGCTCGAGTATATACAAGTCTTAGGCAGTGAAAGGTTTTACTGTAGATCTGTTTCTGCATCTAAAATTATTAGTTCATATGTAGTTATATTATGCAACCTCCATTCTCAGTTTCATTAATCTAAGTGTAAGTTTTATTTATGCTATTGAGACCAGTTTCAATCCAGTACAATTCAATTCTTTGAATTAATTTTAACTAGACTTGTTCTATATCTATTAAACATTTGATGACTCAGGAAAATTTGATCACTTTAGTGACATTTTGTTGCCTAATTTTGGGAGTGGTCATTTACTGTTAGCCTGACAGTTATCATTGTAATATACACTAAAGAGTGACATGAGTTTAAAACATATACAATAATTTTCATGTGGTAAAATGCGCTTTTGAACTGCTTATGAATGTGAAGGCATGCAGATGAATGAGTAAATTTTATACATTTCCTATTAACAATATGTAATTACTTATCTTTATATTTTATTAGTAGTCCACTATGCAGTATGCATTTTGTTTATGAATACATATGAAGCATTTTCAAGGATTTAAACTTTGATAATTTGATAATAGTTGAGTATTGAGAGGGAAAAAAAGCTCAGTAATCTGGCTCTGGAATTATTTCATTTATAAAGATGTTACTGTACTCTTAACTACATCTTATACTATCATCCAAGTATAAGTATGTATCTCTTCTTGGGCTGTTAGCTTACTTTCCAAATGAACACATTTTTAAATGAGGCATAAATGACTTACAGTTTGATTACATGTAGATTATAATTTCTTAGGACAGATGTCATATTAAAAATAAAAAAATAAACAAAGTAATTTCTTATACATATCAATCTTAATTGAAAGTTGGGGCAAAGTTCTGTTCAGATTTTTTAACCATGCCATGTCAGTATGGAATACTGCAGTTATGAATACTCTGTCTTTTTTTAACAGGACTGCACCTAAAACACAGTATACAGGATGCTCTGTACATGAAAATAATAATGGACAAGCTGCTTTTGAAAACCCGATGTATGACACAAATGCAAAGTCTGTGGAAGGGAAAGCAGTACGATTTGACCCCAACTTGAACACCGTTTGCACAATGGTATAATGTGGTAATGATCTGTCTTCAAAGTCTGAAAATCAAAACACAACACAGTGCACACATAGTTCACTGATTTAGAAAAAAATAAAAATAAAGCACACTTTTCAGGATATAGTTGGTCACCTTTTCCTGAGGACGATAGATAATAATGGGTTGTGGATATTTTGTTTTGATTTTGTTTTTCATAAAATTGATCAAAAATTTTCTTCATGTTTACCATGGAGAATTAAAAAAAAAAAAATCTGCTGCACTCCATGAGTGCTAACTCACAGTTTATTTGCTTTTTTTAAAAAGGAGGTTATTCTAAAACGTAAAATGTATTTGCATATATTGGAGGAGCATCCATTATCAGTACTTCTGTGCTTTATAAAAATTATAATAAAGGGAATGGGTTAAAAAAAAAAGATATAGATAGAAATTAAAAGCTATACTTACAGGAGACAATAGGTCACTGACGTCTTTCTAACAGTCATATGCTACATCTTTTTAATGAGTTTGTACCTTTCTTTTCTCATTTATTCATTCTGTTTAGCATTTTCTTTCTTTCAGAACAATTTTTTTAACTCCAGGAGGTAGCATTTAGAAATCAGCAAGTACAACTTACTCTTTTCACGTCACAGAAGCAAAACAGAAATGTCAGGTTTTGTTTAATGATTTTTTTTGTGCTTTGCATCTTCCTTCCTTTCATGTTTCAAGTCAAGCTCCTTTTTTGTTTCCATGGTAAACACTTCAAATGGTAAGAGTGGAAAACTGTTTCTGCTTTCCTTTTGTCAATCATACAATTAGACACAATTTCCAATCAAGAAGATAGGGTGAATTGAGCTTTGTCATGTAGCTGTGTTCCTTACTGTTGATCATTCAAAAATCAGTGACCATTTTATTGTAGTTTTCATGTCAAAATATAATTTAATGAAGTTTCCAGTTAAAAAGTATAGTTAGCAGTAACATTAGGAATCACATTCATATATCAAAATTGTAAGGGTCCATTTTTAATCCATACTAGTCAAATTAGATTGTATCACGACAATTTACTCCTTCAGCATTTTGTCAGAATGCATGCATAGAGCATGGTAAAAGCCCATTGAGGTTGACGGGAAGATCCTAACAGACTTCTATGAACTTTGGCTCAAACCTACAAGGCAAGAGGCGATTATAATTTGGAAATACTGTGTTTTCATATCTATTTTATCTCCATGCTTTATGAAAACAAATCCTTACAGTTAATGTTTTAAAATTGAATATATTACCATACTGCAATGAAAATAAAATTATTTTATATATATATATATATACAGATACATATATATATAAAGCCATGATTTTATTAGGAACAAACCATTAATTTTAGGGACAATTCAGACTATACAGCTCTCAAATACAAGTTTTAGACATTTCAGAACCATTTCAAGGAGATGTAGTTTTTAATTTTACAGTTATTTCATAAAAGAAGTTTTCAGTGGCAACTCAATAATTTATTTGGTGTAAGTCATTGTCTTCCCTTTATAGCATGACTCACAAATGCTGTGTTAGCCAGTGTGAATTATCTGTTATTGTCCCTTTCAGACATTAACAATTCTGTGAAAATCTAAACTTTTTATTACCGTAATAGAGAGTGCCTACCAAAAATCATTGTTCCCAGGATTGCTGCTTGGATTTCTATAATGTTTGATGAATTTCTTATAAACCATTTTACAACATTTTGTTTTGAATATTCATACAACTCTGTCAAACTGTATTCTACTAAAAGGATGCTATTTTATATTTTATACCATTGGTTGTTATTTATTCTTGTTTATTCAAATGACTGCAATAACTATGATTCATTCATTAACGTTAAGGTTAATAGATTTGAGGTCGTTTAAAATGTTTCTTCTGCAACTGGCTACTCCTCTTATATTAATGCATACACTTTTGTAAAGAAGTATATTTTTATGAAAAAAAAAAGGATTTGTAAAAGTATGATGTAAATTTTCAGTGCAATGTAAACAAAATAAAAATGAACAATTGCTTTTTTTAACCATGCCTCTTCTTTGGAAGATGAACTTTAAACTAATTTCAGATGTGAAGACTAATCACTTAGTATTTTTATGAGTGTTAAAAGCTTTTAAAGTCATTTTTTCTTAATCACTGTGTGAATTTCAGGTGAAGTGACAAGACAGTTTACTTTCACATGTAAGTATCTATCTACCAAAATGAATTTCCATTTCACTTGGATTTACAAAAAACAAACAAACAAAAACCTTTACCTGTCAAAAAGGACAAAACAAAATTCACTTCAAAAGAAAAAACAAATAAAGAAAACTTTAGTGTTTCTTAAAGTTGTAGACAGACTACTTTGCATATTGTTTCCTATCTTTCTCAGAAATGTGCAAGACATACACAGTAACAGGTACCTATAGGCATTGTACACACTCTTTTCTGCCATCAGAATGCAATGGTATCTCTTAGTGAACTGAAGGGGAAGCATTTTAATTATTTTACTACAAAATTAATAGCTTCTTACAGAGTCAATGGGAAGTAAAGTGACCTGACAGCCAAATCATTTCAGTTGCAGATTTATTCAAAAGACAGCCTCATTTTTAAGATAAGTATATGCTATATCTTAATGTGTTAGAATGAAAACTTACGAAATATTCACCATATTTTTCTAATGTTATTGAAATTTAGAGAGTTTGAGATCTTGGATATCATGATAAAAATAGGCTAACATATCTGTATTCCGATACATATATATTCATCTGTATGTTCCAGGTCTTATCTAGCTACAGTATTTAAATAAAGAATAGATCTTTTGTGCAGGATGTATAGTTTGCTACTTCATGTAGTAAAACAAGTACAAATAACTCAGGAAAAGAATTTTAAATATGATTTTATAGCATCAAAGGTTACAGAATCACAGATTTGCAGGTGTTAGAAGGGGCCTAAAGAGATCATCTGTGTTCCCAAATTTTTTTAATCTTCTCTGAGTGATGAAAGTATGGCAACGTGGTATTCTGATTTGCAAAACCAGGAATAAGTACATTAGCAGTTCTGAAAATTAGCTTCTGGATTGTTAATATGCTCATGATTTTGTGAAAAAATTGAGTGTTGACTGACATACTCCCTAGAAATTATTTAAGTATTGATTGAATATCTCCGAGTGCTCCAGAATTTGCTGCATGCAAAATCAGGATTAGGTTCAGTAGGTCAAAATACTTGCTGGTCTGAAATATATCTAGAATACAAATATAGAAAGTTCAATAGTGAGTAAACAGACAGTTACCAGCATGTAAGTTCCATCAGAGAAAATGAACATTTATCTTAAGACTTTAAACCCCATTAATAAGTGCCTAGAATATTATGCTATAACTGCATGACTATAAATCTCAGAATATACATACATAATGTTTGCCATCTTTGATCCAAACTACATAGTACTGATAGTATAATAATAATTTATCTGCCTAAGATAAAAGATGCCATGTAAAACCAAATTAATTATATAGCTATCTTCTCTTCCTGTACATAAAACAGAGAAGATCTAACAGTATCCAAATGCTAAAACTCCAGTGGTGATCTTCGTGAGCCATGTTGCTTGGTATTTTTTCATGTTCAGCAGGGGTACATGTTCAGTGAAGTGCTTTAATTCAGGAGGAGAAACTGGGAAATAGAAGATAAAGGCAATCTGCTCAAACTATGATGAGTAGTAGATTCTAATCTAAGAGGGACATAACTCTGAAGGTGTACTCACTTCTTTCTTGGTTTGCAAAGTTTCTTGATCTGTAAAGAAATTTTGAAGATAGACTATTAGAGGAAGGAAATTGATGTAAACTTTTTTTTTTATAGCATACTATAAAATATGATTTACTTGCTTTTTGATAACATTTATGGATTTTTTAAAATTAAATTAGAATTAATGCATTCTATACTATAAATCAACATTGAAGTGGAAAAGTATTTTTAGCCGTGTTTAATTTAATACTTCTCACTTATTTCTAAATTATATTTTTAAATGACAAATACAACCTAGTCAAATTATTTAATTATCATCCATGTGGAGTTAAGGAATTATATAGAAAATATACCACATATTCTAAATAAGGTGATGAGAATTGCACAATTTTTAACTAAAATGAAAATAATCAGAGTGACTAGCAAAGAGAAAATTTTAAGAAGTTCTTACTGCACTTACTGTCGCTATTTTCTCCTTGCCCATACATTGCCAAAGATGAAGAGTATTTTTAAGATATTTAGATTTAAGACTAATCAAGTAAAATAATGTCATTGAGTTTTCATAGAATCACAGAACTGTAGGGGTTGGAAGGGAATTCTAGAGATCATCTAGTCCGACACCCCTGCCAAAGCAGCTCCCTAGCCCACCTAGGTTGCAAAGGTAGGCATCCAGGCAGGTCTGGAACATCCCCAGAGAAGGAGACTCCACCACCTCTCTGTGCAGCCTGTGCCAGTTCTTCATCACTGCACTGTGGAGAAGTTCCAATGCACATTTGTGTGGAGCTTCCTGTCCATTAGTTTGTGGTCATTTCCCCTATTGTCCTTTTGTCACACAGTTTTCCCCCTTTTAGTATCCTCTCTGAATGCTGAAACTATGCTAACGTGGTAAAGACTGTCCCTAGACATATCTAAAAAAGGCCACTTGCATAATGCCCATTGTATCTGTGATTCTAAAATGGTGTTCAATTAATGACTTCATTGAAAAGCAGAAATATTTTCTTTTGCATGGAATACAAAACTTTCCTGTAAATGAAAAAATGTTAATTTTACAAGTTAATAAGAAAAGATGAACAGTCAATTGCTTTTTAAAGAAGAGTCTGTATAGCAAAGATAAAAATCAGGAAAAGAGGCAACTCTCCCCATGATAGCCATGGGCTCTGGGCTCCATTTAAGTCAAATTGACAAAAGCAATTAGGGAAGCTAATATTTGATAGCTGCAGAACCAGTTAAGACAGATACCTCCGTCATTCATATGTATGTTCCTATGGTCTCTGCTGAATGTCTGTAGGCTTTGTGAGTACAAATTAATAATCTGTTCTGGTTTCAGGTGAAATAGAGATGATTTTCTTTGTGTCTTACTTTCTGGCCGAGCAGTAGAAACCAGAAAGTAGTCCACCTAGAAGATCCTGAGGTCTATTAAAATACTATATAGTACATATTTATATAAAGTATAATAAGTATTAAACTATATTGACATTTATACTCAAGCAAAAATCTAATGTAAATTTTCCTCTAAGTTTTATTGGAATTGAAGAACAAAATATATACAACAAAGAACATAAACAGTATTGTCAAATGTTTAAGGGCCACTTTGGCCCAGTTCTGTGAATAATAGGGTGGGGGACCCATGGACCCATGCTCTGGGAAAAATGAAGGAGGAGAAGGATAAGGGTAGGGAGATGGACATAAAATCAGAACAGTGGCAACAATCTGAGGAGAAAAAATAATTCACTAAATCAGATATCGGAATGCAAAATAACACGATATACTACAATATAATAGGAATTGAAGCTAATAAATCCAATATAGTAAGAGAGAGTGTGTACAAAACTGAAGGCCTTACTCTACAGCTGAAGGCTGAACAGCAAGGAAGCTCCTGCTGCAAATGGTGCAGCCAAAATAGGAGGCCTTGGAACTTACACGCAGTTTTACCTTTCCCTCTGAGCAGAAAATATGAATGCAAAGTCTTCTGGGGTATGTAGTTCTCTTTTGAAAGCCAAATGCACAGAAATTCAGCTGTCCATGGAACTAGAGCAATAACTCTTTACCATTCAGTGCTTTACATATGATGTGGAATACTGATAACAAAGATCATAAAACCATTACAAGTATATATACACTATGTGTATTATGAACTATAAATTGTAATTACTGCATTAGAATCAGACAATCATAGAATGGTTTGGGTTGGAAGGGATCTTTATGATTATCTAGTTCCAATCCCCCCTGCTATGGGCAGGGACATCTCCCAGGTTGCTTAGAGCTTCATCTAGCCTGACCTTGAATACTTCCAGGGAAGGGGCATTCACAGCCTCACTGGGCAACCTGTTCCAGTATCTCACCACCCTCACAGTAAGGAATTTCTTCCTAATATCTAGTCTAAACCTACCTTCTTCCAGATTATAACCATTTACCCTCATTGCTACATGCCCTTATAAAATGTCTTCCCCAAGCTTTCCTGCAGGCCCCCCTTCAGGTACTGGAATGCTGCTATAAGGTCTACTCAAAGTCTTCTTTTATCCAGGCTGAAAAGCCCCGTCTCTCTCAGCATGTCCTCGTAGAGGAGGTACTCTAGCCCTCTGATCTTCACGGAACTCCTCATGCTGGTCCACATCAGAGGCAAATGTAGGTTTTATGGCAGTAGAGGTTGAACCTTACCACCAATATTCCTTTACTTTTTGTTGCCATTGCAGCAGAGGGGCACCGTGACAAAACACAGTCTGATGTGGAAGCACATGTGAAGCAAATTAAGCAAAAGATTTACCCCATGCAAAAACAAACAAACAAATGAAAAAAAGATCAACCATTCATATTCATTATTGGTTGATGAATGTTTATAGAGACCAGATGGTGGATGTCAGCACAATGAGATGGTGAGTGCTGTCCTTCAGCAGTGGCAACAGTCACGGTGGATCTCTTCTCTCATGTAGATTTTTACAAGAGCAGCATGCAGGCTCTTGCTCATTGCTAGTGAATATTCATAGCTAAGGGCCATGACTAATTTGAAAAATACTGTTCTGTAGCTGAGAATTTGCTCTATCTAATAGAGTTATGTTATTCCTTGTATCTGTTGTTGTTTCCACAGAAATAAATAGAAGGCATTACTTTTGGAATGATCTATGTATAAAATCATTTATCTATATGATAAATTCAATTTTGCAAAAAATGTATAATCATAAAACATTTATTGCTAACAATTGCAATACACTGAGCAATAATTGCAGAAAGAGTAATTTTGCAGATAATAAGTGCAAATGTTTCCAGTAATAAGAGTATTGAATGTGTGTAGTAATGTACTATTTTTAGTATTAAAAGGTTCAATGTAAGTATGTTCAAAGAAGATAAGTTGCAGTTGTCTAGAAAAGAGCATTTTTATTACATAGAGAAGTCTAAATCAGTTTTAAAGGTACAGAGATTATGAAGATCAATAAAAATTAGGCATCTTTTTTTTTAATGCAGCATTAGAAAATATAGTACTAACTTTGTTAGGTGTAAGGACTACAGATGAATAAAATGTAATACTTAAAGCTGTCTCAGCAGGAATTCATCAGGGTTAAAGACGAAAAGCTTTGAGTTCTGTGATCTCAAACATCAATCAAAGAAATTTTACGGGTGCACTATAAACTACAGAGAAAGGTATTGTATCAAATGTCAAAACATTAATAGATTAAAATAGTGAACTTAATCATTACTGCCTTCGTATCTTAAAAGACCTTTTTAACACTTTTCAGTATAGTAACACATTTCTGTGCTTCATGCCTTTATTCTATGCCTTCATTCTCAAAAACTAAAATTCTTTCAATAAAAGTAAATTAAAATATAACTGGCTGCATGTAACTGTTTTTTATCATGGCTGTTGCCACTTCTGTTGTTAAAATTTGGAGACCTGCTAGCTAACTTTATTATGTCAGGTCACCTATTAGTGTGCTACATGCCTTTATCTTTTCCATCTTTCAACAGACCAAGTCTAAATTATCAGAAAAACAAACCACAACATTTTTACTATTCATATCCAAAGTACATGACATGTCTTTTATGACAATTAATGATGAAGCACTGACACTTTGTTGTGTTTTAATTGCTGCTTCCTCTACGACTATAAAAAGTGAATAATGCAAAGAAAAAGCAAAAGAAAGTATTAACACCAACCCAAATTTTCCTCAGCTGTGAGTGTTCATTTTTAAGAGTAAAAAGATAATGCATCTGTTGTTGTGCAGCATGAACAAGATTTCTAGTGGGTTCACACAGCAATTTTACATGATACATTAAAATAGATCCCAAAAGAGAGTGAATTGCCCATGAAAGACTCAAAGAAAACAGTTAATTCCTTTCTGAGAAAAATGGTAGTTCAGGGGCTTGCTTAGCATTTGTGAAGGGAGATATGCTCATCTAGAATCAGTTTTGTTTTATTATCCTCAGAACATTCACTGTCCACAAATTTCTGCAGTCCTTGTATTCTAAAGCTTGATAGCTGAGATGTTCTAAACACTAAATGAAGCTGTCAGGTTTCTGATTGGAGTTGTGTTTCTCTGCATCTTTCTGGAGTTTCTGCCTTACCAATTTTTGTTGGTTCCATCTGCATGTCCTCTGTTGCTGCAAATATTTTTTTCTGTCTTCTCAAGACCTCTGTGTGCAGTTTTGGGAATCACAGTATCATAACGATCTAAGACTGTTAGAAAGTGTCCAAAGGAGGGCTAAAAAGATGAAGAGTCTACATGGGAAGATATATGAACAACACTGAGGTTCCTGGGATTGTTCTGCTCCCCTCCTTTCCCCAGCCCATTTTTATAGGACTAAAGCAAATGGAGGAAAAATGACTGCCCCTCCTCCACCTTCCTCTATTTGGAATTGTAGTTGGCTCCAGTCTAGGATTAGCTGAGACACCAGATACTAGAAAGAAGGTGACATTGATGACACTGTGACTGATCCTTCGATATTGTTTTGGGCTTACCCAGTTATGACTGAGGTGACTCTGCAGGCTTTTCCTTCAAATGTCCAGGCTTGTCCATTACAGCATCATTAATTACTATTTGACTAGTACCTACATATACTCGTCCTTGTACATTGCTTTAGAAAACCCATAAGGTGGATTTTGGTGGCTATTTGAGTTCTTGATTGATTGTACTCCAACTCAAATGTTATTGGCAAGTCACCCCACAAAAGAACAGCTGAAAAGTCATATACAGTGGAACACTAATTGTGTCATATTAACCAAGTTTTTATGCTTCAAATGATTCTTTGTAACTTCTGTCTCCTAAACCTATTCTCTGAAAATTCAAAGAATTGAACTGGAAAAATTACAAGGGAACAACAGTGCTGTCATTTTTTCAAGTTTCTCTTACCAAATAACTGGATGTAATCACACACATTTAAGGCACTAAAGAAAAGGAAACACATTATTGAATTTTTGTGTAGTTGGGTATTTTGTCTTTCATATCAAAGTGCCCAGTTAAAGTGATAAATCCATTCGTGTTTATCTCATTTCAACAGTTATTATTTTTACTATTATTATTACTGCATTTGCTTAAACAGCTTTGAACATTACGGACCCATTCTATGCAAAATAAAGTCTGAGTGGGTAGTTTATCTTCAGATAAACATAAATTCATACAGAATATCTATCAAAACTCCACGATGTTAGGATGCCTTTATTGGCATGTTTTGTTTTAACCCAGCAAGCAAGTTCTCTTAGTTCACCCCCATTCCCAATGAGATGGGGGAGAGAATAAAAATAAAAATATATACAAAACGTAAAACTTGTGGGTTGAAATAAAGATAGCTTAATAGAATAAAATGAAGTGAAATAATAATAATAATTGCAAAATCACAGAAAGGTTGAGGTTGAGAGGGACTACTTGGGATCATCTAGTCCAACTCCTGTGCTTCAGTCAGGGTCTTCTACAGCACATTGCCCAGGATCACATTCAGGTGTGTTTTGAGTATCTCCAGAGATAGAGACTCAACAGCCTCTCTGGGCAGCTTGTTCCAGTACTTAGTCACGCTCACAGTGAAGAAACTTTTTCTCATGTGCAGATGGAACTTCCTGTGTTTTAGTTCAAGCTCATTTCCTCTTGTCCTGTTGTCAGACATCACAGAAAATGGCCTGGCCCCATCCTGTTATTACTCCCCACTAAGATGTTTGTACACAATATCCCCTCGCAGTCTTCCCCCTGTTAAACAGGCCCAGCACTTTCTGTCTTTTCTCACAGGAGAGATGCTCATCATCTCAAATCATCTTTGTGGTCCTTCACTTGACTTGTTCTAGGACTTCCATGGCTTTCTTGTACTGGAGAGCCCAGAACTAACACACAGTACTCCAGACGTGACCTCACCAGGGCAGAGTAGATAGGGAGGATTACCTCTCTTCACCTGCTCGCAAAAGTCTTCTCAATGCAGTCCATCATATCACTGACTTTCTTGGCCACTGTGCTGGCTTATAGGCAACCCACTGTCCATCAGGACTCTTGGGTCATTCTCTGCAGAGCTGTTTTCCAGTAGGTCAGCCGCCAGCCCATATTGGCAGATGAGACTATTCCTCCCCAGATGCCAGACCCTGCACTTGTCCTTGTTAAACTTCCTGATGTTCTTCTCTTCCCATCTTAAAGGAATAAAGGAATAAATTAAAGAATTTATCCAAGCTTCTTGTGCAGACAGAGCAACATCACTGGCAGGGTAATGTGTCAGTGAAGTCTTTGACTCTGTTCATCATTGCTCAGTAGTAACTAAAACATTAGAGTGTTATCAACATCACTGTCATCTTACATCTAAAACATGGTACCATGCCAACTAAGAAGTAAAATAACACCCAAAAGAAACCAGAACAAGGCACTACTTAAAAGCTGCAGAAAGAAAACTTAGCATAGTAATTTTTGTGTATTCGTATTATTTTTATTTGTATTATTAAGTTAATTGAAGATATATGTCCATCAGCTCTAACTGTTCCTGCCTACAGCTGCTTCTGGGGCCCCAGGATCTCTGCTCACACTGAGAGATGTGATTGCTGTTTTCCCTTTTGCTGAAAGCAGATTAATATGCTTCTGTTAGGTATACTGACTAGTGCAAGTTTTTAATTCTTTTAATTCTAATACATTCCTTAATTGTTATGAAAAAAAATTTAAAAAGAAAACACTTCACCTTGAAGCAAAATGTCCAGTAATTATCCTCCTTTTATTTAGCGCACTAATGTGCCATGCTTTTGAAAAGTTACTATTCTCTTCCAACACAAAATGAATTAATCAAGTAATAATGGCCCTATTACTTACTAAAGACCTACCTTGAAATGCACATTTGTAAGGCAAGGAGTATATTAGCAAATAAAGTGAGCTACTTCTAAAATAATTTAGCATTTAACAAAATAGCTAATTATATTTAGAGCAGCAAGTAAATGAAATGAGAAAAAGAATTTTAAAAGGATGGATATCAATCTCAAAACATTCAGGTAATTTTATCTAATAAAAGCTAAATGTCTGCCCAGTTTTTTAAGAAATGAGAACATAATCATCCTGAAACACATTGTGTTACACAGGCAAAATGAAATGCAGCTTTTTAACTGAAAGTTTCTCATAAACTTTGAGGAATTAGTATAAATTTGGCACAGATTATACAATGATGTATATATCAACCACAGGAAGTGTAATGCAGATGATCTAAAAACATGAATTCATAAAGCTCTGTATCCAAAACTCCAAAAATTCTTTCATCGGAATTATCATTAGTCCACTCCTATAACCTCAGTCAACTTTTGATGAAATGCTTCATAGAGAATTTGTACAACTTGAATTTTTCACCCTATGCTAGATTTTGTTGTATTCAGAAAACCGAAGATACTGTATGAAAGTGTCTCATTTATAAATAAACAGGAATTAATGGATTAACTCTTAATAAATACTTGATTCAAGTTGTAAATAAATTTACAAGGTCTGATGAATTTCTTGCAGTTTCACTCTTCTACTACATTCTGCTAAACTCACTTCCTACTAGTTGTCATTGTTTTATTTCATTCATGGGACTCCTGTGAAATTACAATTACAGAAAAAAAAAGTCTGTCAATGAAGATAAATGATAAGAACCTTATTCTATGCCAGTATTATGTTCAGATCCTTCTGAAGCAGACACACTATTGAAAGATCTGAAAATACATTAAAAAAAAACAACCCTTTTTGTAATGAGAATAGATTACTAGGATTTTCCACAAATGTATAATGTTAATCTTAATCAAGGCCTTTAAGAAAGTAAACAATACATGCAAGCTTACCAGAAGAAAAAAATTAAATGAAAAAAATAGCAAACACAAAACAGAACTCATCACAACTAATGGCAGGTTGTTATAAATTAGCATTTTAATTCAAATTCCCTGATTTATGGCTGAGTTATTAATGCTTTGTAGAGAATGAGATGCAATATGATATATTTATCACTAGTATTTGTTACTCGAAATTCTTAATTCAGTAGAAAATAAGAGGCAAACTGACAAATTAAGCACACGTGCACTCAGACATGAAGAACTGATTCTATTACTGCGCCAACAGAAACAAGAAAGAGCCCCCAGTGTCTAAGGAATGGCCTTTAGAGGTTTTGCACAGGTACTGCCTTGGTAAGTGTTGGCCAGAATTTGTCACCAATACAAAGGGGAAACAACACACAAGACTAACATGCATATTATGGGATATTTGAAGGAGCTAGTAGGACTGTGAAAAACTTATTACTGGATGTTCAGGTGAAAAGCAGAGGAAGGACAAAGGAATAACTCAGGTGAACAGAGGGGTGGAAAGAAGCATGGTAAAATGGTGGTGCATAGATATAAGGGACCACCACATGAGCAGGCAGCCAGTTACAGTGCTTGTATGACTACATCCTGCATGTGATTTGTGAAGGCTAGCTTATCCATTTATTAAATCCTTAATTATTCTTTTATGTGTAATCTCACCCTCTGTTGTATATGCGTCCTGCAATATGTATTAGTAAATGAAAAAGAAGCAGAGAGTTGAAAAGGGTTATAAGTCTTAGTGGCAGCAACTGGAGAAACCTGTCCATGTTTATCTTCCCAAGGGAAGAATGTGTGCATGCATATATCATTCACCAGCAATTCTCAATTTAGGCCAGGAGAACTGTGACTGGAAAGGCAGTCTGGGTTCTGAGCATGGGGTCTGGGCATGGAATTTCTGTGGATTTAGGATCTGTGATAGCATTCAGGGATCAGTGTCTGAAAGGGTGCAACATCACTGTGAGGTGAATGTACAAGTACATGGGTCTTTTATTTAGAGGAAAAAGAATAAAAAGCATTTAAAATATGGAAGCACTAAACTCATTTAAATGATGAAGAGGAAAGAAAAATTGCATTATAATTCTGGGAACTCTGACTTTTCTAAAAATCGATGAGAAGGTAAAAATATTTTGTATTTTAAAAAAAAAAGATTAACAGTAGAAGAGTTTGTGCAAAATACTTTGTTTTTATTACTGTATTGTTTAATAGAGACAGTGCAAGAATTTTGTACTATATTCCCCTTAACATACACTTGGGAAAGTTGTCCTTAATCATACCTTAGATTATTTTGTTACTTGTGATATAATTTCTTCAGTTCAGATTTAAAATATTCCATTTCTTTTTTTCCATATACATTTCATCATGCCGATAGTAAATAACTATCTCAAAATAGGTTCTAGGATCCACTGTAGCAAACGCAATACTATTTTTTCCTGTAGACAATAAATATTGAGTATAAAAAGCAGTTATCTGAAAAGCATCAGGAGTACTGCAGCTTGAAAAGAAAAAACTAAGCCCTTGAGCTTCTGAAAGTAAAGGAAAAAAAAAGTCTGTATATAATACAAAACACTAAAAGCTTTAGGCTGATGGCATCCTTTGAAAGCACCATTTCATCTCCACTCCAACTCACTTTATCTTTCCTCTTTATCTCAGTCAGCCCTAAAGTTTTGTTAATCCTTGGAAAAGACCCAACTGTTGCCTAAAGGAAGCCTGTCTAGCAGCCCAGTTCTCTTCTGCTGCAGTAAAGATGCTGCAACAGGCTTGCACGCACAGCTTCCTGTTAATGGAGTCTATATCACAGCGTTCATCAGCTCTCAAGCAAAAGGCACTTCAGGATAACATTTGAAGGGAGAAACAGAGAGGGAGAAGATGAAGAGAGGCAGAGACAGGGGAAACAGTAAAGGGAAAGCTCTCCTATATGTCCTTTTTGGAAGAAAGGCAAAATACTCCAGTGTGAGAATTCACTAGTGGGAGATCTCACTGGCGCGGCAGGTGGCAGCAATAAAGAGGATGATGATGATAATGTTTTGCTTTTATTTGCTTCATCCCTAGTATTGTAGACTTTCTATAAGGAGCATTGTAAACTCCCTATTGGTTATGACAGTTTATTACATTATTAGTACTGACTGAAGTGTATTAATCAGGAGTAAGACTGCACACTCTTTGACTGTTAAATTCCTGTTCACAATATTATCTGATAATTTTTTCAAGTACTTGAATAACTACCACCTATTCAGTAGAGAATTACTTTTATTTTCTTTTTCAACATAAACCAAAGATCACAAAACAAGACTGGAAAGGAGGCTGGGAGGAGAGAATCATTTCTGAGACTAATTATATACACTTTATTCCAAACACAGCCAAAACAGAAAATCTGCACATAGCAGTGCATGACAATGAGAAAATTAATCATAACATATGAGACATGCAACATGAGCAAGCACTCTGACACAGACAAAATGAAAAGTACTGTATAAATAACTAAAAAAAAGAAAGTAGACAGTACCACAGACAGTGCACTACTAACATTAATAAGGCAAGGTACCAAATTCCCATAGAAAATTCACAGCAAGAGAGAGCTGCAGACATGTGACAGGTATCAAAGGGTGCACTGAGCATAGGGGACTTTCCTGTGGCTCTGATATTTAGGATATGCTCTATAGAAAATTGAGCTCTAGACTAGAAGATTTTTTTCTAAGATTTGTGCTGCAAGTATTTTCATTTTATTTTTTTTAAAGAGATACTCTACATGCAATGCATCTTATATTTCCTCACGATAGTTCACATCATTAAACGTTTACATTACTGTGTTTCCATTTTTGAAATCCATGAACTTGAAAAGGCAGATGGCTAAATGGTTTGCAGATGGTTGAGAATGATAAATAGCTGTGACAAGGTTAGTAATAGTACTTTTGTTCACTGTATTAGTGCAATCTGTTTCTGCCTAAGAAGAAACCTGACCTATAAACCGAACTTATTTTCCTGTATTTTTTTGCTGTAATATTTCATAGTTTTGTTTTCAATATAATTTAAGTTTACCTGCATCAAGGGCCATTTTTTAATATACTAATTCTACAGCTATTAGCCATGTCTTGGGTGACACCTGCCACTTCATCTGTATACATTATTGAAACCTTTTTTAGACACATCTATGAGTTTTTCAATGCCCTTGAGTTTTTATAGTGTACAAGTTAAAAAAAAAAAGAAATCCATATGGCCTCACAGATGTAAACACCCTGCAAAACTATTAGAAGTGCTTGTATTTGATTCGGATATATTCTCTGAAATCTTTATGTCAGTTGCAATAATCGGGAGTGGCAACCTATGGGCTAAAAAAAGGTGTGTTATGCGATTATGTGCTTTAAAGCGTATTTATTGGTCATTTTCCCTTCTCCATTTTACTAGATTGAAAACTGAGAAAAAGAATAGATCACAAAATCAGAAACGGTTGAGGAAAGGGACTCTGGAGGTCATGTGATCCAGCTCCTACTCTCAGAGTTCAGTGTTGGGTTAAAGGGTAAAAAAGTTTGTCAGAAAATAAACTCCCTCTAGTTCCAACTTGTTCTCAGCTACCAGAGGGACTGATAGCAGATGGGGTAAGATTCTGAGTGATGCACAATTTGGTACTGTAATGCAGTCACATTCTAGTAAACAGTCAAGAGCTAGCATGTCACCGTTAAAGATTTTCGTTGCATGCAGTGAGAACTCCTGTGGCTAAATTAATGAATGGTGTTGTTTATTGAAGCAACAGATTACAGATTCTTCTAGACTGATGGTGATAAATACACTGTTTGCAGAGCATGTGCAAATACCAAGAATGTAAATTATAAAGCTGACCACGCAGTTAAACAGTAGAATAATTCTTTAGAGAATTCTAAGTTTCCTGGGCAGGTACTCAGTGTAACCAAGTATATCAAGCTTATCTAGTAGGCATCCTTATGGTGGAGGAAGAGAGGATCAGACTATCAAATACTCCCAGAAGTCAATAATGTTGTCTCAACTTGACTGTAATTCCTCCTCTCTTAAGTTATTTTTATACTGTTTTCTTACTTTCAGATGGAACATGAGTGACTTTCACAAAACATGCTTTTATTGCAGTTGGTGCAACAAAACTGTTGGCTTAGGGTGACAATTACGCTGTTTATCTGTTCCATAGTACCACCAAGTTTTCAACCCAGTGATGTTATCACATAGACTGGTCATGGTGTTTAATACTCCACCCTCTTTGCTGCATATTTTAGAGATTGCAGTTTTGTTTCATTAATTTATTTGTTTTTTACTAGTATGTACTTCTTTTAAAAAATTCCTGCTCATTGCTACATTTACTATTTTTGTACATTGCATTGACTCAGAGTGACTGTGCTTTTTATGATCAGTTTGGACCTTGCCTTGGCCATTTGGTTAATTCCTTAGTATTTGCATTATTAAAGAGAGAACCAAGCCGTACAGGTAACCACTGTCTGTATCCTAGGATTTGCTTTTCTTTTCCCCATTCTCTTCAGCATTCTGCACATTGCTGCAGTGTTAATCATTACTTGTCAAATTTGCCTCGAGCTTTTGCATTTGTGTATCCTGTTGCTGGATTTACATTACAAACCACAAAGTAAATAACAGCGGCTTTCAGCTGTTGACATCTACTGGTCTGTAATTTCTCTTGATACATAGATGTTAAGCAGGATGTTGCAGACAAAAATAAACAGACATGCCCAAATCAGTTGTTTGTAACTGTTCTTGTACTCACAACAAAAGCAACTAAAAATATCTTGTTTATATTATTCCAAACAAGTAAACAAACAACAACAGAACGTAATTGATAAAAAAACAAGTTAAAGGATGACATATCATAGGTAATTTAAAAACTGAAAAAAATTAAAGAATCTTCTGAAACTCACAAATAAAATTGATTACCCTATTTCAGGACCTACATAAGAAGGAAATAAAATATAGACATTTTTATTATTAATAATAATAATTTATTATTTTTATTTATTTATTTTTAAGCATTTGTGAAAGACAGAAACTGTTTTTTACTTTTGTTGTCTCAAAGCTTGCTTCATGAGGCCTTTCTGGCTATAAGACTCTAATTGACAACTGCAAATCATCTAGATGGTTGTCGCGGCGCCTCAGTGCCTCTGTTTGTGGTTGTAAAGATAAACAGAAATAGGGGCAAGTAGTCTTTTTCGGGGTACGGCTTGGAGAAGCTGATCACCGCAAAGGACGATAATACTTGTATGGCACCGAAGGTGCTACTCCCTGTTGATTTATCTGTTGGGCCAGATGTGTTGGGTGGGCATAAATCAAGCTAATGCCAGAACATGGAGGCAGCTAAAGAAAGCAGGACAGACATCCTGTTGTCCCAACAAGATAACCAAACAGACGTCTCTCTTATAACAAGACACCCACAGGAATGGTGAGGAGCTCTCCCACTTCAAGGTTTGAAAATTTACAGCAAAATTGACCCTTAGGTTTAATCCCCTCGATAACCAGAGTTTGGAATGTGATGAATATGCATGTGCTATACCTTTAAATATGTATTCGTTTCTCTCTTTGTGTGCATGTTTGGTGGAGTGATCCCCCATGTACCCAGCGCCGTAATGGGGGGAATAGCCGCTTGACATAACTCATTGATGTGTCGAGTTGCTCAGTTGGTTTTCTCGGCACCACTAAACCAAAGACTTTGAAGAAGAGACTTTCCTGAGGGAAAAACCTCTTTGGAAGACCCCCCCCCGCACGGTGCCTGCTTGCTGTGAAACTTCCCGGCTTTCTCCCATCCCCCGCGGAGACCAGACGAGTTCCTGAGATCAACGGACTACGGACCTCGCCGGATCCACGGTGGTGATGCTCTCTCTTTCTCTCTCTCTCTCTCTCTCTTGCTTTCTGCCAAGCCTCCTTGCTTTTCATCTCTTTTTCTATCGCTCACCTTCCCTTCCCCATATCCCTAAGCAACTAGTTATTGTAATAAACTGGTTGGGCTAACATTTGACCCGCTGTGTCTTAATCTCGCCATCGGGTATACACATACATATAAAGAACCTTGTCTCCCTCCTTTATATTGGAGCGTGACATTTTAATGGCGTAGTCGGCAGGATGCCCGACAGTGAGAGTGTTGCCCTTCCAGGTATAGCTGATGTGTGTACCTTCTGGAGTTGCCTGGAGTGATATTTATTTTTGATAATTTAGATGTGAGTGCCTCTCCAGAAAGATCACTCCACATATTGAACCTTAACTTTGTGAAATTTGAATCTCTTTCCTGTGTGTGCCTCCTGGAGTTGTGAGGAGTGATAACTGTGATAATTTGGTCATTTAGACGTGTGTACCTCTCCAGGAAGAATCACTCCGCATACTGAAACTTAGCTGTGTTTGTGGGAACTTTAAGTAAAGTTGATCCTTTTCCTGTGTGCACCTCCTGGAGTTGCAAGGAGTGATTATTTGATAATTTTAATGTGAGCACCTCTCCAGGAAGATCACTCCACATATTGAAACTTAACTGTGTCTTTGGAACTGTTTATGTGTGTGCCTCTTGGGAACCTATTGAGTAATTCTGAGACCTGTGAAGATTATTGTGCATTTTCGAAACGTAAGGGTACTTCCTAACTTCGGTGTGGGGGGTTGAAGTTTTTTTTCCTCTGTGTGGCTTCACAGAGAAGTGAGACGTGATTTACGTATTAGCATTTCCTTTGATCTTCTCTGACTTTTGCATGCTCCTCTCAGTAAACAGAGGAGCAATCTGAGCATTTGCATTTGTTTGACTCGAAATTTTGGATAGTGTATCCTCTGTCTCTTTCTCCGTGTAGATTTTTCTGCAAACTGTGATATGAGCGACAGTGTAGTCACAATGAAAGGTGAAGATGTGTTATTTGAACTTTTAGAAAAGCATGGTGCCAGACCCTCGTTAACTGGGGTGGACTGGGCACGGCAGAACTGGTATAACTTGCAGAGTGTTTCTGACCGTATTAGTGTTCTGCAAAAGAATGCTCATAAACGAGCTGGAAAAGGAAAAGCATTTATTTGTGCTGTATTGGGTTCGGCTCTGGTTGCAGCCATAGAATTCCGTGACCAGCAGCTTAAAGCAGAGAGTCAAGCTTTACAAGCATTGCAGGAATCAGTTAAAGTAAGTCAGGAATTGATAAAAGCTCTGCAAAATCAAATTGTAAACCTAGAAGAGCAATTAGAAAGGGAAAAACATAATTCTGATCTGTTGCAAATGGTTTTAAGGGAAGTGTTAACGGGTAAGGATGCTAGTGATACTAGTGCACCTCAAGAGAAAACTTATTCAAGGGAGGAATTGCAAAGTACGAAGGCAAATATTGACAAATTAGAAGCTCCCCCAGCTCGGTTGTGTCCTTTAATAAAAACTGAGTATTTGTACGATAATGGCAAGGATTTAGACCCTCAAATGAACATTAAAGAAACCCCTTTCTCAACCACTGATCTAGCAAAACTGAAAAGAGATTTTAGCCGTTCTCCAAAAGAATCAGAAACGGAGTTTGTATGGAGAGTTAGCCTCAGTGGTGGAGACCAAATACTGTTAACTGAAAAGGAAGCTGAAGGTTATTGGGGACCAGGAGTATTTTTAACTACTGGCAACAATTGTGCTCCTTGGTCCCTGACACAGAGAGCTGCCTATTGGGCAGGTGGTCTTAACCCTCTAGAAAGGGGAGACCCCCTTGCCATTACTGGGACAGTTGATCAATTAGTGGAAAGTGTTCAAAAGGCTGCTTGTCTGCAAATGATGTATGATAGAAAGCTGCAGCTACACCATGAATCCCCTATGATGATGCCTGTTGATCCTGAGAGAATGACCCCTCTTATCAGGGGACTTCCGGAATCACTGAAACCCTTAGGCACACAATTGCAAGGAAGGATACAGGATATGTCTCAAGGAGAAAGAACCTGGGCAGCGTTAGAAGGAACCACAACCTCTAATCGTGTGCAGTCAGGGTACAAAGTATGGACATGGGGGGAGGTTGCTCAAGAATTAATTAACTATGGGAGAAAATATGGACCAGTGATTTCTTTCACCAGCAAATCTGAGACAAAGGGAATGAGGTGTGCAGAGGCCAATTTGACCCCTCCCCTATCAAACCGGGACCACAACAGATTTAAAAGGGTCTCATTTTCAGTGAAACCAAGTGGGAGAAATATAAATCATAAACGTAATAGTTTTTGGATGCTGGGCCAGCAGAGGGGCATTCCACGAGAATTAATGGATGGATTATCTACAGACAAGTTAGAGGAGTTAGTTAATGGATGGCCGCAACAAAAGCCCGAAAGAAGTGACACTCCACCTCTGAGTGCCCCCAACTTTGGAATCAGCACGGGCACTAGGACTGCAGGAAAACTGATTCCCTCGCCCCTCTCAGGTGAGTGGGGGGGAGGAGGGTGGATGTACATTAGAAAACTTACAACAAAAGGAAATGACCTGTTAAATATGCTTAGAAGGCTAAGGATGCCTGGGAAAAGGCAAAAAGTACCACTCACTGGATTATTCCCTCATTTTAACCATATTAACAAGCCCCAAAAGGGCAAGTCTATGTCTTGTTTTGTCTTACAGAAGACCCCTGTTGGACCTCGACTGAATACAGAATGGCAGACAGCTGACTTTAATCATTTGTGTTTTGGGACAAATATTGAAGATTTGATCATACTAGAACGCTGAATACACCTCTTGATTACACTGTGCATTTTGGTTGCATAGTATCATGTTTCAGGTTGTTGTGGGTGTGGGTGTTGTCTTTAGGTCTGTTAAACTTCACACTTGGGTTTGAGTTTTCACAGGTTTTGCTGGCTTACTGACTACTCCCTGGACAGTAATGCCATTCCTTTTGATCCCTTCTTCTACCCCTTTTTATCAAACTGATTATGGTTTGCATGTAACTCTGCTATGGTGTTTCCAACTTTGTAAAAAAAAAAAAATTTTTTTTTTGGAAATTAATCAAGGGACCCATCTAATGTCTTTCAGATGTGGTCACAAAAAGAAACCCATTATGTTATTGATGCTTTTTAGTGTCAGAGAGATGTTTATTGTAACACCAGTTCAGGAGTTCCATCCAAAACATGGTTGTTGGAAAGTGTCTATGTTTTGTTAAGTAAATTGTATGTTTCTGTGTATGTTTCTCTAATGTTTAGTATTATGGGATATCCTAAACACACTATCCCATGAATGTTCTATAGATTATAACAATACTTGAACTTGCCAAACTAGTATATCTCTCAGCATTTCAATTGCTTTTGAGATGCCCAAATAACAATTCTGCTCATATTTTATCTTGAAGCAACATGCAGTGTTGCAGTGTGGTGAAGTTATACCTTCACTCAGCCTATTAGGAAACATATTTGTTTCATCTATGGTCCTGGCAAAACACCAAATGATCTTTGAAAACATTACATGGCAAATACACGTATTGTTGAATTGGACTAGATTTGCTTTCTGAGAATTGAAGTTGCAAGTGCAGCAAGTGCTGGTGGTGGCATTGTGGAGCCAGTTGGTGCTTGGTGTGTTGTTGAGGAGTGGGTTGTTTATGTCAAGTTGAATGACTCTGGTTGTTGTCTGAAGATTGATGGTAATGGTAAAGTTGTCAAACAAACTGCCCGTGTTCCGTCCAAACCTGGAAAGGCCTAGAGTCTGATCTTTTTTTTTTCCTGGTCTCCGGGTGGCCCATGGGTGAAATGTACTCTATTTTGTCTACTGTGTGTTGTTGCAACTCTTCTGTTTATTCCTTGTATGATTCTATGTTTTATTCAAATTATTCAACATGTTGTATCATTGATGCACCTTGTAACCACTTCAACTGATAACAGACAAATCTAACAGATCAGAGCAACATTTGTAACTAAGCCCAAGAAATCTGTTATAGCAATTGTGTAACTTCTAAATCCCCCTTACCTCCCGCCCCCTCTTTTCCCTTATGCTTGTTTTTTGTTTTTTTTTCCCTCTCCTTCACCACCGTGGATGGTTGTTCATGCATCGGTTTCAAGCAATCTTTGAGCCACCGGGTGGTGTGAAAGACAGAAACTGTTTTTTACTTTTGTTGTCTCAAAGCTTGCTTCATGAGGCCTTTCTGGCTATAAGACTCTAATTGACAACTGCAAATCATCTAGATGGTTGTCGCGGCGCCTCAGTGCCTCTGTTTGTGGTTGTAAAGATAAACAGAAATAGGGGCAAGTAGTCTTTTTCGGGGTACGGCTTGGAGAAGCTGATCACCGCAAAGGACGATAATACTTGTATGGCACCGAAGGTGCTACTCCCTGTTGATTTATCTGTTGGGCCAGATGTGTTGGGTGGGCATAAATCAAGCTAATGCCAGAACATGGAGGCAGCTAAAGAAAGCAGGACAGACATCCTGTTGTCCCAACAAGATAACCAAACAGACGTCTCTCTTATAACAAGACACCCACAGGAATGGTGAGGAGCTCTCCCACTTCAAGGTTTGAAAATTTACAGCAAAATTGACCCTTAGGTTTAATCCCCTCGATAACCAGAGTTTGGAATGTGATGAATATGCATGTGCTATACCTTTAAATATGTATTCGTTTCTCTCTTTGTGTGCATGTTTGGTGGAGTGATCCCCCATGTACCCAGCGCCGTAATGGGGGGAATAGCCGCTTGACATAACTCATTGATGTGTCGAGTTGCTCAGTTGGTTTTCTCGGCACCACTAAACCAAAGACTTTGAAGAAGAGACTTTCCTGAGGGAAAAACCTCTTTGGAAGACCCCCCCCCGCACGGTGCCTGCTTGCTGTGAAACTTCCCGGCTTTCTCCCATCCCCCGCGGAGACCAGACGAGTTCCTGAGATCAACGGACTACGGACCTCGCCGGATCCACGGTGGTGATGCTCTCTCTTTCTCTCTCTCTCTCTCTCTCTTGCTTTCTGCCAAGCCTCCTTGCTTTTCATCTCTTTTTCTATCGCTCACCTTCCCTTCCCCATATCCCTAAGCAACTAGTTATTGTAATAAACTGGTTGGGCTAACATTTGACCCGCTGTGTCTTAATCTCGCCATCGGGTATACACATACATATAAAGAACCTTGTCTCCCTCCTTTATATTGGAGCGTGACAGCATTGTGCTCCAGAATTGTTATTTGTAAATCTCTACTGCTTGCTAATCTTGTTTCTCATAGAATTCTAAATCTTAAAAGCCTTGAAAAATTGAGGAGTGAGCTTTGTCTGCACTGATCTCCTTTCAATTATTATTGTGCTTTGAGTGTTTTTTCCAGTGTTTCAGATTACAAACAATATTAAACAGTTGAAGAAAAACACAGACAAACAAAGACCAGTTGACAGATATTTGGCGAAATTCTAAACAAAGCACCAGATAATAAATTATTTTTAGTTGAATTTGAAGCTTTCCTCATTTGGAAGGGCTTGGAGCATAAGGGAGAGGAGTGTTTATTACTATGTTTCTAGTTCAGTTAGAAAGAGCATAATGAACAGTGACTCTAGTATCATAGTAGTTTTAAACCTAATCTCTGCATTTGGTCAGCTGAACCTTTGGCTTCTCTGTAGCAATATGTCCATCCTAAGATGGTAGAGAGATGCAAGTTTATGGATGAAAGTTAATGCAGAAAATATTTTTGGATAGTTTTACATTAAATATTTGTCTTGGCTGACACTATAATCTTTTTTTTCATTTCTATGTTAAAATAATTGATATTTTAGTTCTTCATATTGTTTACTGATTGTACTGCAGTTAAATGAATTAATTTGACCAGCAAAGTCTACTGTATGATGATTATTTATAGATTTCAGTTGTTTTTAATGATTCATTTATAAGTTGTGAATAATAACAGCCTTATGAGAATTATCCTGCAATATCTCTCTATGAATATGTATGCATTATTGTAATGTTCATCTTTCCCAAGTCTTGAGAGAGAAGATGGAATGAATAAAGCATACAGTAAATGCTGTATTCATAAAAGGTTATTTTTGCAATTTCTATGTAAATAGACTGCTCTCTGAGGAGAAAATGTGTGGAATGAAGAAAGAGGTAATGCAAACTATCTGCTCATGACTAGAGTCCTGGGGTCAAAGGCTTTTAAAAGTAATTACCTCCACAATTTCAGGGTAGCAGTCAGCTTCTTGTAATGTTAATGGAAATATTCCCGTTCAATGGAATCTAGATGGTAGGGTCTGCTTTAGATGGAGGCGAATTTTACAGAAATATTTTTTTAAAAACAAATTTCACAGATTCAGTATATATGTTTTTTTTTAATTTTATATTATTTGCTGGGGCTTTTTAAAGATGACGTTGGTTAGTCCACAATCACATTCAAATCTACATATGACTTAATGTGCCTGAATTTACTTTGCATGGGGCGCTTTCACCCCTTCCCCTTTCCCAGGGGTTGGGCCTGTGGTCCCCTGACACATTACTCAAGGAACCGAGCTGAACCGAACCATAAACCATTGACACTGATCACAAGTAAACAAATGAGAAAGAGATAGAATAATAATAGTAGAAACTACAAAATACATGTCCTATTAACTGATCTGATGAAAAATCTTGTTTCAAGTAACTGATTTGACATAATATATATAAACATCTATAAAATGTTTAAATAGTAGTCATGATAAACAAAACAAACAAAGAAAAAACAGCTGTGGAACAGAATAACATCTGCCAGACATATTAAAAATTAATTTATAACCTCACATCCACAGTTATGCTGAGGCCTATCAACCACGCAATTTTTATGTAGAGGTCTGTTTCAAGCCAAAGTTACTCAGTAATTGCATGAGTATCCCATAAGAAAATGTAAAATCATTGTTGATATAATCTTGTCAATATACTTATGTCATTTATATACAAATATATACAATATAAAAATATCTTTTTTTCTGACAAATGTCAGATTAATATCAACTGCATCAGTTACATTATTTTTGCAATGACCAAATGAAGTGTTCATCATAGAGTGAATTTAGGAATCAGCATCTTATAATTTTGAAAAATTTCTGTCCTACTATATGAACGCATTTGAATACCTTTCTATTGAAGTGATGTAGCACTATGAATTACCATATTTACTGGAAGACAATAAAGCAGAAGCAGAACAGATTTTTTCTACACAAACAATTAATTGCATTCAGTTGTAATGCTTGGGTCTTTGACAAAGACTTGAAATGCATGAAAGAGAAAATAAAAATGTCTAAGGTAGATTTTATTTAGGAAAAAGCAATTTCTTAGAAAAGTAATAGAAATCCATAGATTTGGTTCTTGAAGAAGTAAAGGTTATTATTTACAATAGTTGCCAAATGACTTTTTGTATAATAAAAAAGTTTTTTTCGAAAAAAAAATCATGATAAACATTGTAATTAAACTCTAAAATAAAATTTATAGTAGAAGATTCAAGTTTCTGACTAAGTAATAAAAGTTCATTAAACACTGAAATAATTTGTATATACTCCATCACTTCAATTGTGTAACTCAACAGAATGAGGATATCTCTTAAAATATATATGGATGCAGAAATTACTCAGCATATTCCTTTCATCTTATCTCTTAAAATAAGGTAATTTTCTCATGAGCAGCTTGTCATTTCTCTGCATGGATTGCCATTCTGTTAAAACCTGTAGTAAGTCTTTTTTATTTATCTCAGAAACATTAAGCCATACAGAAAACTGTAAAAATCAGTTAAATGAAAAAAAGTTGATAGCGAGATACATCTGAGGTTCTATGCTTTTACTGCATTTCATCTCAACAGTTCTATAGTTTCTGATTAAAAATCTTTTGAGATAAATGGTGAGCCTCTCACTTAATTCAAAAAGTGATGACTTATCCATCTAATATTATCTTTCTTCTGATGCAATTCAGCGTGCAATAGATGGATTGAATACTAAAATTCTGTGTGGATGTTCTTTATGAAACTACAGATCATAACTATAAAGCCATATGCCAAAACATTTTTGTTGGTAGTGAACAGTGAAAATCTTTAGGAAAGGAAAAATAAACCTGTGTCTGAAACTAAATCTGTATGCTAACATGGCTGAGAAGTGGCTGAGAAGTTGAAGTGCTTTCACTCTTTAACCTCAAAATCCTGTACATTCTTGTCTTATGTCGGTGTTCTAGTTATATGATCTACTTACTTTTACACTAAACTAAGTGATAATAACTTCTGTTATAATGCACTTGCTTTAGCTTCTGTTGCTGTCAAGATAATGAGACTACTAGGAGCATATCAGAATCTAATTACTCTGACCATCTCCGCTAGTCATTTTGCATATGGATTGCCTAATAATTAATAAATTTAGTATTATTTGATTTTTCACAAGATAGAGTGATGGATTAGTGTACCTAAATTATAGTATGTGGCACTTCATGATACATCAAAGCACAATTTACTTACACAGGAAGTAACAACTTCTACAGAGTTTGCCTTTAACTTTTAAATTCTAATGTCAAGGATTCTAGTATTATCATAAGCTCATGTTACTCTCCAAGGTGTGTTTTAAAAGATGAGAAAATATCCTTTAAATTTATAGCAGAAATTTCTTCTAAGGAAAGCTCAAAGATACATGACCAAAGTAATGAACAGTCATTTCTTGGAATTTCCCATGTGTATGAGTAAAGCATTTCCTGTGTTCATCAGTGAGTGTCTGTTTAACTGAATATTCTCAATAGCATGTGTAATAAATATTTTCTATTCTTTTACTAATTTACATGGAAAATCAATTAAATAATCACTCAAGTAGTTTCACTTAGTAAAAATAAATAAATTAAAAAAAAAAAAAAAAAAAAAAACAACCCACTCTATTTTTCTGAGGAAAACAACTCTACCTTGATCTTACTGTCAAACTAAAAACTGTAGTCTCTTCTCCCATTGTTCAAAACCTCCTCTGCATCTCTGTCAATTTTAATTGCATTCCCTAATAGGCTTTGAAAACGACAAAAACAGCACTCCTAACTGTCAGTGAAGGCATTACGGTCTGTATGTCCATAATAGCAGCTATGCACACCCATAAAATGCTTTGAAATCAGAAGTTCCAAACCCAAATCCTTATTTTAATTATAGTCAAGCTTTTTCATACACTTTGGTTATGTGACAAAGTTTTGGCAGTAGGAGATGCTGCTGGAGTGGCCTCTGTGAAAATTCAGAAGCTGCCCCTTGTCAAGAAAGAGCTAGCTCCAGATGGCTCTAAAAGGGAATTGACATTGGCCAGAGCTCAGACAAAGAGAGATGCTGATTGTGCTTCTGAGAGGCAGATTTATGAAAGGGTAAGACTGCTGTAAAAGAGTGAGAAAATGTGAGAGAAGCAACCCTGCAGCCCACAAGGTCAGAGAAGATGAAGGGCAGGATCTGCTCCAGGCACAGTACCAAAGTTCCCTGCACCCAGGAAAGGTTTATGGTGGAGCAGGCTGTGCTCCTGCAGCCCATGGGGCACCACACAGAGCTGGTCTCCAGGTGCAGACGTGGAGGAAAACATGACACAGAAGTAAATGTGACCTGAAGGAGGCCACAGCCCATGGAGACACTCTGCTCCAACTGTTGGAAAGGAGCAGGAAGAGCAGAAAGGCTGTGCCGGAGCAGGTGGTTTCTGAAGGATGGATGGATCACGTGGTGCAGACCTATGCTGGAGCAGAGTTTAAAGAGTTTCTCTCTATGGAAAGCCCATATAGGATCAGTTTCGGAAGGACAGCATCCAGGCGGGAAAAAAAATATCACTGGTGCATTGGAACAGAGTGACCTTGAGGAAGTGGTATACAGTGAAACATTGTGAACTGACTGTAACCCCCATTCCCTGTTCCTCGATGCTCTTCAGGTGGAGGAGATAGAAGAGATGGAGAAGTTGTTTTTAGCTTGTTTTTAGTCTTTTTCACTGGTCTAGTCCATCAGCAATAAGCAATAAATTGTATTAAACTCCCTGTGCTGAGTGTTTTGTCTGTGGTGGTAACTGGTAAGTGGTCTCCTTGTCTTTATCTCAACCCTTGAATCCATTTTCAGTCTTTCCTCCCCCCCTTCCTTTGAGGTGAGTGAATGAGAAATTCTCTTAGTGATTAGAAAAACATCTAGTAATAATTCTTTATGTGGTTGTATATCATACAGATTAATAATAACACATCTGACCAAAAAAATAATTCTGTATAGTTAACCTCTACTTCTAATCAACATATCAACAAATCTTGTTTCATTTGTTCTTATAGATCTGACAAATAACAAGGTTTTTTTTTTGTTTGTTTGTTTTTTTGTCAAGCACGTTTCAAAGCCTGTGTTAGGCTACTTACTGGGTTCAGCAACCATAGTAATTGCAAATATTATCCAGATACAATAGACTAAAAACTGTAAATACATGCTGAGTGTGACAAGTAGAGACTAAAAGAATTTTTTCTGCTTTTCGAACTAATTGTGTTTAAAATAATCCTACCATTAACTACATCCCATTGTTTCCCATTTTTATAACTTGGCCGATATGGCAAATTTGGTTGCTCTGCATGGCTTAGCTTTATTTTCTGTTTACTGTTATAATAATTATAAATCTCGATTTGATACTAGTCTTCCTATTTTGGGAATTCAGGTCAACACTCTCTGCCAAGTTACTGGCTAATTTTTCATACATGCAGGAAAATGGCTGTGTGGTTAAAATACTACATAGTACATCCATCTCATGTTAACAGGTATTTATTTCCTGTGTGATTTATTTTAGAATCGCTCTTCTGATTTCATGATGTAGCTTCTCTAGCTGCTTGGTTACTGCTGTATAGTGGAAATTATCCAATTTTTGGTTCTACCAATAGAAAAGAACATATAAGAACTTAATCTCCTTCAAGAGAGACAGCCATTTGGGCTTGCAATGTGCTTTTCAGCATCCTGACTGTGAAGGTGTAGAAGAAGGCTATCCATCTCAATATTTGTTAAACACAAAGGCCTCCTCCTTTTCTGCTGTGTAGTTTATTAACCTACGTAGTCACAAAAGATAAGGTGCACAAAGTAAGATGGGTTTGAAAATTTAAAGTCATTAAACATTAGCAATGAAAACAGAGAATATAAGAAAATATTTTTTATCACTAGCAACATTAAAGTTTTCTTCTATCGACTAAAATGCTAAGTAGTATAAAAATCAGTAGGAAGCAGCATCAGTGCCACTTCTGTAAGGTGTTATATGACCTTTATGGAAAGACTTCTACGAAAAGCAGGAAAGATAAAAAAAAAAATAAATAAAAAGGGTTCTTGAGCTGTAGCAGTAGAAACAGAATTTCTAATTACCGGTTGTAGATGAAAACATCTGTGATGCTACCTTGAAAATAAATAGAATAAGATGCAGATGATTATGTCAGCTGCTGAAACAGCTCCTGAACTTTTGTTTGTGTATATGCTTGGTGTAGGATACCAAGTCTCCCTAGACAGAATTCTCATAACTACCTTATGAAAATTACAAGAAGAGAATGATTTATTGAGCCAGTTGTAATTTATTAACTATTTGATCATATGACAGTGATTTCTTTCATCTTAGTAAACTATTGCCCAATGTTTTAACATAATGCTTGCCTAGGACACAGAAAATTACTTCCCAACTGAAGTGGCATAATTAAGCACAAGGCTGGCAGCTATTAAGGCAACTCAGTAGATTTGCCTCATTCAGTAATAAAGCATATGTAACCCTTTATTGTGCATAATATATATATATATATATTTCCATAAACTAAAAGCAATCTGTACCTGAGCATTGGAAATGACTTGCTAGCAGTCACTACAAATCAGAGAAAACTTACTTTATTTTGGTTAAGTTCACTCACATTCATAGATTTATAATAATCCCGTGGGTTACAAAGAAATTGTTCCTAGTAACTCTCTTTCCTTAGGAAATCAATAATTGATCTTGACAAAATAAATTTCATACATTCATAGCTGGTAGCAGGAAATGTATTCAGTGCCTCTTGAAGTACATTTGGTACTCTATTGATGTAATATCTCAGAGAAAAGTAATGAAGATCAAAAACTATGTTTTCAAACATTTGTTTCAAATAATCCATATAAGAAAGCCTCACGATTCTAGCGTGACTTAAAGCAGGAAAAACAGGGTTATTTAATATAAATTGTTGAATAAAACATCATAGAATGATAGAATATTATTCTATTAGTTTTTCTTAAAAAAAAAAAATAAGGAACATTGTGTAAGAGCTATAAACAGAATAATATAACATCCTTTATTTATTTTTCCTCAGTAGAAACAATCAAAGCTTAATTACAACCTCCTTTGTATAATGTTCTATTTCCTTCATTATTAAACCTCACCACACAGTTATGGAAAAGTGTAGCTTGCTACTTCAAAGCATCCATATTAAATCTCTGAAAAAAAAATGCTGATAATATTATCTTCTCAATATACTTCCGTCTCACTCCAATTTATAGGAGGGAGATGAGGTTCTTTTGATATACATGTACCCAACAGTGAGATAAAGATGCAACACGTCAAATGTTAGCATGATCAGTTTATTATAAATCCTAGTTCCTTATGGAGATGGGGGAGAGAAGATGGGTGATAGAGATGAAATAAAAGCAAGACTTTGTAGAAAGAGAGAGATAGCCACTACCAGGATTCCAATGTAACTGTTAGTTCAGTAGGGATGGGTTGTTGTGTTGTTTGGTTGAAGATGACTTCTTCTTCTTCTTAATGACAATACAGATTTATTTACATATGTCCAAAGTGTTTAAGTCAGCTCTTTTGGAGTGACAGCTCTTGACTTTTGAATCTCTACCAGAATTTCTTTGTTCCTGTCTTACATGCCTTGCAAAAAAGTCAACAGATAAGAGGGAGCAGGGAGATGCCAAATTTTGTCTTGCCTTCAGAGATACAATAGTATCCCTCAGTCTCCTGCGCCAGTTTGATCGCAGGCTAGATCTTCTGCCCATAAACACTCATGAGCACCCCCTTTTGAAGGCAAACAGCTCCAAAGAAGTACTTTCCAATGTAAAACTGTCCAGAAAGTGATGTCATCTACCACACAACACCCATCACTAGTCTCCTAGGTAAGTCAGAGTCTTATCACAAGAAATGCCTCAGAATGTGATCTTTGAGGCAAAGAAAGAAAAGAAGGATTCAGCCAACTTCCTTTTCATGTATTTGCATACGTCCATCTGTTGTGTCATTTCATAATTAAGAAACGTGTCCTGCAGATTTAGGGGGGTTAGATTAAATTCTGTTGAGCTTCTAAAATGCTAATGGATATCAGAGTATCAAATTGTAAGACAGTTGTCTCACTCCAATTTGTAGAAAGTATGAGAGGTTCTTTTTAATCTGACAGTGAGATTAAGACACAACAGTTCAAATATTAGCCCGACCATTATATTACAAATCCCAGTAGCTTAGGGATATGGGGAAGGGAAGATGGCCAATAGAAAAGAGTTAAAAATCAAGGAGTCTTGGTAGAAAACAAGGTCCAGCGAGGACCATTGATCTCAGGAATTTTTCTGATCACCACGGAGGATGGGACAAAGCCAGGAAGCTCTGCAGCAAGCAGGCCTTGGGGGTGGGGTGGGGGGATGCTGGGATGCTTCTTCTAAAGGGGTTTTCTCCTCAGGGAATTCTCTGTCAAAGCTTTTTTTTTTTTTTTTTTTTTTTTTTTTGTTTGTTTGTTTGTTTGTTTGGGAGTTCTCCAAAGTCCTTAGTTTAGTGAAGGCCTTTTACTCCCCCATTTCTCTGGGATTTTTCTTTCCTCTCTGTTAGTGAGACATATCTGGCCCAACAGATAAGCCAGCAAGGAGTGGTGCCTTTGTTGCCATGCACAAGCGTTATTATTATTGTCTTTTGCGGTGATCAGCTTCTCAAATCTGTACCCTGAAAAATACTGCTTGCTGCTACTTCTGCATATATTACAACCATTATCAGAGATACTGTGGCACAGTGACACCCACCTAGATAATTTGCAGCTGCCAGTTAGAGTCTTATCACCTGAAAGGCCTCATGAAGCAAGATTTGAAACAAAGAAAAGCTGTTTTTGTCTTTCACAACAGTGTTCATAGCGCATAAATTACAAGAGGTGGCCATCTCCCAAAGAAATAACACTCAACCTATAGTTGCCCTTAAATTTCAGAATTCAGTTCCAGATGTGACTGAATTAGAACATCTTTGATCAATCATTCAGGAAAAAGACACATAGAAATTAGATACATGTAAGTTGCTCCAAAATTAATGCCTCCTATTTATGTCAACAAAATCTACAACAGATATTAAGAGCACAAAAACACTATTTGATAGAGCAAATTCTCAGCTACAAAACACTGCCTTTCAACATAGTCACTATCATTAGCTATGCATTTTCTCCAGTGATGAACAAAAGCCTGCATGCCAAGCTTATAAAAATCTGCACCAACAGAGGTCGACCACTGTTCTCACCAGCACTGAAACACATCACCCACTACCTTGCTGTGGTCAAGTCTACTGTTTGGTCTCCATAAACATCCATTAAGAACTGACAAATGTCAATGGGTGACATTTTTTTTCCACGTGGAGGAATTCATTCACACATCGTTGCTCAGGCACTTTCATGTCAGATGTCAGTGACATGGCAGCAACACGTAATGAATACTGGTGGAAAGGCACAACCTCTACTGCCATACCACCAACATCCCCCTCTAATACTGCTAGCCAACATAATAAAATAGCTGGCATTATTTTTCAAAGCAGCCCTTCTGTAAGTAGCCAGTAAAATGTAATCACCAGTCTCAAGAGTGGATTGAGGAAAATATTAGCTGATACATAACTCATCAGAAGGATAAGGACAGATAGTAGTAGTAATGGAAGGAGGATTTCACAGTCTCTGTGCAATGTCATCGATATCAGCCACTGGATATTTAATGGGGAAGAGGAGTTGGTGTACTATCTGTAATAAAGAATCAATTGCAAATGAGTGGATAAAATGTGAGGAAAAGCACTTGTTTACTTTTTTCAGATGATCTAATTGATTCAGTAATATATTCAGTTTATTCCAGAAGCAAGATTATTATTATTAATAATAATAATTTATTATTAATAATTTTTTAATATAGACATTTATCTGACAGAAAATAAATTTAACATACTTTGTACTATAACTCTACATATCACACAATATCAAGTAATAAAGCCATGGTTTTTCTTTCTCAAAAAAATATGTATTTGCAATCAAAAGTAAGATGGCTCACAAAGCTGGGAAAATAAAATGTTAGTCATATAATTTAATCAATAAGAAGCAAAGAGAAGCCTATTTGCTTTCAAGAGTAGATTGTACAACACCAATCATGCTGTTTTTTATTGAAATTAAAGAAAGGTAGCTTACATTCTCTGTTGTAATGGTATTAGTCTATAAAGAAAATGTTGTCTAATCTACTTATAATATCTGCACATTTCCCTCTATACCACCTGCTTAGTTACTCCAGCTGCATAGCAGAACTTACAGTTCAGGGCCCTAATCCTTGTGCATGATATGCTACTCCTGCTGGAGACTGGCCTGTGAAACCCAGTGAGATTAATGTCAGGGAATCCAAAGGGCTGGCATCATTATGAGACTTCTCTCCATTTATTTTCAAACTGTCTTGTGAATCTGGAAAGGTCCCCGTTGACTGGAAGCTGGCAAATGCCCAGATTTTCAAGAAAGGTAAGGTGGAAGACCCTGTTAACTAGAGGCATCTCAGCCTCACATTAGGGTCTGGTAAAATTATAGAAAATATTATTCTGGAAGTTATTTGAATACACTTGAAAGACAGTACAGTCATTTGTCAAAGTCAACACAGATTCATGAGGGAAACATCCTGTTTAAATAATTTAGCTTCCTTTTATTATCAAGGTTACCAACCTATGAAGGGAAGCAAGAGGATGTAATGTAATCTTTTTGCATTGCAGTAAAGATTTAAATACTACTTCTTACAGTCTCACTCTGGACAAAACGTTCAGCATACAACTAGAAAAATTCATCATATGATGGATGAAGAAGTGACTTCCAGTGTGCTGAATATAGCACACACACACACACACATATACATATATATATATTTATATATATATATATCACAAATATAGGGATGGGGAGCAGAACAGGCCCTATATCTCATCCATGATGAAACGGTACTGGAACTGCTCTGAAAGCTGAACACTCACAAGTCCATGGAGTCAGATAGACTGCGCTCTAGAGTACTGAGAGAGTGGATGTGGTTGCCAAGACACTCTTCATTTTTTGACATTCCTGGCTAATCAGGGATGTCCCAGTGGACTGGACACTGGCCAGTGTGACGCCCAACTTCAAAAACGGGCTGGAAAGAGGATCCTGGTAGCTCAGACCTATCAGTCTCACCTTGGTGCCAGGGAAGGTTATGGAACAGTTGATATCAGGAGCCATCATGGATCAATTAAAGGCCCAGTCAGCATTGGTTCACGAATAGTATATCCTGTTTGACCAACATTATTTCTTTTTACAACAAGGTGAACTGCTTAGTGGATGAAGGTAAGGCTGTCGATGTTGTCGACCTGGACTTCAGTAAAGCCTTTGAGATTGTCCCCCACGGCATTATCATGGAGAAGCTGGCTGCCCGTGGTTTGGATGGGCATATGCTTTGTTGAGTGAAACACTTGCTGGACAGCTGGGTCAAAGAGTTGTGGTCAATGGAGCTAAATCCTGTTGGTGGCCAATTGTAAGTGGTGTACCTCAGAGCTTGGTACCGGGGCAGCTCCTATTCAGTATCTTTATCAATGATCTTGATGAGGGGATTGAGTGCATCCTCAGTAAGTTTGAAGATGACACAAAGCTAGGAGGGAGTGTTGATCTGCCAGAGGGAAGAAAGGCACTACTATAGACCTGAACAGTCTATATCAGTCAAGTGTCCCATCACAACACCTCCAGGCAATACTATACGCCTGGGCAGGAGTGACTGGAAAGTTGCCTGTCAGAAAGGGACCTTGGTGTACTGATGGACAGTTGGCAGAATATGAGCCAGCAGTGTGCCCAGGTGGTGAAGAAGATCAATGGCATCCCGGCTTGTATCAGGAATGGTGCGGTAAGCAGGACTAGAGAAGTAATCTTGCCCCAGTACTTGATACTGGTGAGACCCCACCTCAAGTACTGTGTTCAGTTTTAGGCATCTCAATATAGAAAGGATACTGAAGTGCTGGAGCAGGTCCAAAGAAGGGCAGAAAGGCTTCTGAAGGGCCTGGAGAATATGCCCTCTGAGGAGCTATTGGAAGAACTGGGACTGTTTAGTCTGGGGAAGAGGAGGCTGAGGAGAGACATTATTACTCTCTTCAAATACCTGAGAGGTTAGTAGAGAGAGAATGGGGTTGGTCTCTTCTCACTGGTGACAGGTGACGGGACAAGGAGAAATGGCCTCAAGTTAGGTTTAGGTTGGATGTAAGGAAAATCTTATTTAAGAAAGGGTTGTTAAGCACTAGAATAAGCTCCCCAGGAAGGAGATTGTGTCACCATCCTTGAATTTGTTTAAAATCTATTTGGATGTGTTGCTCAGGGATACGATTTAGCAGTGGGTTGTTAGAGTTAGGGTAGTATGGTTAGGGTGTAGTTGGACTTGATGATCTTGAAGATCTTTTCCAACCTGAGCAATTCTATGATCCTATGGTTCTTATAGGTCAGGCTCAAAGGATTACAATAAATGCAGTTATATCAGGCTAGCAGCAAGTCACTAGTGGAGTTTCACAGGGTTCCATTTTTGGTACCAGTTCTCATTAACATTTTTATAAAAGGTCTGGCCGCATTATACAAATGCATACTAAGTAAGATTGCAGGTGACACTAAATGGGAGGAGCTGTTGGCTCCCTTAAGAGCAAAGAGATCCTGAAGAGAGTTGTTAACAGACTAGAGGGCAAGGGGGCATTCACCAGTCACATGGATCTTAACAATTCTACATCCAGTACAGAGAAACCATGTATACATACATGAAGACTGAACAAAAAACAAACAAACAAACAAAAAAAAAGAAAAAAAGAAAAAGAAACTACAGAGCAACTCTGCAGAAATGAGAGGGGAAGATCTATTGATTTGTTTCGTCTTCAGAAGGGGAGAATGAAGGAGGACTCACAGAAGTTTACATCTTCCACAAAAGTGACTTTCTTGACAAGGATATGACCTGATAGAATGACGTGGATCTGAATCAGGGGAGGATCAAGTTGGGTGTTTAGAAAAGGTACCTCACTGAGGGTGGGGTTGGGCACTGGAACAGGCTTTCCAGGGAAGAGGTCACAGAACTGAACTTGCCGGAGTTCATGAAGCATCTGAACAATGCTCTCAGTTATGCAATTTGATTTTTCTGTGGTCCTATGTGGAGCCAGGAGTTGAACTATATGATCATTCTGGATCTCTTCCAACTAAGGAGATTCTATGATTTTATCTTTTTTTTTTTTTTATTTAGTTTCTTTATCTTAGTAGTTGATTTATGAACATACAAATTCATCAAATTATGCTGTGTTTTAGTACAAGATGTTCTTGTGTCAGCCATTAAAAGGTAGAACTGCCAATGTCTCCCTAAATGAAATATTAAGCATTGTGTTTGACATTCAGAAAATGTGTAATACAGTCCTTGAATCAACTGCTATAAATGGTGTGAAAAGGCTCCTATGAGAAAATAACAGTGGAGTCCAAGAACAGAGAGTTACAGTCATCTTATGCCACTATGTTCTTCTATTCAGGAGAAATTTCTGCCAGCAGTGGCTCATTGCCATTTGCTGTAAGAAGAAAATCATAGAATCATAGAATGGCCTGGGTTGAAAAGGACCTCAAAGATCATCTATTTTCAATCCCTGCCTTGCCTTGAATGCCTACAGGGATAGGGCATCCACAACCTCCCTGTGCAACATGTTAGAGTGCATCACCAACTTTTGAGTGAAAGACTTCCTTCTAACATCTGACCTAAATCTCTCATCATAGTTCAAAAGTTCCCCTTTGTCTTGTCACTAGCATCTTCTGTAAACAGTTGTTCCCCCTCCTGTTCATACACTCCCTTCAAGTATTGGAAGGCCACAATGAGGTCTCCACATATTCTTCTCCAAGCTAAACAAGCCCAGTCCCTTCAACTCTTCCTCATAGTAGAGGTACTCCTGCCCCTTGATCTGAACCCATACCTAGAGCTCTGCATCTTTCTTGTGCTGGGGACACCAGGCCTGGATGGAGTACTCCAGATGGGGCTTCACAAGAGCTGAGTAGATGGGGACAGTCAACTCCCTTTCCCTGATGGCCACCCCTTTTTCAATGCAGCCTAGGTTAATAGTTAGACCCCTGGGCTGCAAGCACACACTGATGACTCACGTCCAGCTTCTCATCCACCAGGACCCCCAAGTTCTTCTCCACAGAGCTGCTCTCCATGAGTTCTTCTCCCAGTCTGTATAAATACCTGGGATTGCCCCAGCCCCTGAACCTCATTAGGTTCCCCTTGGCCCACTTCTCCATCCTGTCCAGGTCCCTCTGTATGGTTTCCCTCCAGTATATTGACTTCACTGCTCACCTTGGTGTCATCCTCAGACTTGCTGAGGGTGCACTTGATTCCACTGTCTGTCACTGATGAAGACACTGAAGAGCACTACCTCCATGTAGACATAGAATCGTTGATCAGAACACTTTTGCCACAACCAGACAACGAGTTCTTAATCCATTGAACAGTCAATCTTTCAAATTCATACCTCTCCAGTTTACAGAGAAGGATCTGGTGGGGGACCATGTTATAGGCTTTGGAGAAATCCAGGTTGATGACATCCATTACCCTTCCCCTATCCACCAATGCCATTGCTCCACTAGACTGGTCAGACAAGATCTGCCCTTAACACAATGCCCAGTACTTGACATATGCTAAATACTGCTCTTATCTTACAGTTGATTAGATCAAGACTGGGTAAGAGCTTCAACAGTAACAAGAAAGTTGTTTTCCAACAACATCTGCCCTCCCATGATTTTTGTTTGATTGTTTTTAATATTTTCTTTCTCCTTTTTTTTTTTCCCTGTCACTTCATTTGAAAGACTAAAATAATATATAATATTTTACATTTTTAATTTATGCAATAAATTCAAACATTTTTATTTTAATCCAGAACCAGTGACTCCTGAAATACTGATTTGACTTGTTCTGCTGCTAAGCTTTCATTGAGATCAGGGTAATAGACTTAGAGAGTAGCTAATACTTAGCAAAAGTTGGAAACATTCATCTTATTTTGCATCTGGAATTACACTGGCAGTGTTCTCAGACAGACTCCTTTCTATCAAGCTACATGAAAAACTATATATGAAGACTGGTCACAAAAATGATGCAAAATGCAAAAATTATTAATTTGTCATCTATTCTAGGTCAGATTTGTTTAAAATAATACTACATTTTATCTGTAGTGAGGATTTTATGGAAAAATCAAAAAGATATGGAAAAGATGACTGAATAACTTTTTGTTTTCTTTGTTTCTCACTCAAATTTTTCTTTTTATACTTCTTCGTCTTCGCAACCTTTCAATCTACACCGAACAGAGAAATGTTCCAGGAAATTTGTTAACTCACATAAATTGATGTGAAGTATCCTAGTATTTCTGTGCTTTGTTTTTTTCTTATCAAATAGAAATTGATGAAAAATCTCATCTATGCTTTTAAGGTTTTTTCACAATAAATATATTAGATAATGTTCAGATAGACAGATGGGCGTATAGTGTTGCCTTCTTGTACAGTATTAACAACAACGCACACAATGTTATGGAATAAAGATGTTCACTTTTCACTTGTCACCCATTCACAGTAGGCAGTGTGCTCAAACAGAAAAGGACCAACTGTTTCTTTGTCTGTGAGATATGGCTCTTGATTTTGTAAGTCCTGCAGTTACCAAATTCATCATTTACATTCTTTTGTCAGCATTTTTACAAATATCTCCAAACACAAAGGTGCACAACAGGAAAATCTGGATGGGTAACTACAGTCACACAGACTTTATAAAAATATTGAAATGCAAGAAACATACAGCATTCATTGATATCATTAGTTTTTATAAATCTCAAATCCTTCGAAGTAAGTTTTCTTTTATTTCTCCCCCTATATTTGTTTTTTGATTTCCTTAGTGTCCGTATAAGACATATCTGTCTTACTGGAATTTGTTACTTGGCAGTCATAGAGAGAGCAAGCAACAATGATCAAACTAAAAACAAAGTCCACATACAACATTCTACTATATCCACATAGACGTGGATTGATTGCGTTCTTTCAGATTCTGAATGTTTTCAAAAATATCTTTATGGACTAGAAATCAGATTGTTACTTGCTCACCACTGAATGAAACAACTCTTCTATTGAGAGGAACTACAAGTAAGGCTGAGTCCTTGCCCAAAGGACTTCAAGGACAAAATGAGTCAAACTATGCCAAGTCACGTCATGATTTAATAAATTTAAAATCATTTCACTGAACTTGTGTTAAGGGCAGTATTGGACTTAGAGGACAGTTTTTTCATACAGTGAGTTAGTGACTTGGAAAGGAATTACACAGTTGTATTCAGTACCTGGTAAAGAATGCGTTCACTGAGAATTTCCCAACTAAAGAGAATTATGTAGAAAAAAGAAAAAAAACTCTAATTTGCACCATGTTTGGCAGGTTAGTGCCATTAAAACACGTTGCTCCAGCATGTAGCAGAAAACACACCAGACATTTCCTGAGTAGATTGCTAGGATTAACAGAAGGCCAGAAACAATTTAAATTCTACATAATTTATGAATAAAAATCGATTCTCCATCTAGTGTGTCCAAAAATATATTTCAGTATTTTCCTGCTTGTTTGCACCACTAATCTATGTATTCCCTTGCTACTAGAATCTCCTTTAAAAATCCATTCTAGACATTACTTTTTTTTTTTCAGATTGTTGACATAATTTTAAATGAAAAATAAATTGTATTCATTAAAATGAATAATGATAAATATCCTTGTTTGCATGAAATGGAAATGCGTGATCACAGAAAACTGAAGTCACATGAATTGATTAGTTCAAAAAACTGGGAGATAGTAAGTATGCCGAACAGCTGCAAGTAAATAAATGGTTGAATAAGTAGTACATTATCAATTTGTATAAAGACTGTTCTCCAGCCACAACTGTCTCTTTCAGCTCCACAGGGAATAATTAAAAAGTTAAAGTAAGTAAAAAATTAATGGTGATTGTTAAAGAAAAAATATCTGCAAATGTACCCCACAGAGGGTGTCACATGTAACCATACTTTTTTTAAGAGAAGGTAAGAAAGTTTTCAAAATGTGCATGGTTTATTTTGGAAATACCTATCCTCCGTGATTAGTTCACAATAAAAAATTGTTGTCATTCAATTTTGGAAATGCATTCTATGTGTGTTTCAATATATTTTTTCTGTTCTCCAATGAGCTGATTTTTAAAGTAATGAACTCAGTGGGAAATCAGATTATTACAATCAAAATATACAATTCCAAATTGTCTTTCTATAAACAAAGGGCATAAGAGCTTAAAATCCCCATAAACATTCATTCTAACATGGCTAGTATATTTAGTAAGATGTAATTTGTCATCAATAACAACATTTTTTCCCACTACATAACCTCATTATAATTTAGTTTTAGAAATCTTCCATTTGTTTTGAATCCTTAGAAATGTTTCATGTTATTTCGTGTTATTTGCAGAGTCCCCATCACCTTAGTGTTCTACTCCACGATGAATTTTCCTTACTGCTGCTGTAATACAAGTAATAAATAATATTACATTCTAAAATTATATTCAATTGTTAGCAGTACTTTAGGCAGATATGTAGATATGACAGAGCACGACTGTATTTGTTTGTACTGCTTTTGGCTGAAGTAGAGTTAATATTCTTCATAGCAAGTAATATGATGCTATGCTTTGGATTTTTTACCAAAACAGTGTTGATATTACACCCACAGTCTAGCTGCTGCTAAGCAGTGCTTACATAGTGTTTACAGTGTGATGGACTTTTCTGATTTTCTCACTGTCTGGCCAATGAGCAGATAAGAGACGCACAAAGGGATGGATGAGGAGGGGGCACAGCCAGGACAGTTGTCTCCAGTTTTCCAATGCGATATTGTAAATGTCACACTCACCAACAAAAGCTGGGGTAGAGGAGGGGGAGCACATTCAGAACTGTCATATTTGTCTTCCCAATTAATCATTAGGCATGATGGGGCCCTGTTTTCCAGCAAATGGCTGAACATCAGCCTGTTGGTGGGAGGTAGTGATTACTTCTTTGTTTTCCTTTGCTTACATGCATAGCTTTTCCTTTGTCTATTAAAAAGTCTTAATCTCCACCCATGAGCTTTCACCTCTTACCCATCCAATTCTCTTCCTGATCTCACAGTGAGAAGAGTGAGGGAGCAACTAGGAGGTGACTATCTTCTTATCAGGATTAAATTACAACATTATTTATTTATTGCAATGTGATTGTGCTGAAAATGAAAATGAAACTCCACTGCACTAGGTGCTGTACAAATATATGATGTCTGGAGTAGTGGCGTCATTCTGTGACCACCTTTCTGTATCACGAACAAGAGGAAACACTATGGCAGGCAATGACTGCAAGTAAATGCAGTACTGCTGACTGCTCTCCCTAGGCAAGCATGTAATGCTACAGCAAAAAACAGTCTTAATCATGACAGAGACTGGAGTCACTTGTAGAAACAGCTATATCTCATGTCCTTTTCCATTTGTGCCAATAGGTTGTGATGTTCCCACCTCAGCTGTTTTTTTTATCACATTCTCTCTAACATAAGTATGTTGCAACTATTATATGAGTAAATTTTTCTTTTTGAAAATTACTACCTAAAAACTATTATTATTTTGACTAAAATTTCATTGTAAGATAAGCTAATTAAATGCTAGAGTTATAGGAGCTATGGAAGTTTAAAAAAGAAAAAAGAAAAGCCAGAAAACTTCCTGTGGACTGTTTCTTCTTGTCATGGTTTCATTATTTTTGTTACTGATATTCCACCTTATAACATTATGTGGATCACCAATAAATCCAGGCATACCTGTCTCAGAAGAGAAAAAAACAGGGGCCTTTGCACTGCTTTGTATTTTAACATTTTTCCAATTAGAGGGAAAGATAAAAACAATTTGCGTGTCATAAGACAGATCTCTTTTCTTTGGGGACAGACCCAGCAGCAGGTGCCTGCTAGACCTCTTGCCTTCAGCATTTCACGTAAGGCCTTCAGTTTTATCAGACGCTCTCTCTTGCTCATTTTATTTGATTTATTAGCTTCAATTTCAATTATATTGTATATATAGTGTTATTTTGCATTCCAGTATCTTATTTAGTAAACTAGCTTTTCTCTTCAGATCGCTGCCACTGTTTTGTTTTTAGGCTCATCTCCCTTTTCCCTTTCTCCCTTCCCCTTTCCTGGGGCATGGGTGCGTGGGTCCCCCACTCCAGTCATCACGGAACCAGACCAAATCAGCCCAGAACTGTTGACACATGTGAATTCATATTTATTGCAGTGGGAGTTATTAATGATTTTACTTATTCATTTAAGCTTGTGTGTTTTGATTTGGTACATCATTATGGATTTTCATCACAGAGATTATGAAACACATTGTTCAGATATTGAATTTCATTTATTTATATGACATGTTTATCATAGGTAAATTATGAGGAAAATCTCTTCATCATAAACAGAAGAGTTTTTACGATATTCTTTTTTAAAATTTGATTCCTATTTCCTGGTGGCTATTGTTGACAAAAATAGGGAAAAATACTAATGCAAGATTTTCTTGTTGGGAAGAAAACATTTAACTGCGATTCACACTGGCCCAAAGTTAGCACAATGTGATTGACTAGCTGTCTAAGTCAAAAGTGTTTGCTACACCATAAAGGAAAAATGAAACAACAAAAACCAATGAATGATATGATTATAGCCCTGGCAAGCAAGCAGAATGGCCTCCGGGCATGAATATATATTACAGTAATGTAATCATTTATATGTGAAAAAATGGCCTAGGAAATATATTGTATTTACTTAATCCTGTCACCCTGGGCTGTAAATGTAAAGAAAGTGACTTAGTGCTAAGTGATTTGTGTTATTCATTGCTGTTCTGGAGTTGAGTGGCTGATACTTTATGACAGACTTAAAAGGACAACAGCACTAGCCTTGTCCTTTCATCCCAGATCATACAAGATAATTAGTCTTTCTACTTCATTAGGTGTCTAAATCCACTTCTCAGTCACTTCTGACTTCTTTTAAAATATGTTATGGCTGTCAATTTAGTGAATATAAACTAAAGATCTTTCAGGCAACAAGGCCATAGAAATTTTGTCCAGAACCTTTCTGGGGAGAAAATCTCAAGGTAAGTGTTCCCTAGATGCTTGCCTCAGAAGAGGCCCTTTCATGTTCAGCTATCAAGTGCGTGCTTTGGCTGTTTGAGGATATATTAGAAATATGCAGGTCTGTGTCAGCTGAAGCTGAACACAGATGTCCAGGGTGACTATAAAGCCTCTGTCTGCTCTGAGTTATCTCAGTATATGCCTCTGGCAGACACGTTCTGCTCTGTAATCAAAGGACAAAGGGAATTTAAAGATGAAGGAAATTGTTCATATTTTTTTCTAAGAAGCTTTTGATTTTTGGTCTTTCACTTCCCTTTGGGAAGTGGCTATCTCAAGGTAGAGGGTATAAATGAGTAAAGTGTTGATTCTGTTCTTTCACAGATATGACAGATAGGAATGTAATGGAGATTGTCATGACAGTTTTTGAGTTGAAGACAATTGTTACCCTTGGCCTTTTCAGTAGCAGCTTCCCAGGCATGGTCTGCAATTTTGTACAGGCCAGAATTCATTATCAAAAAGCAGCTCTGTGCACTCTAAGTTCTGTTCTGAACAAAACCAAAACACCATATGCATAAAACCAATAATTGTTGTTACTGTATTTGAAATCTTAGCAGCATAATCATGCAGGTATCTCTCTACCTCCAAACCCTTCATCGCTCTTCTACATTCTTCTCAAGCTCTGTATTCTTAATCATATACCTGTACTTTTACAACCATCTCCATATGACTTCCTATTTCAGATCTGATGATGCTCAGAGGAAGCAGCTATTACAGAACACCAATGGAAGAATTTAGAGATTAATTAATGAATTTCAGAATCTAGGCATCATTCAATAAATGAGCTCAGACAATGGTGTAATAATTCCCATTTTTTTACTGTGTCCAGTTTTGGGCTTCCCAGTATTAAAAAGACAGGGATCTCTTGGAAAGAGTCCAGCGCAGGGTCAAAAAAATGGTGAAGGGCCTGGAGGATCTCCCCTATGAAGAAAGGCTAAGTGAACTGGGTCTCTTTAGCCTTGACAAAAGAAGACTGAGAGGGGATTTGATCCAGGTTTATAAATATCTGAGGTGTCGGGGACAAAGTGGTGAGGCCAGACACTTTTCAGAAGTGTGTGGAGACAGGACAAGGGGAAACAGACAGAAACTGCAGCACAGGAGGTTCTGCACAAATGTGCGCAAGAACTTCTTTACAGTGAGGGTGATGGAACACTGGCACAGGCTGCCCATGGGGGTTGTGGAATCTTCTTCTCAGGAGATATTCAAGACCTGCCTGGGAGCCTACTGTGCGACCTGGTGTAGGGAACCTGCTTTGTCAGGGGGGTTGGACTCGAGCATCTCTTGAGGTCCCTTCCAACCACTATGATTCTATGATTCTATGATTCTATGATTTTTGTTCCTCAGTTTTGAAAACTTTTAAAAGATGAAATTCATAAGCCTTATCAGTTATTATTGTTTCCTGTTCACAATTTTCTCTTGCACTTGCACTGCTTTTCTCAGTATTCCTCATTGTCCCTTGAGTGGCCTGAGAAAACTGACTTATCATGGGTTGCAACCTGCTAATGAGTTAAGTATTTTTTTCATTTATTCAGAATTTTTTCTTTTAAGAGCAAGGCCTAACTATAGACTCTCTTTTATTGTTGGGAGTAGCCTCCATGTTACTGAGCCACAGGACAAAATCTATACTGGTCAGCATTTTAAAGTTAAAATAATGCATGGTTTCTTAATATACCTAGCTGTCAAGCACTTGTGTACTGTTACTATGTGCCTCCCTGGTGTGACAGTTCTTTGTGTTCAGGGCCAGCTTTAATTCAGCATAAATGTATAACTTTGGAATAAAGAAGAATTGCTCTGTGACCTCTGCATATTGGCACAGAAACATCATTTAAGCTGAGTCACTTTGTATTTTTTTAACTGATAATGTAGATTTGCTGGTGTCTAGCCTGGTACTCTTCTTACGCTGCCTCACCTTGCTGAGTTGACTTCATGGCTTTACCTTGAGCCTGTCTTTTCGGCACCATCTTGACAGAAGATCTGGATTGTGGGTTGATGCTGATTTCTACCCCGCTGTCCTTTTCCTTTCTCAGGGAGCACTGAGGACTGGAAGACTTTAACCTGCTGAGACACAGGCCCTGCATACCTTGTTATCACCCCCAGCTCTGGGGCTTGTCTTTTCCTGTGGAGCAGTCTGCCTTTGTTGCTCCATGAGCAGACATAGCAGAACGTCACTGTAACTGATCTAAGTGCCTAAAGAAATAGGCAGTCATTAAGTATTTCTGATTATCTAAGCCACAAAGACAGTCTATGTGACTATCAGCTAACTTCTTTTAAAATTTGGGGAAGTCTGTCATGTCTGACTTTTTCTCAATAATTTAGTACACTGGTAGCCATCACTTGTGTGATGTTGAAATTGCCCAGTCAGAATTGGAGGTCAGTGCATACAAGCCAGGCAGACAAAAACTGCTTTGAATATCTAAAACTGGTGCCTTACAACAGTTGGCTCTATCCTTCTGTAACACTAGGAGGTTATACACCGTGGAAATTATGTGACATTCAGCAAATATCATTATGAACTCAACCAAAAATATATACTGATGGAAAGGCGAAGAGCTATTATCTAAAGCAGAAGCCGGTTCAGTAGCAGGACTCATAGACTGCTGTTTATGTTTTCAGTCTTTGTATATGATTTTTATTTTCATTTTCATATCAGGGATAAATCCTTTTATTTTACAGTCTTACTGTACATGTGTGACTTTAACCTCACTATTTGTCAGCCTGATCATGAAATAAAACATTTACAATATAAATACAAATCACTCAAATATGATTGTGATAACAGCATATTGAATGCATTTTGAGAATCTGAGTGTGTACTTCTAAGCTTCAGCAAAGAATAAAAAAGAATTGCCAAATGTTTCAAAGAAACAGTGCAAAGTATGAGTTTTGGTACAGACGACTGCACTCCTTTAATGGACATGATGAGTCTTCTGCTCTGTGCATAGGTCATGCTCAGCTCCCATTTGGTGTGCTCTGATGATGTCTACTTTAACAGCCTTTTATTCTGCTTCACTAAGTGGAGTGTAAGATCATGTGCTAGAAGTACTGTGCTACTGCTGAGATTATATTTACTTGTGGAATTTTGCATTCTGACAGGTCCTGTTGTTATCTGAAATGTATGCTTTGGTGGCATATTGGCCACAGGGTACTCCACTACACAAATTGTGTGACCAAATATAATCTTCCTTCGGATGAGGGATATGCCCTTGTAAAGACCTTGCATATATTTTATTAGATGACTAACTAGGTTAGTGAATCTGAGCAATGGGTTTTCTTCAGAGACAGAGAAAGTGAGCAAGAGCCATCCATTTCACTTTTCAGAATAGAGGGGAAGATTCTTCTTAAAACTTTGCAAAATGAGAGAAGTTTGTACAGTTTTATCCTCAGTTTTCCTACACAAATGACATAGAAAGTTTAGCCTCATGAGAAAGATAGTTGTCACGATTTAATTTGGCATATTAGTGTATGTTCAGGATGCAGTTTTTCAAAATACAGAAGGTACTGGAAATTTTCAAGATGCTAGAATTAAATATGAAGAAAAGATAAGAAACATAATTACTCTGGGTTAGAGATTATAAAACTTATCAGAACTGTTCAAATATCATATTTTATTAGTAATTGGACATGCTAGTGAAAGTTGATTACATGTAAAATGTGTTTATATTTACATGAGAATGTAATTATGGAGTTTTGTACACAAATTTTATATAACTTACACTTGATGTGAACATAGAACAGCATTAAAGAATCACCCCTGATTTTTTCAACCTTTGACCTTCTTATATGTGAAAAATCTAATATTTTTGCTTGTATGCTTCTCTACTACTTCAGACACAAGTGAACTTTGTTGACTGGACTGAGTGCTGCTATCACCCTTTGGATTTACTAATCAGTGAATAATCATAAACTTGCATAGAATGTGAGACTCATCAGACATTGACAAACTTGAAGTGTTGGCTATGTCTTTATTTTTTTTATTTTTAAACATTAACTAATGATCCAGTAAGCCATCACCAGGAGGACTTCTTTTTCCCTGTAATATATCATCTGACTTATAGTAATAAGTACTATGTGATGTGCAGCAACTATGTCTGAAAAATAAAAAATTCCCTGAGATCTGGAGTGGAAATCTAATTTGTGGAATCTTTTCACAGTCACTAGTGTTATATATGTTTTTCGTTTACCCTCTTGCAGAAGTATTTTAATATTTTTAGTGAATTCAGCACCTCTAAAGCTGTAACTTTTACTCTAATTAGCTGTTGGGGTTTATTCATTTATTTATTTATTTAATACTAATTATCATGCATGAAGATGATCAAAGAGCTGGAGTACCTCTCCTGTGAAAACACTCTGAGAGTTTGGGCAGTTTAGCCTACAAAGGGAAAAGCTCCAGGAGACCATATAGTGAGCAGTCTATCAGTATTTAAAAGAGCCTAATGGAATGATGGGGAGAAAACCTTTATCACTGAGTGTAGTGGTGGGACCAAGAGGAATGGTTTTAAACTAAAAAAGAAGAAAGACAATTTAACATAGATTTGAGAAAAAGAAATACATATATGTGTATATATATACTATGAGGGTGGTGAGACACTAAAATGATTTGCCTAAATAAGTTGTATATATCCCATCCCTGGAAGTATCACTTCCCATGGAAGGAGAACTAGGTGATTTTTGATGTCCAACAAAAACCTTTCTATGATGGTATGATCACTGACAGAGAATTGCAGAACTACGTCCACATAGCATAGGAATGAAAACTCTGGGACTTTATGTGTTGTATATTGAATCATGGGATTTGCTTCACTAAAATAAGGTGACAATAAGGTTCCTGCATTTTAATATTTTTGGTTGCTCTGCATTTAAGAAGAAAATCTTAAGGTGAAGGCGAATCATGTGGTATCACTGCATGATTGCAAATGGACAAAAATTTGCAGGGTGGAATTCAAGAGTTTTGCATTTCTAGAGAAATGGAACAAAATACTTCTTAAAATTCAGAAAAATATATACTTTGCGGCGTGAATAGAATCAAGATGCCACAAGAAGTAGTCTAAATCTGAAAGTTCTTTAAATTAGCTGATTCTAGGCATATACAAAACTGGCAATAGGACAGTCTATGACAGTAAAACGACTAATTTATGATTTTTTGAAACCATGATGCTTATTGTCACTGATGTTGCAGTAGTATCATAGAAATGTGGCATTATTTGTGCCTGCCCCTCTTCCTGTCCTATAGTGGCAGTCGAAACAGCAAGTCCAATTCTTCTGCAGTGCTACACTTTACCTCTTCTGTAACTTTTGACTACCCTGCTAAAGCATCTCAAAGGAAACAATACTCAAATTGCCTAATATGAAAGAGTTAGAGATAGCGAAAGGGTTTCCTGGTAATTATGAACAGCTTCTGTAATTATGGAAAGTATGGCATGAAGCTTTTGGGAGCCAGTAGCCTGCTTGGTTCTGACAGGACCGGGGTGAGTCAGAAATAATGTAATTTTTTTTTTCCATTCCAACCCCTCTGCTATAGTCAGGGACATCTCCATCTAGACCAGGTTGCTCAAAATCCCATCCAACCTGTCTTTGTATGCTTTCAGGGAGAAGTCATTCAACACCTCTCTGGACTACCTGTTCCAGTGTCTCATCACCCTCACAGTAAAGGATTTATTCCTATATCTAGTTTAAATGTACCCTCTTCTGGTTTAAACCTATTGTCCCTCATCCTGTCACTACATGGCCTTCTAAAATATCCCTCCCCAGCTTTCCTGTAGCCCCCCTTCAGGTACTGTAATGCTGCTATAAGGTCTCCTCAGAGCCTTCTCTTCTCCAGGTTAAAGAACCTCAGCTCTCTCAGCCTGTCCTCACAGTGGAGGTGCTTGAGCCCTCTGATCACCTTTGTGGCCCTTCTCTGGACCTGCTCCAAGAATTGCATATCCTTTCTGGTGTTCGGGGCAATATATACACAATTAGGATACAGTTCTAAACATATAATGGCTATAAAAGAATGAATGCTAAATACCTTTTCAAAGATATATATGTGGCTAGAATAGCTTCAGAGTAGGAGAAATCCAAACACAGCTAGGAACTTGAATCTTGTCACAGACTGATAGGAAAGCAATTCCAACTTTAAAATGGGTCTCAGGAGAAGTACAGGTTCTGGAGTACAACTGAAACAGAATCTATTTTGCATCAAGGAAAATGAAATATTGTTAGCACAGAGAGAGCATCTCTCCAAAGTACAATAATCTATTCTGCGTGTCAGTCAGGCATTCACAGTGAATGCAGATTGCCCTATTTGTCACTTGCCATATTATTTAGGATCTTGGAATCAAGTAAAAGTAGATATACTACTCCTCCTGTGATTTCTCAGTAAATTAATTGAAAAATTATATTGGGAAGAAACAAAACAAACAGTAAACAAACAGCAAAAATCTACAGTTCCTTGTAGGATTTCATTAATTCCTTAAAGAAAAAACAAACAAACAAACAAACAAACAAAACCCTAGAAATTAAATGGGCATATGTGATATTCAAAGCGACCTTTCATTTTTCTCATACAGAAGTAATTGGTCATTCTCATCAGCGTAATCAAGCTGTTCTAACCAAGCCTAGGACTAAGAGTAGGCAGGGACAAAGTTACACACTGACCAAAAAACTTGTCTGATCTTCTAAAAGCTTAGCCAATTTGCTTTATGGATACCTTTGATCACTCAACTAGTTAGGAAGAACTGAAACCAGAAGACAATGGACTGTACTGCATTCACATTAATACATCTCTTAATTGTGTTCTTTTAGCTGCTGAATGTGCTAGAGAAGTCTAGACAGTTATCATCTCCTAGAGTGATGTCAAATGCTTTTTATCTTTTGGGACTATTGCAATGAGATCATATATACTGTAACACTAAAAAGCATATTACTTCCCATTCATAAAATGAGTACAAAGTATTTTCAGATGTGGAGGAAGAGAAATGAAATTATGATGCTGTCAGTAACCAAAAAAAGTAATGCAGATATAGAAAGACTGATTTGAATTTAGATAATAAATTTAGAATTTGATGGAAATTATAAATTGTATTTATTCATAAGCAAAATAGATTTTTCTTTTCCAATCTGCTAGCTGAATAACTAGCACCAGTCTGTACATTAATCTTAAATGCAAATGCATCAGTAATTAAATAGGATAATATTTGAATAAGAAAAAATATGCATATAGATAATTTTTAATTGTAGCATAATTTCATAGGAAACATCCACCAAACGTGTTTGATTGTTTTTAAATGAATTCCAATTCAGGCAGGCTCAGCGTAAACTCTTGTTCCAGATTTTTAACACTGTTATGATAGGAGAGTCCCATAAATCACTATATATACATATATAAGCACGTGGATATTAGATAATAATTAATAAATAATTATATTGGAAAACTTCAGATATTCTCAATGGCAACTACTGCAACTAATTTATGACCTTTTTAATATTCATCACATAAGGTTAAATATTGTCTGTTTTGGGGGGTGCATGAATGAATGTGCTAGTCATTTGAGAAGCTTTACAATTCTAAATTGGAAAAGGATACAGTTAGATACACACTGGAGATGTAGAGTGCAGGATTGGGCATCGAAAAGAGTAGGAATGGGTGGAAGTCCTATGGCTTTAATGGGAATTGTAGTCTTTATGATATTGAAAATGTGATACGTAGGAGCCTTTGATCTGAAATCTGCTATTTGACATCCTTCTGACCAAAAAGCTTTTAATTGTTTTCCACAGCAGTACTTCTCAGTACTTCTCAGAGTCTTGCTACACTTTCTAAGCATGTCAAGCTTTCTCTGAAGCTTCATGTATCCCTGTTTATTAGCATCACAGTGCCTGCCAGTTTGATATTGACCTGCTAGCTGAGGAATTCTGTCCCAACGCTGTTGATAAAATTTAAGATACTTTTATGATAACAATGTATTTTAAACCTACTAATGCTAATGGTAGATGATATATATATTTGTCTCAAATAGGATAGGTGGTAAACAAAAAATGGTTGTGTAAGGGATCTACTGATCCTCTCACATCCTTTCATTGGATGAAAATGGAGTACTGTTCAATGAAGAAGAAAAATATGTGTTTTTCTACTTGCTCCTTTGCCCACAAAAAAAAATCAAATTCAAAATATCTGAAGAAAAGATGATTTCATGCTGGGAGCTGGCAGCATTACAAGAAAGCACCCTGTAGGCAAGCAATTAAGATGTGTCAGAAGAAAGATAAAAGTATCATGTTTGAAGTGCCCTTTTCGTCAGAATTCCATCTGCCATTTTACCACTTTAAGCTCCCTTACATTGGGTTACTCAGGTTTGGAAGCAGCTCGACCTATATAACTGCTTCCAGAAGAGCTCCCCTTTGCTCTACTGAATAAAAAATTTGTCCAACACACAGATTAGCAACTGAAAAACTGCAAGTCTTGCTGCCAATTAAATTAAACAAAGCTCCTGTTTATTTCCTTTTCCTATTTAATAAATTAATTAATTAATGTTTCTGCACCTCTGCATTGCCTGTCACCTGGCCCCAGAAGCCAGCAGTGTCCTCCTAATATGTCTGTGATGGAGAAATTCCTTCTCTCTCCATCCATCTTTATATTATTACCAGGTGGAGCTTGAGTGACTGTAATCATACCTATTGTTAATGGCTTATAGGCCGGATCAGCCCGATTCTGTGACTAATGGGACAGGGTACCCACGGATCCATGTCCTGGGAAAGGGGAAGGGGGAAAAGGAAAAGGATAGGGAGATCAGCCTGAAAACAAAACAGTGGCAGCGATCTGAGGAGGAACACTAATTTACTACATGAGTTCTCAGAATGCTAAACGCAATATAATACAATATATTTGGAATTGAAGCTGATAAATAAAGCGAGAAAGAGTGTCCAAAAGTTAAAGCATTACTCTAATGCTGTAGGCGAGACAGCAAGAAGGATGCACTGCTGAGATGAGCAGCAAAAAAAGAGTCAGTCTCGGGACTTGTATGCAATTTTATCTTTCCTTCTGAGCAGAAAATGGGAACGCAAAGTCCTCTGGGGTATGTAGTTCTCTTCTGAGAACCAGGTACCCAGAAATTTGGCAGTCTACAGAAATGGAGCATTATCTCCATAACTCCCAGTGCACTACATGATGTTGTGATGTGGAATAGTGATAACAAAAATCATAAAACCATGACACCTATCTTCATAGATATTGCAGTGACAGAAAATTGAAATGCTGCTAAGTCAGGATGACTAATATGCATGTTATCAGTTCCATAGTACCACCAAGTTTCCTGCAGTCTTCTCACAGCACAGAACCTGGCCGCAGTTTTACACTCTGCTTTACCTCTGTGCTGTATCTCAGCATACCAAGATTCCATGGTGCTCCTAACAATCTAGCAAGACAGTGTTATCAGTCCTAAAACAAAATCTGGAGTGCAACAGCCAGGGCAGGTGAGGAGGCTGAGGGCAAGAGGGAGCACAATGTCACACCCCTGGGGAACACCACTCATGACTGGCCTACCCTTGGACATAGAGCTGTTGATGACAACCCTCTGGCTGAAATCGTCACACCAATTCCTTATCCACCAAGTAGTCCCACTTTCAAATACATATGTCTCCGATTTAGTGGGGGTACACTATCCCTTGCCTTTCTCTTCTGGCCAAACTACCTTCAGAATCCCTTATTGTTATCTCTCACATCCCTTGCAAAGTTTATTTCCACCTGTGCCTTGGCTAAAGTTCAGTGTCCTGAATTGCAAGGTCCTAACTCCGCCCTTTGCTGGGGCCATATTCCTTGAGATCACTAACTCAAGCAGGTGAGGGCTACTACACCTTGATCTGAGTGATACCTGAACCAGAAATTATTGTCAATGGACTCCAAGAGTCTTCTGGGTTGTTTTCAGCCTGCTGTGTTATTTTTCTAGCAGATTTCTGGATGGTTGAAAACCTCCATCATGATGAGAGCCTGTGAGTGAAACGCCTCTTGTTGAAGCAAGAAGGCCTTGTCCACAGGCTGTAGCCAGCCCTACAGTAGACCCTGGGCAAAAAAAAATGTTAAGCTGTTATGAATAATACACAATACTGTTAAAACTATATATAAATATGTATTATATTTCACCCTTCATGAAAGCAGAAAACGTATTTATGAGTTTCTGTGTTCTGGAAGTATGTCTTAAAATACAAGCCAATCTGTTTTTTTCTTACCATATTTAAATTCATAATCCTTTCACTAAGTTGTTGTTCAGTTGTATTTGTTGATTTATTTTTTTAATATATATTTGTTAGTTAGCTGATCAGAGCAAACATTCACAGTCACTTCACATTTGTTCATGCCTGTGAGATGGGAGAATTTCTAATTATGTTTGTATCACATTTTAATTTTTAGGGAGCTGCTATTCCATCATAAATGTTGCATTGCTACGTACTCTGAGTATTGAATAGGTAGTGAACTATTGAAGGTAGTGCAGTTTGAAAGGATAACTGTCACTTAAAACCTCTTGACTCCAGATCTGTTCTTGAGTAGTCCCAAATACTCTGCAGTGAGCACGGACACATTCAGTTTTATATTATCTTACATGATGATAAGAAGAGACATGAGTTGAGACATAACCTTACTCTTCAGATGGAACAATATGTTTGTGTCTGAGTTTGATTTCAGAACTTTATAAAGAACTTCTTTTACCTTCTTTGAACTCTCTGGAATATCTGCTCTCTATTCTGAAAACATCCTATTTGATGGCAGTTTTAACTTCCAATGCAAACGGCAGCATATTCCTTGGGTACTGACAGCAGCATTTATCTCGCTTCAGGAAAGGTATTTCTTACACTTTGAAAAAGATGTAACATGCCATCTATTGGGAAGACATTATAAAAAAGGCCCATTATCAGGGATTTGATTTAACATAGAAAGCATTCCACCATTTCCAGAAGCAATTTCATTGTGATAGTGACTTTCCACTTTACTGATCCTAATCATCATACTCAAGTACCCTTAAGTCCAAAATTGGTTTTCCTGAAAATGAACACAAAGCTCTTTGCAGACTTTTGATATAAGAATATTCAATTTCTGGGTCAATTTTAATCTGATGAACTTTTTAGTTTTATGTCATTTTCGTTCAGTTGTGGGTATGGTAGGAGCTATCTAATTTTAAGGAATCATTTCATACAGTTTAGAAGTAATCACATTTACTCAGGAAATACTTCCAATAGTCAGCTGTCTAGTATCTGCCTAAACACTTATTTTATCTACACATATATGAATTTGCCATTAGGGATACCATTTTGTATACTTGTGTATAATTTTATCCATTCAGGTTCTTGTAATGTAGTAGGGCTTTTGAAAGCATTAGGTGTTGCCAGGATCAGGATCAGGCATATAACTGTTGCTGCTTTAGGGCGAAGATTGCTCCATGATTGGATGGAGTAAAACAGCAAACAGCAAAGCAGCCAGCAACGGAAATTTTCATATACATATATACGTATATATAAATTTTTATATATATATGTATAGAAGCTTTCACCATGTTCAAGAAGAAAGAGAATCATTATGGGTTATTTGTGTTTATGATAAGCAGTTTTGAAGACTGAAGTATTTTTGAGAAAATGAAATGCAGCTGTTATTTGAGGAGAATGCCCTGATTCCTGAAGCAAAATTTAGAATAAGACTATAGCTGTAAATTGAACAGTGTTTGCTGACACTGTTTAATTTACTAGTGTAGGACTAGCCTTGGTGTATGCTTTCTCTGGGCCTGAAATTTCCAAAGATTTTTTGCTAGCATAACTGTATATACTTGACATGAAACTGTTCACAGGCACATTTCAGATGGAGTGTCTGTGAGGTAAGTAAAAATATAAAGTATTAAAATACACAGATATTGTACAGCCAATATAAAAAAATACCCATCAAGGTGGCCATCAAATAAAAAATTAAAGAGACTGTTCCTTTTTTGGACATAGAACTTGTCATCTCCTGTTTGAAGGGTAAAATTAAATAATATTTTTTATTGAAAAATAGCGTGGGTATTTTAAGGAGATAAAGTCAACTTTCTTCTGTTTTGTTTTCATGTACTGTGATACCTAATTTTAAATTTTCTGTCTTCATGCATTTCACTACTTCTTCACTTCTCCTCTCCAGAAGGCCTTTTTTAAGGATGATGGATAGAATCAACTTTGTGAACAATTATGTGAGTTATGAATAGTTCCTGGAGCTGTTTAATGAGTGCCACTGAACTGCTAAACCTTCAGAAGTATATCTTTAACATGCTAAAGAGATCGTTTTTATGGTATGTATTACTAAACTATAATACAACTCAATGAAATCAAAAAGAGAATAATGAGAAAAATGTTGAGGGCATATTTATTTTCTGTCTAAAAGGAATCAAACAGAAATGAACCAATGTGGTGTCCGGTCCTGGACCAAGCTATATATCATCTGTCTTTAGGCAAAAGAATATATATAATAATTTTTTAAGTAATCAATATCTGAGAAAAATGCTCTTATTAGCACCATGTGCTGATTTTATTTCTTGAAACTGTCAGACATACTGTGTTATGGAAATTTGTACTTTACATTTAGACACTTTATTTTTACCACTATTTCAGATTTTTTACAACAGTATTACTATTTCTATTGATTTTAATATGTTTGAAATTATAGTCTTATTCCTTGAATAAAATTAATTATTGCATTATTTAAGAATAATAAATTTTCATAAATGAAGCTATGTATTTGTCAGTGGTTATATGTGATGTCAAGGTTTTGTCATCCAGAATGCCAGACCAATGAGAAGAGTTTACTGTGATGTACCAGTGCCTGTGGGAAGTTGCAACCCATTTCCTCTGATCTTCTAAATGCTCCATGTATCTCTCTCAATGTTTAGACAATCATAATTCTACAGTTATGTTATTGTTGTATAATGTCAGTGTCAATGCTTCTTTACCTTTCAAGTAGGAAAGCACACGTGCATTCACATACAAATTACACTGGTTTAAATTTTTCTTTCTTTTTTTTTTTTCCCCAGCTTGATAGGAGTAGCAAAACACCAGCTGGTACTAATATCCACCCTGACTAATAAAATAATGTAATACCAAGACAGATTTTCTATTTAATTAATACATCAGCAGAATGAACAGACCAACACAGAGTACTCTGACATTACATAATCTGAATATCAAACCTCCAAATGTGAAGCTGAACTCCCTTTCTAGTGCTACGAGGGTCCCTCAAGATTGAGTGAACAGATTACAACAGAAACAGTATCACTGTTTGGCCTTAAGGAAGTCCTTATGGTCTCAGTTGAAAGAAGAGAATTATTTTCTAGTTCTTTTTTTTTTTTTTTCAACTGATTCCTTCTACAGTGCAATTACTTTATTCACATTGTCTCAAACGTTGAATCATAGAATCATGAGCAGGAGCACCGCCCACTCCCTCAAGTTGCTCAAAGCCCCATCTATTGTGGCCTCGAACACTTCCAGGGATGGAGCATCCACAGTTTTTCTGGGCAACCGGTGCTTCAGCAACCTCATAGTAAATATTTTTTTTTTCCTAATATCTACTGTCTTACAGTTTTAAATCATCACCCCTTAGTCCTGTCATTATAATCCTATATAAATAGTCCCTCTCCATCTCTCCTGTAGACCTCCTTTAAGTACTGGAAGTAGAGTAAAAGGTTTCCATAGAGACTTTTCTTCTCTGGGTTGAACAATCCCAGATCTCTCAGACTGTCTTCATAGGAAAGGTACTCCAATCATCTTGTCATTCTCATGACCTTCCTCTGGACCTGCTCTAACAACTCCATGTCCTTCTTAGATTACAGGCTGAATAGCTGAACTCAGTTCTCTAGCTGGAGCCTTGTGAGGCAGAAAAGAGGTGTGGAATTGCCTCCCTCATCCCTCTGGCCACATTTATGTTTGATATAGCCCCAACAGACAGTAGGCCCTCTGGGATGCAAGCACACATTTCTGGTTCATGTTGAGGTTTTCAACCAACAGTATCCCTAACTCCTTTCCTGGAGGGTTGCTTTCAGTGAGCTTTTCTACCAGCCTGTAATAACAGTAATTTTAAGTAAAACATTGTGGTCGTCCTTCTGAATGTTATTTCTTGATGAAATAACAAACTTTGCTCTTCAAAATCTTCAATATCTTTTCAGGATTTTTAAAGAGAAGCAAAGAATATGGACTTTCTTTCCGAGTTTGGTTAGTATGTTTGTGTTTTATATTTTAGTTTCTGAACTATCAGGATAAAAAGAGGTCATATTTTCAAAACCATAAACATTTACAGAAATGTATATATCAAATATATTTCTAATATTTTCAATGAATGAGAATAGTGAAAAAAATTAAGTAGGATGTTTATTTAGATACAAATATATTCAAGGAAATTCAGATGAGAGAAAAAACATGGAATCGTACTTGTATTTTTTAATCACATGAATATAATGGACATTCAGGTACTGAGTTCATTTTTGAACTACCATTATGTGAAAGATCTGTTTAGATATCTAATAAACTAATTACCAATGTTAATTATTTTTTTCTTTATTCAGCCTCCCAAGGAAATATATTATTTCTTTGATTTTTATATTTTTTTAATTTTCTAACTTTTTTTTTTCTGGAAGAATACAATTATAGGTCTTTTGCTGAATCTGTAAAAAATTTTTTTCTTTCAGAATGTAATTAATAAGATGCATTACCTTGATACCACCTGTAATGATAGCACTTTAACTCACATAATATAAATCTGTAGATTCATCTTTATTCATTTAATATTAACATATGCATAAGAAGTCCAATTGAATTTAATGAAACTGAAATATATGCATAAAGTTAAGCATATGATAAGTGCCTTTCTGAATTGTTACATAAAGAGGAACATCTGTTACTTTGCTCTAAATCTTAATTATTTTATCATTCATCACTTTATTTCGGTTTTCTCTATCTGGGCAGGAGAGAAACATTTATCACCCATTTTAGCTGATATCTAGGTCTTAGTAGACTATGCAATCAGGTGTATTTTAGGACTGTAAAAGTTCAAGTGATGATATGAAGTCAGAGAATATGAGAGTAATTTTTGCTGTCTCTTCCATACTGATTCTAGAGTCTAGCCCAGACTTCTTAAAATGGTGTGTATTTGTCCTTAAAAATATTCACAGCAACTTGAACATCATTAGGGGATAGGTCTGGAAAAAAAAGCACGAAGTATATGGTGCATGTAGCATGTTGGAATCCAAAATCCCTAGACACATGCTACAGTCTCTGCAGAAAAATGAAAAAAAAGAGTCTTTGATCATTTTCTGGACTTGAGAACAAGAGCTCGAGCATGGCTTGTTGTCATTTAGCTAAACTCTTACTTTGCTGCAGTTGGGGAGCTGTCACTCATGCTGTCTGGTAGGAATAAGCAATGGAGTAAACAGTCCTCCAAACTGCCTGAATGTCATCTGGAAGACCACGAGCTAGTGAAGGCAAAGACAATTTTTAGGAAATTACCAACAATTACATAACATGGACTGTTTTGAAATGATATTTAAACCAGCTACTAGCTCTGTCTAATTTAGATCTCTCATGTAGCAAATGTAAGAAGAGAAGGGATCAAAACAAGCCGTTCAATAAATGAAAATTGTTTAAATCAAGAGGAAACATCAATGACACTCTAGCTAATCAGCGTCAGTTACATCAATATCTGCCTCACTTTGAATTCCGAAGTGTCTTCTTGGAATGAGAAAAAGCAAGATTTCTGATCTCTGAAAAGGTCAAGGACCTTGCTTCTCTAAGTCAGTGTTAACATAGTCATTCGGGAAGCAATAAGTATATTTTCTGCTTTTGAGTTTGTGTGAAAGAATTTAGCCCATGTTCAAGCACCAGAAAGCATAGCAGATCTATTTATTTTCGTCTTCCTTGGTTTGGATAAATAGTTCCATTTTATTTGGATCAGGAAAAAAAAATAGGAGAAATGTATGCAGTCGTTAGGGTAATCGTTAGAGAAAGTAAATGGAATTTCAAGTTTCCCTAATAAACTAGGAGATCTGTACTACAGATTAATGTCCTAAACACTATCTAAGAGTGAGGAAGATCTCAATGTCATGACTTTCTGTATTTTTTTTTCTTTTTGAGTAATGTTTAAATTGTGAATTTATCTTGAAAAGCTGAAATTTTAAAATGGTGGAAATAAGCTTTTCTGTCTTCTTCATTACATTCTTATCCCTTTTTTGGAGGAGTGGAGGGACAAATTATAGCAATGCCTTAGTGTGTGAACCATATTACATGAAATTGTGTTATAGATATTCAACTAAAAATATCAGGTCAGTCTGAAATCATAATACTTCAATAGTGTGGACTATGTGAGAAGTCATGATCCATTTTAAGTCAGACTTAGCAGAACAAAATAATGGACTGCAATTGTCATTTTTGCTGCTAATTATGCAAAGATGTTGGTTCCTAACTTCAGAGTTTTAATTTTCGTTACCATATGTTTTTTATAGCTACATATTTATTCTTGAACCCTCCCTCACCCTCAGAAACAAAAACAAATTCACTCAAAACAAAACAAATAAAAAAAAAAGAAACAAAAAATCATGATATTATGAAAGAACAGAGAACTCAGCAGAATAAAATCATGACTTTCTTATTATAGTCTTTATAAAAGTTTTGGTTGCTGTGGGGCTCAAAACAATTTCATTTTCTTATTTATGTCAGTGAATGCTTCTTACTAAAAAAAATAGAAAAAAAAGATAATAATATTAAGGGGAAGATGAAATTATTATGAAATTATTTAAATGGTTGTACTTCAGTTTAAATATTTTGAAATTTTATGTAAATATTCAGATTCCTAAGTGTTGAGCTAAAGGTGGTAGAACAATAAAGTTCAGTTTTTTCATAAATTGTATCAATAAAAAATCATTACATAGAAAAGCAGGAGAAAAAGTACACGCAGAATTTGATGTAACCCTAATGGAAAGTTACAGGCATATTCCGGTATCTAGGAAAATAGGGATCTAAGAACATATAAACAGCAACAAGTTAGTTGTTTCTAATGAAGGATATTCATAAATAATTTTGTGGTGAATGTGGTGGCCAGGGTATGCTGCCTAATTAATAATCTTAAAAAAAAACCAAAACAAAAAACTCACCTATAGAACTATCTAGCTAAAATTACTTTTCCTCTGAACATTTAATAAAAGTCATTATGTAAAAGGACAATGAAAAAAAAAACAGATGAACAGTGCACATCAATAACATAATATAAAATTATTTCAGATCTCATTATATTTTTGGGGGGTTAAGATGTTCCCGGCTTTAGCAATACAACCCAGCACTTGTGAGGTTAAACAAACAAAACATAAAAAAGTGCTGAGAAATGTGTTTCAGTTCTTTCTCATAAGAAATGACTAAATGTGAAATCTATTTGGTTTTTGTTGGTTTTTTTTCTAGACAAAATCTTCATTGAGATCCTCAAGTACCAAAACTGTAAGCTGCTGATGCATTTTATTAAGACACCTGAAATAGCTGAAATTTGACAAAGCCAAAGATCATGGTGTTTCCTTGTAATACTTTGTTTTAACTTTCTTCAAGACATTAATGCTTGAAGCATTAGACAGCTCTCCAGTGCTCTGAAAATTAAGGTCATTTTCTCCCTGAATATTCTCTTTTGGCAGTTGATGGCTACCCACATACCTACTCCTCTTTAGCTGTGCTTCTGCTGGACTATTAGGTGACTCCATCCACACTCAGTGGGTATCCATTGTGTCCTTCTATCCTGGCAACTTCACTGCTCTGAATACATTGTAAAGGATACTCTACCTTCCAGTACTGTCTATTCTGCCCCCCTGGTAATCACTCTCCTCCCTCACTATTCACAAGAAAGACTCAGTGTGTCTCCATTCTGTTTTTAATCGCTATCCTGGCCTATTCCTCTACTCTAAATTATTGCATTTTATTCCCCTGGTATCTCTCTCATCTCTGCTTTTCATCCTTAACTGCTCCGCTGAGCTCTCATGTTCACAGTTCATTTCACTTTGACTTGTCATGGATAAAAGTTCCACCCATAGTCCAGTAGTGAGCTGGGATTACAGCATGAGGCTAGCAACTGTCTCTGCTGGTCTGTCATTGAAGTGTATATCTCTATCTTTTATCAAAGACCATGACAGTTCTTCTCATATTAAAACCACATGCAGCATCCAACAGGTATTTGCTTTTGTGCTTTTTTTTTCTTTGTGCTAAAATCTTCAGTTGTTAAACGTTTTACGTTTTTATAAAGCAGACATCAAGTCAACAGTTTTATAAAACTGAATATATATCCATAAAAACTGAAGTGAGTTACATGGCATTAATTTATGTTTGCTTGTTTTTTTTTACTGTAAAAATATCACACAAATATCTGGCATATTTTGAATAGTCTTTTGATAACTCATATTTACTTTTCTGTTTATTTTTCTACTCTGTCAATGATAACATGCAGTAGTATACATCTTTCAAGATAAAATTCTAAGAGAATAAAATTCTGAGAGAATGAAGTTCCAAGCAAGCACTTTCTTTTCACTAGAATGATAATTACACTTATATTTGCATTTCTTGAACTCTTAACAATTAAAGAACTGCTTTTGGAAATGCCTTGGTTAAGCAAGAGTAGCCTAATCAACATGGAGAATATAAACTCCATTTGGAGAAAGACCTATATTGCTATTTACAGTATAACATATACATGCCTTCGACTTCCTGAAAAGGTAGGAGCTCAAGGAAAGGAAGTGAGGAAGATCATAGAACCACAGAACCACAGAACCATTGAATCATGGAATCATTGAATGGCTTGAACAACCTCTAGAACCATCATCCTCCAACCTCCCTGCTGCAGGTAGAGTTACCACCCTTTAGATCAAATGCTAGATCAGACAGTCCAGAAACCCTTCCAACCTGCCTTAAACACCTCCAGAAATGAGGCATTCACCACCTCTCTGGGCAGTTTGTTCCAGCACCTAAACATTCCCTTTGGAAAAAAAGAAATTCCCCCTGATATGTAACCTAAGTCTCCTCTCCACTAGTTTTAAACCATTCCCCCTTGTCATATCACCATACAGCAAATAGAGTAGACAGAAAATACTAATGACATGACAAGCTGTCTTTTAGAGCATACTCCATTAACGAGTTTCGCTATTTTCATCACAGTTCGTGGTCATCTTTCTATGCTCAGAAAGCTATGGGGCATCTAAATCAGAAAAATGGTATTTTGCTAGCTGTAAGCATAGACAGGCGTACAAGACAAAGTAGTTACAACTATAAGTGATGTAGACATATATGACTTATTACATAGTTTTACTGAAAGGGAATTTTAGTTTCATAGTTACCTTTAAGCTGATAAAACATTCTAAAATAGTTACCTTAGTATACAATGATTTAGAAAGTAAATAAATCTCAAAAGTTTGGGGGAATATATTATATTCTATTATAAATACTCTATTATAAATATACTCTATTATAAATACAATTTAATGATAGAATCATCTCACTGTCCAAAGATACAACAGTATGTATTCATTGCATTGACAAGTAAACAGATGAGGTTTTTTGAGCTGCATCTGAGAAATTAATTTTAAATTGTAATTTTCCTATTATATACTGACCAAACAGAAATTATTTATTTTTCTCTTTTCTTTTTTTTTTTTTTTTTTTTTTCTCAAAGCTGTTATATGTCTTCTACACTTCAAAATTCTCATTCTTCCATAGAGTATTTTTACTTTGAGAAAATGTTTATATACAGACCCAGGAAATATATCTAATGTTCTTAGAGTTGCTGGTTAAATAACAATTTCTTGATGCTATTCTCATGAAGGTCTTAATTATAGCGTATAACATTTTGGATTAACTCATCAATGGGCAGACATTTTAAATTTACAGTTTCAGACGGAGAGAATTACGTTTGCAATTCAGCACATGAAATGGGTCAAGCAGTCCAGTAGGGACAGTGGTACATTTTGGAAGAAGTGGTTAGCTATGCAGTCTTTGTGAAGGCATTATTTATTTTTCAGGCATTTTGAGGGCAGAAGGGTCATACTGCTCTTTTTAATGAACTTCTATATGTACTTTATTTACAGCATCAACAGTAATCAAAAGTACAGATTGCACTAGTGTTTGGGTGTTTGGAGACTTTTATTTTTTTCTTCTTTTTTTTTTTTTCCGAGAAAGATCTCCTATTGTTTTTAGCTATTCATGATCACCATTTAATGCTGAAAATGAGAAGTTTATTTCAAGTTGAAATTTCCTAATTCCTACTAATTGGATCTTGCTATGCTTTTGTCTGCTAAATTAAATAACTATTATGGAATACCATCTCATGGGTTTGTGATTAAGTTGCTTCTTAATCATCTTTGCAACAGACTATACATTGATTTCCTTGTGTTTCTCATTAGAAAGTGTATTAATCAGAGCAGAAAATACTCTCGAGGCAGTTTTCAGATGTTTTTGAAATGTTTTCTTATCCTCTTATAATGTTGCCTCTGATCTTTCCTGTTCCCTCTCTCCATTGTTTTACAATACTTGTGTTTCAAGTAGTAAATGGTCTTAGCGTTGTGACAGAGGTCTGGGAAATATTTTCTGCTTTGTATGGTGTGAATGTATGCAGACTGAACTATTCTTCCCTCTCCTCAGGACTAAATTTCAATTACACAGTACCTTGACTTGCAATATGTTGTAATCAGTGACCTGGGAAGTCATTTCTATGTCTATATGCCTAACAGTATTTTTCAAATAATTCTCTTGTCAATGTCATACAGGGAGCCCATATTACCTCAGGGTGTATGTTTGTTTTTGTTTGTTTTTTGTTTCTTTTATTCTCATCTTCGGTTATGAAGATGTAATTCTGGAGCTAAATGCACAATTTATCTACAATAAATCTCAGCCTATAACTGTTTCTATAGTATCACAATGGTTATCACTTCTTTTCCATCAATTTGTAGAATGGTAGCTGGACAGCCAGGATAAAAGAGAACAAATTATTTTAGAATGTGTTCTTTGATTTTGATCCTCTTCAGTTTCCATCTAAATGCAATTTCCTTCTAAACACTGTTCAAAAAAAAAAAAGAAAAAAAAAAGCCCCAGGCTTTTATCAAGCTTTCTTCCCTGGATGGAAGAAATTTGAATACAAATTTGAATAAATATTTAATTCTTCCTTCTAATATTGTCTAAACATTTATATTTCTTTCTCTGATTAGCCCAGCTATCCAACTTCGTTTTGGTTTTGTTGATTTTTTCTTTTTCTTCTCCAGCTACAGAGTTCCTCAGGTGTAATGCAGCTCATGTTGTACCTCTTACTTTGTATTCATTAGATATTTCTCTCAGAATTAAAAAAATAAAAAAAATTGCTTGTACATTTTTACATAGACTCTAAGGTGAACAATTCATCTTTCTTCAAGTGCAGAATAGTATTTTTATGCTTTATAGGCCATTTGTATATTTGAACTTCATTGAATATGAGGAATTAGATCATATTTTGTCAATGAAATATACTATATTGTGTTTTTATGTTAAAATTCTGATTTTTCACTATGAACATTTTTATAAAAATGTTTTAATGCAAAACGTTGGATTGAATAGATTATAGGGAGATTTCTCCTTTAAAATATTTAATATGAATGAATATGTTTTGTAGTTTTATTTATCTAACATGCAAATTTGAATAGAAAATTCCTTCTGATTATTACATTGGTAACTTCTCCAGTAAGGGATAATTCTTCAGTACGGATTAGTTATTGAGAAAAAAACTTCAAATTTTGGTAGATCATCAACTCCTTCACTCATGTACTGTATATTCGAAAGAATTTTAACTAATCCAATTTCAAATGAACCATTGTGTCATTATCCTCTTTCTATTAGGTAGATAGATATGTTTAGCAAAATCACTGTTAGATGGCATCTCTAGACATCTCTATATTCCTTTTACTTCTCTAATTATTTTTTGCTATACCACTATAAAACACGTATCAGACTTCTGTGCACTGTCTACAGTTATTCTATATTCATTCATCAGCTACCAAAAAAATGAAGAATTAGAAATGTAATGCCCCTCAATGTACAGAAAAACATACACAATTCTGTGTATGTGACCTTTTAAATATCAGACACTTGTGATCTTCTAGGGTGTTACACCCAGATTACGTTCACGGCCTCCACAATTCTGGTGGCCAGACTACCACACTGACATAAAACTATACATATGCAGTGTTGAAATAGTCCTCAACTATAAGTTATAATTAAACATTTCAAGATTGCTAAAAAAGTCATCATATTTTTTAATTTATTTGGAAGTTCATTTTCATTCAACATAAATACATTACCAGTGAATTTTCAAATGGAATGCATAGAGTTGTGATCAGATAGTCAACTCAAAAATCTTCTTGTGTCTCTTTTGTACTTCCATAAGCCATGTCTTACCAGAGAGAAGTATCCTTTGCTGCACCATCATGCCTTATTTATGTTATTTATTATTTATTTATTATTTATATTATTATTAATGAAAAACTATTTTGAAGGACGAGATACAGGAAGAGTAAAATTCCATAAGAAATATCTTATGATGCCTTGAGAACTCATTGAAAATTGCAGCCATATCCACTGAACCATACTGATGTATTTGTTTCACAAAAAGTCAAATATCTTGCTAGTTTTCGGTTTTCTATTTTTCTATATTTTAATAAAAATATTACTATTATTAAAAATAAAAATAAATTTTGTTACTTATATACGTTAATTATAGTATATATTTTCCGAGGGCTGCTCTAAAAGCGCCGGTTCCTGTTTTATTCTCTTGGCCCATGATGTCAGAGGCAGATGTCAGTGGCATGGCAGTAGAGGTTGAACTCTCCTACCCATATTCCATTATACTTTCTTGCTCTGCAACATATGGTGGTACCAGATGACAAAACAATGTCTGACATGGAAGTGTACATGAACGTGTAGAATTGAATTCTTCCATGTGGAAAAAATGTTCTTTATCTTCATCAATGCTTTCTGAATGTTTCTGGAGACAAACAGTAGCTGTCAGCAACTCTGCTGGTATAAATTTTTGTGAGTGTGGCTTGCAAACTCATGGTCATCACTGGCAAAAATGTGCTGCTAATGTGACTATGTTGAAAAATAGTGTTTGTAGCTGAGAATTTGCTTAATAGTGTAGTGTTGTTGTGCTCTTCATATCTGGTGTAATTTTCTTGGAAATGAATAGGAGTTGTTCCTTTCAGAGCAGCCTACATATATGAAGCCCAAGACAATCCCTCTTCACTCAGTGTGGCCCAGGTAAGACTAAAGATTGGACACCCATGGATTAGAATGCTTAAATGTTAAAGGTTTCAAATGGTATCTAACATAACTTGTTCTGCTTTTTATTTTATTTTTCTTTCTGTTTTGTTTCTTGTCATCAGAGCTCATGGGTTAATTGAAATAATTTTCTGACATGTTTCTCCATGAAATTATGTAAGCAAATTCTCAATTATACCATAATGAGTCTCAGTTAGAAAATATTGAAAGAAGACATCACAATTAACCATGGAAAATCATTGTCCTTAACCATGGTTGATTAGGATATAATTATGATTTTCAGAGTTTGTCTGTAGGATTTATATACCAAGATGCCATTAAAATTTTATGATGTGAGCTCTAAAGTATCCATGACAACAAGGTCTAGAAGTTCAAGTAAAAGTTTTAAAAAGGTATTTAAAAGCCAGACTTCAAGGAAAAAAAAAATAAAAAAAATAGAAAAACAGACTAATCTTGTATGAACGTCTGAATATTCCATAGCACTACATAAAATATCATTCTTGATATGTAACCTTTTGGCTTCGAACAAATTTTACAGAGTGCAGATTAATTTAAAGATTAACCTCCAAAGTACTAACTACTTTTTGTTTCATAAAAAGTCCATCTAGGAATAAAATCCTTAGTTTATATTTCCGAGTGACTAAATTTCAGTGTTAAAATGGATTTCCCACTCTTTTTTTTTTTTTTTAAGGATTTTTCTGCAACATAGATAATTAAGAAATGCTTACCCTGCAGTGTCTGGAAGGAAGTCAGATTTCCTGAACAAGTAGAACATTCATTAAAGAGGAAAACAAAAATGAACACTGCTGTCTTCAATCCGTTTTGCGTATATAAAAAATATGTGTGAGAGACAGAGTAACCAATACAGAGAAAGCACAATAAGATTCTGCTTGTTCATTAGGAGGCTTGCCACAAGAAGACTGTGGCCTCTCAGACAGAGGGCCTGCCTAGAAACATAGTGCTTCAGGCCTCTGGATGCAGGTGGTATCTGTGTTTTCAAAAAGACCCATATTTTTAAAAAAAGGATGAGATAGGATGAAGGATATGAACATCTCTGAAAGGAATTCTTGTTCTTAGATATTCAGTTCTTTTCAGGGACATCAAAGAGATAAAGAGATCTCAAACAAAATCAATATTATCCTCTGTCCTAAAAAAACTTTTCGTTATTAGAAATTCACAGATGATCTGTGAACCTTCCAAGGAAATTACAGGCTTTGGTAACAGTATGCCTGATAACTGAAGACTGAAAATGAAACTGGGATCCAAAGGAGGATTAGAAATCCAAAGATTGTAGATAAAACATAGTTCACAAGTAGAATGCACTGAAACACTGAGTGAATAACATAACCTCGTAGCCCTTTATATAAACACAAGTTCAATGCAAGAGCTCTTCTGCTTTTAAACAGTGTAACATCATCAATAACCAGTATCATCATAAACTTACAATGGTTTATCAATCCAGTCTAGAATCTTATATGCATGCTATGTCAGAAAAAGTAGTCAACATCAAGCTATTTATCAATAATCCAATTGGCACAATTGAAAAGATGCAGAGCAGTGTTGGGCATGAAATAGTTCTTGGGTCTTTAAAAACCACAAGCCTCGTGTGGATTGACTGAAGGATCTGGGATTGTTTAGTCTGAAGAGGAGGCTCAGGAGGACCTTATTGTTCTTTACAACTTGTGGTGAAGTGGCTGTTGACCTCTTTTATAACTAGCAATAAAATTGGAGGGAATGACCTCAAGTTGCTTTAGGGGAGATTCAGGTTGGACATTAGGAAATACTTCTCCTCCAAGAGAGCGATCAGGCTCTGGAATGGGTTGCTCATGGAAATGGTGGAGTCACTATCCCTGGAGATGTTAAGAAATGCTTAGATGTTGTACTGAGAGACATAGTTTAGTGGGAAATATTGGTGATAGGTGGACAGCGGGACTGGATGATCTTAGAGGCCTTTTTCAACCTTGGTAATTCTATCATGCTGTGATTCTAAAAGTGAAGTAAATTAGCTCTGATGAATTTGATATGCTATCATCATATACATCTGCTTTTCAGTTATGTACAACTAACATTTCTTGCTAAACTTTAATATTATATAGTGTTTCATCATGATGCTATTTGAGATTTTCATTTTTTCTTTCCTGAGGATTTTTTGTTTTATCATATTTTATAGATTCTAACATCTAATTACTGCCACCATGCAAACTTTCTCCCTTTATTTATGATTATTTCTATAATATCTGTGCTGTATTTTGAAATTAAAGAAATTCAGTTCATTTTTAACATCTGTAGTAGCCATTCTTCTTTTTTAAAAAATATATCTTAATGTATTTTCTAACCTGTTCTTCTTATATGTATGTTATACTTATTCAAAGAATCACACATTCACATTATTATTTAACTGTTAGTAATTCACAGGATTATCTGAATTTACGGTTTGTCCAATATGGCAGTTCCTTTCTACAGGAGTACAACAGACTTCAGACAATCATGTAGAATGTATCTGCATTTGGCCTCCAAAACAAGAGGCTCAATCAGGCTCCCTGAAAATTTCAGTACATGCATCTGCTCAGTGATGGACGGAGTAGAATCCTTAGCATCTGATGCAGTAATTTCAGTAATATTCTATGACTAATAGGAGAATAATCCAACTACAGATATATAGCACAGAATTAAATGGGGCATAAAAACATCCTAAAGAGCTCTCGATTCCTTCTTGCACAGATAATAATCAAGCCTGTAAGGCACCTCCAAAGATACTTGTAAGCTTCAATGAGAAATGAGTAGATGAGCATCACTGGAAAGTGCAAAGATGTCACATGTTATTTACATTATAAGATAAGACACATAAAGTCCCAGGAGGTGCTGAGCTTTAACTATAGTACTCATGTACCTTCATTGTCACATTACATCATTTAGAAGTTTACATGTGGGTTTTTTTTTCTTTTTTCTTTTTTTTTTTCTTTTTTCTTTTTTCTTTTTTCTTTTTTCTTTTTTCTTTTTTCTTTTTTCTTTTTTCTTTTTTCTTTTTTCTTTTTTCTTTTTTCTTTTTTCTTTTTTCTTTTTTTTTTCTTTTCTCTTTTTTATTTTCTCTTTTTTATTTTCTCTTTTCTCTTTTCCTTTTGTATATTTGTTTTTTTGGATGAACTTTTAAAATAACTATTTCTGGAGAAAGGAAATTTTCTATATTACGTATGTTAAAAAACAAGCAATTATTATGTTTGGGGTGATTGAAGCTTTCTTAAAAATCATTTATGCAAAATATAATATTTTCTAAAATACTTAGTTAATATTTCTCTAAACAATTATAAACCAAATGCCTAAGCATCAAGTGATGTGCTGTTTTATTTGCTAGCTCATATTCCTTCTAATATCTAGATATAACATGCAGTTGTAACATGATGATTTATCTGGGACAAAAGAGGTATAGGTTGAGCTGTGTTTCAGAACCATGCTTTCCACTGTATTAAGAAAAACGCTATTCTTGACTGTTACATTTAAGATTACCTACATACCCAAACGGCTACATAACATATATTAGTGAGAAAAAAGTCATAAAAGTAAAAGTAAAAAAAAATGTAACTGTAATGCTATATGCAGTTTTGCTTTATTTTTGCTTTAATTAAATGCCATCTATGAGTGTTGTAAAATGGATGTCAGATTCAGCAGTTAGTTATCCTCTTGCTGACCAAAATATGTCTGAGAACCACCTGAAATATGTCAGAGATGAACTAAACCAGTCAATTTCAAATGAAAAATTAAACATATTGTTAAAACAAGTTCTCTTTAAAACTAACTAGCAAGCAAAGAGTACATTTTTAAATGTGTTCTAATCATAAATATATTTTTGTTAATGGTTCAGTCCAAAATCAAATACAGGGATAGCAGAATACCTTTATATTATTTCAGGTAGAACTTTTATCTGCAGGACCTAATAGTAATTAGAAATCTTAAGAGTTAACAAGTATTAATTTTTGGCAGAAGGTAGGCAGATTGTATTCAAATGGATACAACCATAGTACATTTGTCAATTAGTGATGTTAATAACATTTTTCCTATTAAAAATACACTACGTATCAGCAGTATAAAGGATGCCCATTCTATGCAAAACTCCACAGGAAACTATTGAATTATTCCATATCAAGGTTTTCTTCATACTAAAACTTCAAATATTTATTTTAGAATAAAAGCTTAAAAGAGTTGATAATAAAGCAGTGTTAGGGTTTTTTTTTGTTTGTTTGTTTGTTTCTAGAGGTACGTTTGTATAATTCAAAGTCAGCTATGAAACTTCTAGTCTCAATAACATGTAACTCAAGAAAATTTGAATACAATTATTTTTCTGTTGAGTTTTTTTACACAGCTATGGTAGGTTGATGAAAATTGATTTTCTAAAACTTATTAAACAGAAAGTTCCAAAGTTTGATCCCTTTTGCTTAGTGTATCAGCAGCTGAGACTTAGCTATGGCTTTGTTTAAAGATTTTATCTCAACTTAGCATACAAATCATTCAGAGAGCATCACTTTGCACCCCTTTGTGTCTGACTGTTAAACCACATTGTTAGATAACTTTTCATGTTAGACTAGTAAAAATATATATATATTATATATACTCATATATATATATGTATATTTATTTTCAATAGGATGCTCTATAATGCTTTCTAAGGCTTTCTCTCTAACTCCTTGGTTTCATAGGAAGATCTTCAACAGCAATTTAATTATTAATGGTGTCAGCTGCACAGGAAAGCCTGTTCTTAAAATTATCTATAATCACTCACATAATAACTAACACACTTTCTAGCCCTTATTATCAGCAATAGCAATTCAGTAGATATTTTATACCTTTCAAGGATTGCTGGTCAGCCAGTGCAATGATAGAATGGAATAGAAGAAAAGAATAAATAAATAAATACTGACCAGTATGACTGAATTCCCTGTTTTATGAGTATTTATTGATAATTTCCTTTTCATTGAGTTGCTCCAAGAAATGATGGTTGACTTTACATTTCTTCTGCAGAGATTTTTTGGATTGTTTAGAGGCATCATGGGCTCTAAGCTGCAAGGATTACAAGGCGGTGGGTCATCAAACTGCAGGTAATGCTTTGAGGACTAGCAAGCTCAACGTTGTTGAAGACAGGACTATGAATCTCTACCAGCCAGAGTAGATGAATGGGTCTCAACTGTTTCCACCTGTACTTTATGTTAGTCCTGTGTGTGACTGTTGCTGAATACAGCCCTTAACCAGGGCATCCTATGTTTCCAGTCATGTCACTGTCCTCTCTCTACCTTCATATGTCTATGTGTCTCTGTCATACAAGCTAATCTTTGCCACTCATTAGACCTACAAAAGGAAAATAGCAGCCATACTCTAGCCTTGGAAGAAACCCCAGGACTCTGGGTGGTCACACCACCTCAGCTGGGGAGCAGACCCAGCCATGGGTGTCAGACAGTTCCTCAAAGACAGGTGGGCCAAGACCAGGCTAGGTTTTTGGCCTGGGGCAATTGTGACCATGCCAAGTGAGTAAAACCTGTGATGTGACTGAACTGGAAGTTGAGCCAGGCAGTTGGGATCGGACTGAGACAAAACTGGGGTGTCAGCATGTGAACTGTGGTGACTCTCAGTGAGTCCTATGGCTAGGCAATGTGGTCTCATGGTTGTGCTGCAATAAGACAGGAGTTGTAGTTCTGGTGCAAGCTCAGTTTAATAGAAATTCCCATGAGAAGGTAGAACAGATTCTCAGTGAGGCCTTTCAGACTTCGCCCTGAATAGCCAAATCCCCAGAAACAGATGGACATGACCAGGATTGTAACAGGATATATACTGTGGAAGATGTTGTCTTCTACATACTACAACCAAACTAGTGACAAGTGTCTTCCTTTTTCACACTGCTTTGCTAAACAAGTACTAAATATTTCTTTTCATGCCTCAGGCATGGCCCACACTTGATCATGCTGTGACCTCAATTACAGTGGTCTAACAGAAACAGCTGAGGTAAACAGATGCCAAAATCAGGATGCATAACTATCTTCTTACCAAGTTACTTATATCAGCATGGGGTGATATTGTATGAAGCCTTTGAATGACTGCATGTGCCATCTGCTATTCACTTGCAAAGTAGTGTGTTTTTGCTTAGCATCCCTCCACACTTACAAGCAGTATTCAGCTGGCCTCAATCACTAAAAGGAAGAAAGTGAGCTATTCCTTATAAAAACAACTGTATTTGGTATTATATCATGACCATGTGATTGTAATAAGTGTTTAATGTTGAAATGGGTTTTCAGATCATCTAGAGCTTACCTGTCAGCAAGCTAACACTGTCAGAATCATAGAACCATTAAGACTGGAAAAGACCACGACATTTATGGAGTACTGCTACAAAATCATCACCAGCATTAAAACATGTTCCTCAGTGGCACATCTACATTTTTCTTGAAAACCTCCAGGAATGGTGGCTCCACCACCTCCCTACACAGCCTGTTCCAATACCTCACATCTCTTTCTGTAGTCTGTCATCAGTACTCACTACTTTATTGCCATTCTTTGTAACATTATTTATGGAAGTTTAAAAATAGTTGCAGGTCTGGCTAAGGTTGTGCAGTAAGCTTTTATCAGTGTAGAAGTTTAAATTTTGCAGGCTCTATGGTGATCTGAAGACTGAATACAGCAATGGAAAACATGCTGTTCCCTAAACAAGATATGCAGTTGGATGAGATTGATTTACTGAAGCACAAATCAGCATTCTGACTTTTAGAATATATTAAAAAAGATTCAAGCCTAAAGGCATGTATAAGTATGCAGCAGTAGTTCCCTGATGCCTTTCAAAGTGTAATTTACTAGTCAAAAGCAAAACAAAATCCTATGTAGAAAATATTTTTAGTACTTTTAAAGATGTTTTGTATCATGCATAATGATGTGAATGACTTTTAAAATAAAATTTATTTGATAGTAAGTCTGTTAGCATTCTTCTTATACACTACTCAGACTTTCAATATAAATTTTTATATCTGAAAATATATAAAACTTTCATCTTCTACTTTTTTTTTTTCTTTTCCCCAGGACTGATTTCCAAATCTATTATTTCTTTTCCCAGAAATGTTGCTTCCATATTCAGACGTTAAAAATATTTCATAGCACTGACTTCCCTTCACATTCTGTTCAAGACCACCCTGGAAACAATTGCTGTCAGCGTACCAGTCCTCTTGTCAATAGCTACTGGCCTCAGCTGCTGACAAAACAATAAAGTAAGAAAAGTAGTGTCTACATGTATAATTGTAGGACTGTGGAATTTTATGAATAGAAAAAGAAAACTATTGGCTAGAAGCAAATTCACATTCAGAAGAAGCAAGCACATTTGATGTAGAAGAGAAAATGCAAACCCCAAAAACATATTTTCTCAGTAGAAACATGATGTGATCATCAAGTTTTAAAGCATAAGAAATAAACTTTTGGTGCTAGAAGCAGCAAAACTTTAATGACGGTTTGCTGATCAAAAATTGAAATCTATATGCCACCAAAGTGGCATAATTAAAGTATTGTGTGAACATAAATATATTGGTTAGTTTTCTTTGTGGTTAATAATAAAAACAAGAGTCTGTAAATATAAATAATTTTTCACTGATTTCTTAACGGAAAATAGTATTTGAGATATGGCTTTAGTAATATCTCACTTCTGTTTAGAATCCTCATTTTATATCATTCAAATATAAAAAATATTTTTAAGGTGGATTTCATTATACCTCTATCTTGTGGCATTGTTCTTCATTTCATCTGATTTACTGCTAGATTTTTAATAAAAAAAGTCAAGATGTAAATGAATAATTTAATTTATAATGTTCGTATATAATGAAATAAATAAATCAAATATACTATTGATTACTGCAAAATTGAATTAAAATTATCGTTCTCCACTGGTGATAATATTTTACTTTGACAGTATTTTGTTGGCTTTGCATATATATGTTATTTAAATCCAGGACTCATCTCCTATCACATCGATTTCAAATCACCGTAAATTTTTGTTTTAATTTTACTTCTGAGATCTGCTCTGAGAACAGTAGTACAAATAAGAATATTTGCATGCATAGAGTTCTGACTAAAACCAAAACCTATTTGCACTAAAATCTATATATCAAGACTCCAGGAAAAATAGATCTGTGAGAAGGAATGATGATTTTTCAAATGCTGATAGTTTGGATTAATAAAAATTCACTAATTACCTTCTGAGATTCTAGAAATGAATTGTGAACTTCTTCTGCCCCCATCATTTTAAAGTGATTGCATTACAAATATATTTCTTCACATTAAACAAACAAAAAAAACCAACAATCAAAAGTCTTTTTCCTGCTAATTACATTTTAAAATGATTGAACTAATTGACTATATTGTTTCAAGAGAGAGGTAGTTAACCTCAAACATATGTATACTTTAGGACAGATCCTATCAACCTGAGTTAAAATGAATGTATGTTTGACGATCTGGTGTATATTAATAATTTCACTTGGTAAACTGCCTTAAATAAATCAAGTTGTTCAAGGGTTCAAAATAACAATCCCAGCAAATGATCTATTGGCTTCTTTGTAATGTTAGTTGGGTCAATGTATAACAGAAGGCACAGGATAGTTAACACTTCAAATCAAGTACTTCAGTATTTTTACTATGTGGCATACTAAGTTTTTCACATTTTTCTGGGTTTTCTCCTAAAAAAAATGTTTTGAAGTAATTTTCTACAAACAACTTATTAATGGGACTGCAGCCTTTGTACTATGAAAACGTGAGTTATAACATCTTTTTAAAGTTTCTGCACATTGTTTGACTGAACTAAGATATGACCAAAGTATTGAGCAAAAGGAAACACAGAATGTACGTGATGGTAATGACATTTTACTTGTCTCCTTAAAGTTTTAACAATCTAATCAAAGTAAACCAGTTAATAATACTAGAAGTGCAAGTGACTTACAGTGACAATACTTCTAATTCAAATTAAAAAAAAAAAAAAAAACTTTAATAATACAGTGTAAAAGTTTATGAATATGGATGGGTTACGCAAGTAATTGTTATACAGTATAGTTAAAATTTGAACACACCTAATGTAGTCTGAAGAGAAGATTCACTTGATCCTTTCACATAGTCTTTTTCAGAAGTAGCTAACTGCATACCATTAGACCAAAAGACAAGCCATTGATTCATGCAAATCATCTCCTTCTGAGTTGAGAATTTGCTAGAGGGCCTTGCCCAGTGGGTAGTGGTTAATGGAGTTAAGTCCAGCTGGCATTCCGTTATGAGTGGTGTCCCCCAAGGATCGGTATTGGGGCCCATATTATTTAATATCTTCATTGATGATCTAGACAAGGGGACTGAGTGTACCCTCAGTAAGTTTGCAGATGACACCAAGCTGGGAGGATGTGTTGATCTGCCTGAGGGTAGGGAGGCCCTTCAGCAGGATCTGGATAGGCCGAATAGCTGGGCTGAGGTCAATGAGATGAGGTTCAATAATGCCATGTGCCAGGTTCTGCACTTTGGCCACAATAACCCCATGCAGTGCCATAGGCTTGGGACAGAATGGCTCGAAGACTATATAGAGGAAAAGGACCTGGGGGTGTTGGTTGATGCTCGGCTTAACATGAGCCAGCAGTGTGCCCAGGTGGCCAAGAAGGCCAGTGACATCCTGGGCTGTATTAGGAATAGTGTGGCCAGCAGGAGCAGGGAGATGATCATCCCCCTGTACTCAGCTCTGGAGCGGCTGCACCTTGAGTACTGTGTTCATTTTTGGGCCCCTCACTACAAGAAAGACATCAAGGCCCTGGAGCGTGTTCAGAGAAGGGCAACAAAACTGGTGAGGGATCTGGAGCACAAGTCTCATGAGAAGCGGCTGAGGGAGCTGGGATTGTTTAGTCTGGAGCAAAGGAGGCTCAGGGGAGACCTTTTCACACTCTACCACTTCCTGAAGGGAGGCTGTGGTGAGGAGGGGTCAGCCTCTTCTCCCCAGATAACTAATGACAGGATGAGAGGGAATGGCCTCAAGTTGCACCGGGGAAGACTTAGATTAGATTTGAGGAAAAAATTTTTCTCTGAGAGAGTGGTCAGGCAGTGGAATGGCCTGCCTAGGGAGGTGGTTGAGACACCATCCCTAGTGCTGTTCAAGAAACGTTTAGATGAGGTGCTAAGGGATTTGATTTAGTAGCTTAGTGGGTAGGGATGGTGGTAGGGGGATGGTTGGACCAGATGATCTTGTAGGTCCTTTCCAACATAATGTATCTATGAATCTATGAATCTATGAATCTACTTTCAACATCCTTCACAGTAACTAAAAATTATTTTAAGAAATAAAATCTGAAGGATCTATAATGTATTTTTGTTTTTAGACCCAGATTACATATGTCAATTAAATGTATATGTGTGTGTTTATGTGTTCTGGTTTATGTACGTGGCAATTTCTGTTGATAGCTCTGTTTAGCAGTTGCAAACCTCAAATGAAATGTCTGAATGCACTCTTGAGCTGCATGTATTTTGACACTGCAACTGTTCTTAATGGGTTTCCCACGTGCCCAGTGGAATATATTCTGCCTTGTTGGCGGCCAAATGCACACACACATAAAATACTTTGGTTTTTCTTTTTCTTTTTTTTTTTCTTTTCTTCTATTCAGGTAGTTCTTTGGAATATGCAAATCAAATGATCAGAGATGTCCTTGAAATAATGGGGCAATGAAATCTCAGAGGAGGGAGCTTCTGTAGAATGAGGAGAAGGTTTAGATTTAATTTGCACAGTGGCAATCTAAATACACATTGTTTTGGCAAATAGTGTGCACTGAAATGGAAAAAAGAAGTCTCTTACAGAGACAATGCAACTGAAAGATGAATAACAGTGTGGATGGTCCACGATGAGTGTTCTATAGGTTTACTGAAGGTAGAGGAATCCTGGCAAACCTTCACTGTCTTGCAGATTTTACCTTTATGAGGGACAATATGCTGTACAAGAACTCTAATCAAGTTCTTGACTACATCATGTTTATTACTTCCCAATTTTATAAAAAGTCCACCAGAGTTAAATGCTGTATTTCTAACTCTGAAAACATTTATTTCTGAGTCATGGTTCCACACTGTGATGTAAAAATATAATTTAATAGGCTTTACCTAGTTATGCCTCATGGCTCAAACATTCGTGCAGTTGCCTGACTTTTCAATGATCTTTCTGACAAATGGTAAAATGGTTTGCATACAATACTTTTTATCAAAACTTTAGAAAGAGTTACAGTGTTCAGTCAAGCCATATTATCCGGATATTTAATTTAAATGAAGAAATTAACACAAGCTGTGTATAGACATAGCAAATAGAAAGGATCAGCTAGAGGGTAACTCTGAATAGAAATCTAACCTGTGAGCTTCTAATGACTGCCTCCCTCTGCTAACTGTAAGGAGATCATAAAGACCTGATTATTTTATTATTCAGGTAATAACTTTTCATTGAAGCTATGCATAATTTCCCGTTAAGGAAAATAGATTTCTTCACAGTTGTCTATAAATAACTGGTATTTCCTAAATGTATTTTTATCAGAAAGAAAAAGACCTCATCTGTAAAAGACCACAGTATGATGTTGCCAGAAAATTTAGAAATATGTATGTAGTTCTCTGATGGTTTACAATTCTTTCTCATACTTATTTGTACAGGCCTTATGAAGAACAGCTAAGGGAGTTGGGATTACCCAGTCTGAAGAAGAAAAGGCTTAGGGGAGATCTTATTGCTCTCTATAACTACCTGAAGGGAGGTTGTAGTGAGCAGGGGTCAGTTTCTTCTCTCTTGTAAGTGGTGATAGGACTAGAGGGAATGGCTTCAAGTTGTGCCAGGGGAGATTGAACCTGAAAGAGTGGTCAGTAAATGAAATTGGATACCCATGCAGGTGGTGGAGTCCCCAGTACTGGAAGTGTTCAAAGTGTTTAGACATCGTGTTGAGGAGCATGGTTTAGTGAAAACTATTGGTGATAGGTGGACAGTTGGATTGGATGATCTTAGAGATCTTTTTCAACCTTGGTGACTCTACGATTATATGATCTTAGAGATCTTTTTCAACCTTGGTGACTCTACGATTATATGATCCTATGATATTTCAACGAGGATTACAGAAGCTGAGAATCTTGTGTCTGTGGTAGCCTGATTCATACTGAGGACCTAAACTCTTAAGTAACTTACAAAAGTAATCAAATGATAATCCCTCTCTGAGAACAACTTATTGTGTAAGCGTAGTTAATGGAAGAAAGCAGTTTGAAAGAAAAACACAAGAATAATATTATGAAGAGAGGAAGTGTGGTAAATGGTGTACTCACAGCTTAGCTTCATAGGAGGAGACTGGGACTTGCCATGCAATTTTTAAAAGTCATTGAAAGCTGCTGAAGAAACATTGAAGAAAAAGTCTCCTTGACTAGGAGGCAAAAAGGTCATATTAAATTCATCTAATCTGTAAAATTTGTTTTGGTGTGTTCAGGTGTCATTGTTTAATGAGCTGTTATGATCCATTTTATTATTTTTACATTATATTAAATAAGATGCAGAGTAGACAATGGAAGATTTGTTATCATGCTTATTTATGAATCTATGCATGTATGCACGTGTGTGTGTGTGCGTCTTTACGATAGATATATAAATAAAAGAATGCATTTCTACATCAAGAGCTCAAGATTACATTAAAAGGTTTCAGTATGTAGGATTAGAACTGCTGCAAGGCCAAGAATTATGTTAATGGAATATTTCATTTTTCAAAATAAGTCAGTGATCAAAATCAGACTGAATTCATTAGAAAACAATTCTGTGAACAAGAAGCTTCCCAGAAGCTGATTAGTAAAGTCAACATTGCCAGTGCTGTTGCTATTAATAACATTAATGTATCTGATGAGAATGTCAATTTTATTTAGCACTGAAGCAAGTTCCCACATTTATGGCTGATTTGGTGCATTCAAATGAAATCACAGAGTTTGAGTTGTAGTGAGAGGCTTAGTAATTTTAGCAGTGATATCTCCAGATGGATTTTCCTGAGGGATTTAGGTATGAGACAAACTTCAAATAGAACATGAATTCTGCAACCTTTCAGATGCCAAAACACAGATGTAAATAGCTTAGGCTACAGGCAATAGAACCTCCATGCTTAGAACTGAATAGCGTTGTAGAAGGTCAATGAAGTTCTTGCAAGTTTTATGAAATGTAGAAAAATGAAATGTAGAAAAAAAAATTGGCTGGACAGAGTAAAATTTAAGATATAATAGCCTTTATATATGCATATGTTAAACAATATATGCCCTGGTGTTGGGCACTTTCAGAGATAGGCAAAATATTTCAGTGTCTCACCTCCCTCACAGCTGACAATGGTTTATGGGCTATACCATGCTATGGGGGTATTAAAACTAATAAGGAGAGTTTGATCACATCATCATTATTGAGTAGATTGCATTAGAGGAGGTGGCATTACAAATAGGGACTATATATATACATACACACACACACACACTATATATATATATAGGTATATATAGAGAGATGGGAAAAGCAAATGTATGTATAAATAAGGAACGTATAAAAAAGACATTAATTTTATTCACTTCACTTTGTTTACATAAATTCATTTATGCTCCATTCAACAGTCATGTTGAATGTTAAGAAATGAAAACTTTTATTTTCTAATTCCAATACAGATAATTTCAGGAAATAAATAGGTAAATAAATAGATGTTTTGTTTTGTTTTGTTTATGGCTTTTCTCAGATTTAGGACTTGCCAACTCAAGAATACTTCAGAGATCATAAATACACTTGACAGTTGCAAACATAAATATGTAATTTGTGTCCTAATAGCAAAAACCTGTACCTGACAGTTAAAAACTGTCCACTTCTGACTTAAAAACTTGCAAACAAATCATGAACCTGTTTCCAAGGCCGTATAAACTTATAAACTTCAAAGAGAAATTGGTTTTCATCCGTCTATGCGGAAGATTTCTCTTGTAATTGCTACAAGTGTAGAGATCCATTTTTAATATTCTAGAAAGAAATAGGAGAGATTAAAACACGAGGAGTGTATGGAAAGTCTTTATACTCTGTTCTTAACTCATTCCCTTTTGAAATATCAAAATAAACATTAAACTATGCTAGTTTTCCAAAGATTTCCAAAATCTTAGCACTACACAAGTCCTTCTCTTCTGAGAGTGTACTTTGAAAAGGGCATTGAAACCCTCACATTTTACATTACAATAATATGGTCTAAATTAAGAGGACAGAAAGCAATATCATAATTGTCCTTTGGCACAAGACAATAAATAATTTTATTTAAAATTGAAAATATCCATAACTATTTCTACAAAAATTTGCCTTTCTTTCTAGTTGTTATCAGTTCAGGAAGATGGTTTTGCAGTGTGAGCATCTGACATACATAATGGCTTGAATGGCTTCTTTTTGTAAGAATGCTTCAGTTAAACACTGTCTGTCTGAACCTAGAAGGAGTACTTTTGAAGCTTCAAATTTATTTCACACCTAGAATATACTCCATCATCATATTTTTGTTCATAGTTTTTTTCTGAGGCTAGGCATGGAAAAAGAGACATTTTTCAGTAAGTATACACTCAGAAAAAGTTGAAACTGCCTATGTAACAGTGAAAATTCTTGTCAGTTTAGCACGTGTTACTGTAGGGTGGATAATTATAGAGAATGGAATTCAGAGGAAATAACACAGAGGAGAGTATATTTCTGTAAGGATTACTCACCTTTTATGATAGTTGAGGCTCACTGATGAGTACACTAGGGTGGTCAGCCCTTAAATGGGGGTCTGGGAGAGGTGGAGCCAGGCTCCACCCCTTCCAATCACACAGGTACATTAACTTCACCTGTGGCCGACTCAGTGCTCACCTCAGGTGATCAATCAGTGGTTCAGGCTGTGATTCAACAGTTCCCAAACAGTTACCTAGCAAGTTTTATTAGAAATCAAAATTTCTGACTAAGAATGGATCATCTAGGGAACGGTAACAATAATTCAAATTTATTCAAAAGAGAAATGTTCATTGCAGTCTTATAAATATCTATATATAAACATTTATCTATTTATTTTTTTTTTAATAGAGAAGCGCTATTCATGCTTTTTCTTGAGATTTATGATTAAAAGTAAGGCTTCTAAAATGTCAAAAAGAAATTTTTTTTTCACCTCTCTCAACTATAAGAACAACATGAATATAGATTTTGCTAACATTTATGCTGAACACTATAGCAGGAAAATAGATTAAGCAATGCTGCATTTATGCTTGCCCGTGATTGAATTTTTCATGTGTGATTGATGATAGTTGTAAGTGAAAAAGAGATGGTGCTATGAATTCTTAGGTCAGTTGGTAACATAAGCAGACTGTGATAAATGGAAATCTACTGGTTTGAAAATGTTTAATGAAATGCAGTTGTTCTGTCTTTTTTTTTTTTTTTTTTTTTGGTGTTCCCAAAAATGTAGTGAAATGCTTACACAATGTTTTCTTATCCATAAACTGCCCATTTCATTAATTGTAGGATCACATTCTGCAAAAATTTTACTAAATTACTGCAGCTCATAGTTACTATTATGATTAAATCTTTTCAGTAATTTACTATAACCAAAATTTAAAATGCATCAAAACATATTAAACAAATATTAGGCATTTTGAGGTTATTAATCAACAAAGAAAAGCAACAATATTCCATACTTCATATATATGTAGGAAGTTGCAAACAAGTACTTAATACAGTGTATTTTATATGTCCCTTTTATTTATTTTTCTACTTGGAAAAAAATTCTTGACAAATATAGAAGTTTTACTCATGTTACAAAACATCTGTTTTCTGTTTGAAACAGTGGACATTTCTACTTTGCTATTCTCTTTGAAATTTTTTGGTCTCATGGAGCAGGAGTGATTTCTGACAAGAAGGATGAACTTTAAAAAAGGATAAAAATTTGTTAGAGACAACCTTTACACAGAATCACGAAACTGTAGGGGATGGAAGAGATCATCTAGTCCACCTCCCAGTGAAAACAAGCTCCTTAAACCAGGGTGCACAGGTAGGTGTCCAAGCAGATCTTGAATGTCTCCAGAGAAGGAGGATTCAAATCTCCCATTACTTTTAAGGCTTCCAAAACAATATTACTGCTGTTAATTAACCACTGTAAGAAATTATTTGGAACAATTCATGTAGCTTTTAAGCAGTAGTCTCATTTCCTACTTGGTTTGATAATTTGTTCATTTTGACAGGTTAGGTAACTGGACCAGATTTACTTCTCACAGTGAAAACTTCAGTTCAGCACTATTATGTCAGTTTATTTGGTTCTTCTTTGTTTCAGGCATATCTAAAGACAACTGTGTACATTCTTGGACATGAATATGAAAAAGATTTCCTTTTCATACATCTGTAGAACTCAGAAATGTTATGCTCTATTCATGATACTCTGGCTTTTGAAGTGGAAGATCTGAATGCATGGCTTTCCTCCATTCAGGAAAGAAAAATAGTTGTTCCGAGACATCAGAAGATCATTAGTGATTTTTGTAGGAGAAATAGAAACAATACAGTGATTAATATGCATTTAAACACATTTAATCTGCTAGACCATTTTTTGACTATAAATCGCAGAAGTCTGAAAGCATAAGAAATATATAATTTTTTTTGTGTGTCTGTGTGGCTCTCCACACAGCATAATATCGTTATTAATACAGAGAATGAAAAAGTCTTCATACTGTGTAATCGTTAATGTATTAGGTATTATGGTAATACACGTAATGATTAGATCAGCTATATTTTCCACTGTGTGTTCCAGTATTTCATTTTAAGTTTATCGGGGTCAGAAAACTGTCAGTGAAATGGTTGTTATTGTCTTCATGTGTGACTGATGGCTCATTTTAAATGTGCCAGCAGCATGATTCTATCAGAAGTGGCATAAGATGTATCAGAATATTTTAATAATATACACACTGGTATTGTACTTGTTTTGAACAAAGCTGATGTTCATTTGACTTTTAGCATAGAACTGAACAGAATAAGGACTACTAAATTATACCACGTCACTATTATGTTCTACTTACATAAAATATTAACAAATAGAAATCTACATAAATAAACAACCAAACCCAAGAGCTCCAGTATGGGATTTAGATTCCAAATGAGGGAAATCTCTTCCTGCAGGTTACATACAGGTGATCATTTGAAATTAAGTTCTCTAGGAGGTGTAGAAAACAAGATAACATTTATTTGATCCTGTTTCATTTCTTATAGAAATATTTTTGTATTTTAAATATAAATATTTTAAAAGCTTTATCTCCTGGAAATTTGAAGAACTGAATATTATCTTAATATTTTGCTTTTAAGCAATCTCAGAGCTTTTAAAAATAAAACTCACAAGCATTACAAATAAAAAAGGAAAAAAAAAAGGTAAATTTTAGTCCATTGTCCTGAGAAATCTGTATCATTTATGTTGCTGATTATCCACTTTGCAGTTTGGCTGCTGTTTTCCTAAAACATCTTGAGTGCTTGATGTCTAAGAGTTTTTGAATGCATATATGAGTTCTTTCCTATGCTTGACTATGCTGTGATTCTGGAATGTTGGTTTCATAGTCTTATGCAGAATTCAGTTAGGAATTCCAAGGAAGAAACATTGCTCACTTCAGAAGGAGCTCAAAAGGAGCTGACTGCAGAAATAGAGAACCTGAAGTCTGTTCATCTATTTAGGCCTTTTCAAGGAGCGTTCAAGTTTCAGGAGATGAGATCTCTGCATAGATAACTTCTGACCTCAACTGTTCCATGGTTCTTATCATCTTTTTCTTTATGCTTACTTACTACAGTTATTTTATGATCTCTTCATTTTCTTTCTAAATACTGTGATTTTTCTGTTTTGTTATCAATAAAAACATTTGTTACTGTTACAAATAGTTAATTCCACAGAAAATATCTACGGTTTTTATGTCAAATCCAGCCCATAAGAAAAGAGAAGGGTTGACTAGATTGGTGAATATCCCCCATTAGATTAAGATAAAACAATATACAGAGAACTGCACACAAACATTGATTTCAAGAAGAATCTATAAACTACAATTACTCCCAAAATATTAGTATCCTAATACTTTGAATCCATCTTAAACTATGTGGCAAACCTATGCTACCTTAAGGAATCAAAACTGTAAACCACCCTTTCTTTGGGACAGTTTAATCGGTTCCAGGCCTCCTGGCTGTGGACTGGTCCTGCCTATCTCTGAGGGAAAAGCAGATCCTAGCCCAGGAGCTGGCAGGGCTCATTGAGAGAGCTTTAAACTAGATATGAAGGGGGAAGGGGAGAAAATGTTGCTTGGTAAGGTGGAGCAACTACTTCAGAGTTGTCAACTAGATCTGATACCCCAGGATCATCCTGTAGGACCTTGTGAGGACACCCCAGAGGATTTACCATTGCAAATTCCCACCTGAATTCTTGCATCCCTTTTGCGGGCATCTGCACCTGCTGCTTCCTTAAGGTGTCTGTAAACAAATGCGGTGCAGCATGGGAAATAAACAGGAAGAGTTAGAGACCTGTGTGTAGTTGCAAGGCCATGATCTCACTGTGATCAAGGAGAAATGTGATCATGGAGAAATGGTGGGACACCTTGCATGACTGGAATGATGTCATGGATATCTGCGTGCCTTTAGGAAAGACAGGAGTGGGGAGAGGGAGCTGCTCTTTATGTGAGAGAGCAGCTAGAATGTAGAACTTCACCCAGAGGAGAGTGATATACCAGTGGAGAGCTTGTGGGTGAGAATTAATGGAGTGACTTGTGTGGGTGACACAGCTGTGGGGTTGTATTATAGGCCCCCTGATCAGGAGGAGGAACTTGAGACCATCTACAAGCAACTGGAAGTAGCTTTATGATCCCAGGTGCTGGTTCTTATGGAGGACTTCAGTTATCCAGATATCTGTTGGGAAAGCAACATGGTCAGGCACACATGCTCCAGACAGTTCCTGCAATGTGCTGAAGATAACTTTTTGATGCAGGTGGTGGAGGAGCTGACAAGGAGTGGGGTGGACCTTGTTCTTACTTAATAAGGATGGGCTTGTTAGAGAAGTGAAGTTTGGCAGGGGGTTGGACTCAATAATCTTTGGAGGTCCCTTCTAACCCCTACAGTTCTGAGATTCTGTGACTACTTAAAAAACTTAACTACAGAAGAGTTAAGTTTACTATGAAGCTTTTAAGAAGTTGAAATAGGTCTTGCACTTCCTAATTTTACAAGAGAAAAATAGTAGAAAGGGAAAACTGAGGAAAATTGAGAAAAAACAAGAGTCAGAAAAATGAACAGGAAAAACTTTGACCACTGTTCTTATTTGAAGGTCTTTTTCGAGGAGTTTCAATATCACCCACATTGCTGCAGAAAGGATGGGGAGGTGAGTGCACTCGTTCAGTGGTTGCATTCTCAAGCCAGCAAACAGCCATTATGACCAAGAAGATGAAGAACACAAAGAAGACAACCGCAGGATCTCACAGGCATGTTCTTTTGCATGCTACACTTGCAGGTGAACTGTCCCAAGTTCATAAACAAGCAAGTTTCACAATAGCAAGTTGGTAAAAAAAAGTTTGTTGCCAAAACTTTCTTGCTGTAAGGGTAGGATGGCTTGTCAGCAAAGCAGAACTAGTCAGAGGACCAGATAGCATATTTGCAGATATCAGCCTTTGACTGCTTGTCATGGGGACAGCCTTGCTCTGCAGGTGTTTGTGACATACCAAGCACAATCCAGATAGTCAGAAAGTGCTTCTTGTTAATCCTTTACATTCTATGAACTAAACCAAGCTTAAAAAAAATAAGGCAATAAGTTTCCTCGTTCAGTCTATCAGAACTGAAACAAGTTCAAGTCAGCTCAGACCAAGGCAATGTGCTGCCAGGTCCACATAGAATCTGCGGCCGCCTACTAGCATGTCATATTTACTAGTCTGCAACTACTGTTTCTGAGGCAATTTGAAAGCAGAAACTCCTATTGGTTATCTTACAGTAATATTTCAATTATTTTTTCAGGGAAAATCTAACTTTCTGGTACAACGGATATCTGTCACTTTTTAAATCAGAGTAAAAGAATTTCCACCTTATATAGAACTATATCAAAAAGTTATTTTGCCTGCTTACTTCACAAAAAGAGAAGGAAAAAAATCATTGTATTTTTATTTTTCCTTTCCTTCTTCGTCTTAGTAAATAGTGCTTATCTACACCCACAAGTTCTATTATGTTTCCAGTTCTCTTTCTCATCTCTCTTGAGGGATAATGACAGGATGGCTGCATGGTGCTGAGCTGCCTGCCAAGTTAAACCACAGCAACTTTGAGTAATTAGCTTTGTGGTCTTACAGCAGTGTTAATTTAAGATAATTCTGTTCTTTACCTCCTGCTGTTGCTCTTTCTCATCTTGTTAACACAGACTGACACTGTTCTGCTTTGCCAACAGCAATTTTATGTAAAGAAATAAATCACACTTTTTCATATACGTATGTGAGTATGCATATACATGCATATTTACTGACATGATTCATGAGTTTATATCTCAAACAAATTTTCCCAAGGTTTGAAGCAGAATACTGAAATTACTTCTCATTTACATGTTTTCATTGCTTCTGACATTATTTATTTGTGTTTATATTATAAAATACACAGTAGCTGTATGTGTGAAATATATAGAAATATATGCATAAAATTTAGGTTAGTAGAATATGAGTAACAAAATCATATGTACACAGGAAAAAAAATGTCAGAAAGTGAACAAGTAAAGCAAATCATTAATATCTGCGTTTCTATATTCTTATTTGAGTTTGTGGTATCTTTATGAACTAACTACAAAGATAGTGTATCCTTTATCCAGCATTTTAGGAGACATAAATTTTCCATTACAGGACTGAGGTAATAAAAATATTTACAACTGTGTTCTGGTGCACAGAGGCTAGCATCATTAATAAATGTATTGTTAAGAGCTAAACCTTAAGCATTAGTGAGATAAATGAAGATTATTTTCTTTCCCTACAGAAAACACAGTTGTCTGAATATTCAAAGGGAACTAAGTTTGTTCAGCCCTAAGAGATATTCTTAGCTAGAATTTAAATGGGAATTCCAAGAAAAATAAATGACATGGAAAGCAAAATGTGGTCACTTTATCTGACAGAGAGTTGTATAAACTACATTAGAAATAACAGTATGAGAAGGAAAACTGGATTTGTCTCTTTGTTTTTTTTCTTTTTTAGCTAGATATATTTGCTTGAATACAATTCCTTGAATTTTTATTTTGTAATCTTTTTCCACTGTGCAGATGATCAAGAATTCATCATTAGGTACGTCAGAGAACTTTCATGATTTGGACTTCTCATCAAAAATTCACTTGCTACCTTCAACTGAGTAGACAACATGGGTTTATACAGGGGAAATCATGCCTGACCAATCTGGCAGCCTTCTACAATGAGATTAATGGTTTGGTGATAAAATGAAAGCAGTTTGTATAATTTGTTTTGAATTTGGCAATGCCTTCTACACTGTCTTCTATAATACTTTCACAGACAAGTAGACACTGAGGTGGAACTGGCTGAGCTACTGTGTGTAAGGGGTCATAATCAGTAACATGAGGTTGAGCTGGAGGTCAGTCAATAATCCAATGGATTGAGAGATCTGGGACTGTTCTTTCTGGAGAAGAGAAAACTAATAATACAAAAAAGAACATCCCTGTAAAGCACATAGAGGATCATTCTTCCCTGTATTTCTGGTGATGCACATATCTAGGGCTAAAACTGAGCAATTTTTAAATTGTTTATTAGAATAAGAGTAAATATTTGATGAACACTATTTTTAAGCTTAATAGAGTGATCAACACCAACAGTATGCAACATTTTCAGGCCGCACATGTAAAAACAAATACGCTGGCTGTGGAGAAACAGTGAGCAGGACTAGAAACACTGCTCAGCTTGTAACAACAGACATAGATTTATTAGCCATTCTAGACCACAGGACTTGGCGAGAGGAAGTGGGATACTGAAGAAAGAATAAGAGGGTTTGGTACAATGAATATTGTACATACCTGGTTTGTCTGAAACAAGGCATTGATTAAACAATGTTTCTTAGTTAAAAATTAAACAATATAGCCTAATTACATGAATACTATCGTGTAGCTATAGCTGAAAAGGCATATAAGCTCATCTGTGTGTACCAACAATATATTAATGTTAGAGGATATAATAGAGGATAGAGATAGATGAAATGGATTGTAATAGACTGCAATAGTTTGCAACAGCTTAAAGAATAAAAGGGCTTCATGCTTGCATCAAGCTGGAGACCCTGTCTCTTTATTACCACCGCCATCAGACAACTATTTTAATATTACATATTAGTGTCAGATGTTAAATAAAATATTGCCAAGAAAGGGTTACTGAATTTTAAATGAATTATGAGTCGACAGATTTTTTTCTGTTGATTTGTATGTCTGTGTTTGAGACAGTAAAAATAAAACTGCCACTGGCTCAAGTTCTTTCTACAATTTCCATTGAGCCTTATTGACTTTTGCATGTGACAACACAGAAGTGCTTTATATCTCAGAATCACAGAATTGTAGGAATTGGAAGGGACCTCCTAGAGATCATCATGTCCAAGGCCCCTGCCAAAATGTGCTCCCTAGACCAGGTTGCACAGGCAGGTGTCCAGGTGGGTCAAATGTCTCCAGGGAAAGAGACTCCACCACCTCTCTGGACAATCTGTTGCAGTGCTCTGTCAGCTGTACTGTGAAGAAGTTCCCATACACATTTGTGTAGAACTTCCTATGCGACAGTTTGTGACCATTTCCCCTCATGTTGTCAACATGCATTGCAGAAAAGAGTCCAGCCTCGTCCCTTTGCCTCCTGCTTCTTAGATATTTATAGACATGGATCAGATCCCCTCTGAGTCTTCTTTTCTCAAGGCTGGATAGATCCAGGTCTCTCAGCATTTCTTCATAAGGGAGGTATTCCACATTTGTTATCATCTTTGTAGCTCTCAGCTGGACTTTTTCAAGAAGATTCCTGTATTTTTTGAACCAGGAAGCCCAGAACTGGACACAATACTCCAGGTGAGGCCTCATCAGGGCAGGGTAGAGGGAGAGGTTCACCTTCCTTTACCTGCTGGCAATGCTCTTTTTAATGCACCTCATGATGCCATTGGCCTTCTTGGCCATCTGGGCACATTGCTGGCTCATGGCCAAACTGTCATACACCAGGAAACCTAGGACCATGTCTTCAGACCTCTTCTCCAGCAGGTCAGCCCCAACCTGTTGCAGCACATGAAGCTATTCCTGCCTAGGCTCAGGAATTTACACTTGCTCTTGTTGAACCTCACAGGGTTCCTTTCTGCCAAACTCTCAAGCCTGTCCAGGTCTTGCTGAATGGCATCACAGCCTTATGGTGTGTCAGCCATTCCTCCCAGCTTTGTACCATTGACAAACTTGCTGAGAATAGACTCTATCCCCTCATCAAGGTCATTGATGAAGATGCTGAACAGTCTTACCTTATGGCAAGCAGACTACAGTAAGCATTATAAACTATTTAAAAATAGTATTATTGGCATAGCTTACTAAACATTATTTGGTATTCCTAGAATAAAAGCAGAAGTTGTGCAGTAACCTCTCACAGCAGGAACTTTGTATTTCTCTGGGCTTACCTTCGAAAGAGATGGTTTTGCTTATTTTTCACATTCTCTTGTGGCTAAGTGATGATGAACCTATATGAGGCTACGCTCCATGACTATCAATAATTGTAAAAGATGGTGGAGGTTGTTGTACAACAAATAGTGCAGTGAAGCCTCTCTCTGTCTATGGAAGGCTTTTTTCACTTACTATAGGACTTAGGAAAACAATAGAAAAGTGAAGGTGATACTTGTACACTTGCAACTCAAAAATGCCAATTGCATCTTGGGCTGTAAGAAAAGAAGGGTGGCCAGCAGGGCAATTGAGGTGTCTGTCTCCCTCTTCTTCACCCTTACGAGGCCCCATCTAGAGTATTGCATCCAAGCCTTTTCAAATGTTACGAAATAAAGAAATAAAGAATGTGGCAGAGTGTGAAGGAGAAAAAGTACTTCACTTTCTCAAGTCAGTAAATTTAGGAGTACTATATCTGAATGAATGCAATTTTATATTGAAGTATAATACAATTTCATATATATGCTTCTTGAAGTGCTGGCATTTATTGAGGAAATAAAAGAAAAATAAGCAGTAAAACCTTTTTTTTTTTAATATATTTAAGAATGAATTTATATAATTGGATATTTGATTTTAACATCCTTTCTTTATAACATATATATTTTTTCTTCTAGTGATTGGACATAATGTAGCAAACAAGAAAAATAATAATAAAAAGAAAGGCAGGCTAAAATTTTAATCATTTTTCTTATTGCTTTTTTCATGAACGAACTTACAAATAGAAACAAAACTCTGCTTATCATGAAATGCAATATGTTTGACAGTAAATAACAAACTGTCTTGAGGATATTTAGTACCTTTCAGGTGATAGCCTGAGCCACCACTTATAAATACTAAACATGCTCTGTCCTTCTACTTAAATTAATGAAAATATCTGTAAAGTAAATCACAATAAAAATACTGTTTTCCTTTCTCTACTGTAATTCAAATTATTTATAAAGCATGGTATGTTCTATTAATAATTCCACCATCCACCCTGACTTTGCAGTTTAAGCTTTCTATTAACCATGCTGAAGTGACTTATTTACTACAGTGTTCAAATCATAATGAACAGCTATGCAGGGATTATTCATTTTATCTTTTGAAATATAACCAATACTGGATTTGAACTTAGCATGTGTTCTAAGCATTCTGACAACAAAGCAGTCAATTTTAGGGACATGAAATGAAGATACTCACATTATTGTATGAAAACACAGACAAAGCTAACATTATGATGTGATGATGAAGTTTATATGGAGGAATATGGGGGTCATTCTGCTTGCAGAACAGATCATAATTTGTAGAACTTAACCCTAACAGGAAGGAAAAAAGTTATGAAAAAGTATTTATTTCTTTTCAAATTAACCTCAGTTAAATATTCCTTTCTTATGGAAACAAATATAAATGCCTTGACTAAAATGAACAGAAATAGTTTTTTTAGGGGCCAGTTCTTCCCATATCTGGATGTATTATATGTCAATAGGAGGCAAAGCTATGCATAAATTTAATCTTGCAGGAAAGACCTCATTGTCATTAGGGGCACAGAGACAGGAAGTGTACAAACGTACTTTAATCTTCCACCTGATAGGTTTTTTTTAGTTCCATGACCTTCTGCAGTCAAGTTGATTACTTGTACTCTACCAATTCAACAAGGTCTGGTCTGTCTCTTTCCACTACTGAAAAATAATAACTTATGTGCTTATTACTCTTGAGAAATCGTGTGGACATCTGAAGTGGATATAACATAGTTAAAACATCCAAACACATAACAGTTTACTAATCACACACACAAAGTAAATGCAAAACAGTATATTATCAATTTACACTTCTTTTTTTATTTGCTTATGTGGGAAAAAATACTTCCAAAATATTAATGCAGGGTTTTATTTATCTGTTCCAGACTTTAGGGCAATAGGGTACAGTTACAAATATTTTTTTAATAGAAAATTTATTTTACTGTTGAAGAGAAAGTGGAATCACGATACACTGTTTAAGCATGAGGATGAATTTATTTTTACCCCTCTTCCTATTATTGTTTTTAACTTAGAAGGTGCACAGTTCTTTGCATTTAAGCAACACAGATATTTATATTTGTCTAAAAAACATACAGTTGGCATAAGGGAGAAAAACAAACCTTTACTTTCCATATAATTTAACTGGAAATGAAGTTCAATAAAACAATGTAAAACCTAACATATTTCTCTAGAGAAAATCAATGTGGAAGCGTCTTCTCACTAATGCCCGTGAAACTGAGTTTCATGAACATCAGCCTAGCCAAAAAATTTTTCATTTCCGAATTATATTTTAAAAATGCTTCTACTTCGGAGTGAAACCAGGCCTCTTGTGGAATTTTACTACTATAGCAGATAAATAAATGTTTAATGTAAATCAGCATAAACATAAAAGATAAAATAAAAGAAAACACAATGACAATATATAAATGTGTATATCCACAGTGTAATTAATTACTCACCCAACAAACTAACCAATACCCAGCTAAACCCAGATGAGTTGCACTCCAGCTGACTCCCTCCAGCTTTATGACTTTCATATGTCTCCTGGTATGGAAAAAACCCTTTGTTTAATTCAGGTCACCTGTTCTGACTTTGCCCCTTGGTCTTGGCAGCCTGACTCAGTGTTCCTATGTGTGTTCCTATGAGTGTTCCACTCATGTGTTCCTATCTCTCAGCAACAATAGAAACATCAGTGTGCTGTTAACACTGTTTCAGCTGAAACTAGGACGCATTAGTGGAGTTAAAGACAGTGTCAGGATGTATCAGAAAGTAAGAGCACTCATTTGGACTAATGAGTAGATAATACAAAGTAATTCTGTAGAGTGTTTCCAGTGAATGACTGCCTAAGATTTGAAAACAATTTTAGAAAACTTAAAGTGATCCTTATTAATTTTTAAGAGTATGTTGTTTCCATTTTAATGAAATTATGTATGCATATGTACACGCATATTTATGATTTCTAGTAAAAGCATTAGATATTGTATATATGCATTTTTTGCTGATAAACAACAGTTTTATCATTTTATTTACAAATCAAATACCATAATATTTGGTGCTTTCTTCATTGTTAATAGGTAACTTTCCTTGGAGCAATATTTTTGAAGTACTCTGTTAGCTGAGAAGAAAAATAGAAAGACAAGTTGTTATTATTCTGAATAGAGAAGAAAATACCAGCATTTTTAAATATTCTGAAAAGCAGAGGTGCAATCACTACAACATTCATAATGCCCTCTTGGCTTAAGAGGGTGTGATGAAAGAAGAGAAAGTGAAAATTTCTTGAGGGTGTTAAAAAATCAAGCATTAATTAAATAAGTAAATATTTCAAGAAAATAAATTAGTCATTCAAACTACTACTTAGACTTCTGAGGATTAAAAAAAAAAAAAGGTGATTGTTAGATACTATGGCAGAAGAGCCTTGACAGATGAAGAATGGAGAAGAGTAATACAGGAAAAGAAGATGCAAGATCGTAATGAAAAGCAAAAGTCATGTCAGCAGGGAAAACTCTGAAGAATTCACAAGCACTTGTGCATCTTGGAGCTGTAAGAAATAAATAATCCCAGGCCTTTTATAGTGGCAAGGTTTTGGTAGTGGACAGGAGGCTGCAGGGGTGGCTTCCATAAGATGAGTCCAGGGTAGAAAATCATAGAATCATAGGGGTTGGAAGGGACCCCAAGAGTTCATCGAGTCCAACCCCCCCACCGAAGCAGGTTCCCTCCACCAGAATAACATCCACACTGGGAAGAGGCAGTTCTGGATTCTCCCAAAAGGGTCCTGCCACCGGCCAGAGCTAAGCCATGAGCAATGACGGTCACATATCAGAACACATATGAGAAAATGTAAAAAAAAATACTGCACAACAGTAACTGGAAGAGAGGAGTGAGAAAATGTAGAAACTATCCCCACAGACAGTAAGATAAGTGAAAAGAGTTAGGGAGGTAGTGGAGCTCCAAGCATCAGAGTAGAAGTTTCCTGGAGTCCATAAGCACCATGCAGCACTTGCAGCTTGTAGTAGGATCCATGGTGGAGAAGGTGCGACCTTAGGCCACAGCCCATGTGCCAGAGTTCAGTTTTGAGGAGAGGAACAGGAGGTCTGGGGGAGGCCTCACCCATGGGGGACTTGTGCTGCAGCATTCCACTCCTGATCATGTAGTACAGGCCCATACTGTAGCATTCTTTAAGAACTTTAAGAACTCTTTAAGAACTGCAGTCTGTGGGAAGCCCTCATAGAATCAATTTGAAAATCCTATGGGAGGTACCCCACGGTGGAGCAGGGAAAGACAGTGACAATAATGGAGCAGCAGAAGAGAAACTTTGTGGAAGGGTTGCTTGTGCTGCTCAGGAAGAGTAGGTAGAAAATGGTGGATGAGATGGAAAGGTGTTTTTACTGGACCAGGCTGTTGGTAATAGGTAATAAACGACATTTATCTCCTTATGTTTTGTCTGTCTTGCCCATGATGGTAATCAATGCATGGTCTCTCTGTCCTTATCCCAACACTTGAGCCCTTTTTAGTCCAATTTTACTCCTTTCTGCTCTGAATGTGGAGGAGCGAGAGGGCTTTGTGGTGGAGTTTAGCAAGGGATCAGTAAGAAACCACCACAGTCTTTATGGAAATTATAAATAGCAGCAGAACTTATTTAGTATTTCTGTGCTGCATTAGCATCAAAACAGATCATCAAAAGAAAGCTAAAAGGGACCCAGGAGAATAATAAGATTTTACTCACTGCTGTTGATGAACAAATCCTGAGGAAGTATGAAGCAGAACTATGGTAAAATGAAGGCAAGTTTATTGGCCACAGAAGTAACAGAGAGGAATGAGGAATTAATAAATAAGACAAGCCATTTTCTACACTGTCAGAGATTAGATATAATTTAAAGAACTTTAAAAAAGATAAGAGCAGCATTGCAACGTAATTCAAGGACAGTAGTAGACATCGTCTAGTGAAGTCAGCATCAAGGTGTTGGCAGTAACTGAGGTCATGAGTACTACTGTTAAAGACAGTTGCAACCATATGTGAGGGCAGCAGTAAAAATCATGACTGTTTCAGTTCTTCCTCTCTCATGCTAATGTATGAAAGCCATGATTTTTGTGCTCATTCATCTGTAACTTTAATGCTTTTTATATCTCTAAAATTGAAAATTCTGTAGTCTGCCTTATTACCAGAGCTATCCCTTTCACCCAGTCAGAACTGTTATGATTTAACCCTGACACACAGTTAAGCAGCATTCAGCCACTTGCTCGCTCTCTCCAAGTGAGAAGATGCAGGAGACAACTGGAAAGTTAACGTGAAGGTACAAAAAATTGTGAGTTGAGAGAAAGTTCAGGAGTTAATGCAAAATAAATAAATAAATAAAAACCTGCACAGCGGAAGAAAGAGTTTGCTACTTCCTGTGGGCATACAGATTTTCGGTTAACTTCCAGGAGAGCAAGTCTTGTCCCATGTAGTGATTTCTTGGGAGGACAGATGTCATTGCTCCTAACATTTCTCCTTCACTTCTGTTTTTACTGCAGAGCATGATGCCATATGGTATGGAATATCTCTTTGACCAGTTTGGTGTGTTTTATGATAATTTGAGAAAAAATCAACCATCTGCCATGAACCAAACTAGTTAAGAATAAAAACTTTCCAGCTATTTTCAATTCTTCACAATTAAGTGACAGCTAAAAAAAAAAAGTTTTAAGATCTGAAGTTTCAAGCTTAACACTTCACTAAGGAAGACTAACTTCTAAATGTTATAAATAACTAGCCATGAAAAAGAATAAATCTCATTCAGCGGAGCGCACAAAGTGAGTTTTCAATTGTTTAGAGGAAGCAAATATTTTGCATGGCTTGATCATTCCATCCTTTTTATAGGGCTTTGTATATACATTTGTATAGGTAAAAGTAATTTATAGAAATCAAAACAAGTCAAAATACGTGCAATTATGAAGTAATTTTTTTTTGGGGTAGTGAGTTATCGTAAATTTTAGAATTTACATTTTAATTTCACAATTATGTTAGCAACAGTAATGCATTTGTTTTCCAGATTTTTTCCTGAGAATCACAACATTTTCAGTATGTTGCAAAATGAGTACCCTGAGAAATGTACAACAGGAACAAATATGTAATCTGAGGAAGGTAGTTAAAGAGGAGAAGTATATAAATATTTCAACAATCCAGATCTCATTGCAGGAAAATAAAATCTGATGCAGAAAGAAACCATTTTATAGAAGTCTATGTATGCTTATGTGAAACAAAAATGAAAAAAAGGTCCACATCTCAATTGTTGCACTTGGGTTGCTGTATATTTTTCTAAATAAATGTTACCTTCCTTTTCCCTCTCTCTATTTTTTTTATTATTTTATTTTTGGATGCAACATTAGTGTTTTTATGTTTAGGTCAGGTATGGCTCAAAAAAATCTTGTATAGCCAGACAATTTGAATCTGATATGTCTGTGTGGACTAATTTTTCTATCAGCTAACATCAAATTATAGCAGCACGAACAACTCAATATCTGGTTACATAATCGGTTTTCTGTAGCAGCTAATCATTAATGTGGCAGGTAGGTTTTATATTTATTTTAATGGTACATCTGGAGATGTACAAGTTGAATGACAGGAAGATTAGAGAACAACCAAGCTAGACTTTGGCATTTTAACCAAATACAAATATCACCTGCGTATCAAGATTAATAATTTTCCTTTTATCAGTAGCATAAAGAAAATTGAAAAACAGTCAGTGTGCAATCATCAGTACAATAAAGAGCACTAACATGAGTGGAAGTACTGTCTTTAAATAAAGAAATAAAAGAGAGTTGGGGTAACTGTCACATTGATTTTCCCCATAGGATAACAGTAAGTACTGTTACAGAAAAGCATTTAGAAAAAAATAGACCCAGTGAGGAAATACATTGTTATTCTGAAGATAAACTAATTATTCCCAAGCCTCAGATTTTGAGTCAAATGAAATGTAGCCTGTGAAGATATTCATTCTGAAATAAATCCTGCAATTCTGAAGCAAAAGTCAAAATAGTTGAATAATTCAGTCTAAATGCTGATGGAAGATACTAAATGTTCTTTGATAAAGCTGGGCAAAATTGTTTACAGAAATTTTCAGAACATCTGCAGGAAGTAAAAAGACAATATTTTAGCTTCAAAGGCTAATTATAAATTAATCTAGAAAACCCAAAGTAATGTAGGGAATGCTTCCCTCCGTTTGTTTCATCTCTCACAGCTGATAAAAACTTTCTGTGTGAAAAAGGGAAAAAAGGGAAAATAATTTGTAATAACTTGTCTTGAGTCCTATTTTGTGCTTCTGGTAAAGTCAATTCCATTATGTCCTAATTAGAAACATTGTTTTTTCTTTCATTTGTTTATGATCTTAAGTTATATGAGATCCCAATTCCATACAGTTAGGGTGATATTCTATATCTAAAACAAGTAAAACACAAAGATGATATAACTGTTGGTAGTATTTAGTTCTAAGATGAAAATGAGTTTCCATTGAAATGTTTGTCTTTTGAAAACACCTAGAAACACTCATGCTCATGAATTATTTGTTTAATATTAACAAATATAACTCAAAATTTAAAATGTCAATAAGCTTTTTCACACTATGGTATTTCCCGCAGATATACTGTTGCTGCAGTCTGCTGGGTCAATAGAAGGGGCTAAAGCAAAGTTTCATCTAATCAGAATTTTCATGCGTGCGATATAAATTATCCTCGTTGAAAGGAAAAGCAGTTTGAGAAGATCTAGTAGGTTATTGACCTGCAGTTAACATAAACATGAAGAAAGTCACTAATATCTGTATAATGCCTGAATATCTTAGTATGGCTTGAGGTTTTTTTCACTCCGCATATGTATCACAGACAATCAAATATGTGATCAAACTCTCATTGCAAGAATAAACTGTTTGAACTATATGATCTACGTATTAGTGGTTTATTGCTTTCTTTCATAGCATTCTCTCTGACCAAGTCGAATTCTTTTTTAAATGTTGAGGCTCTCCTTAAAACAACCTTGATCTGTCCATTTTTATGTTATGACATTGTAATTAAAGTGATAATTTATGACCAAAACTACAAGCTAAGATTTATGTCCATTTCTCTCTATTTGAACTGTAAATTATTTGATATATTTGAAATCCTGTAATGACATCTTAATTTTTATGAATATGGGTTCATTTAGTATTGGTGAGAATATGTAAAAATTTAAAGGGCTGAATCTGCTTGACATCGTTAAGAATCAGCTGTAAGCACCCAGACTTGGAAAAGTATTTTGGACTTTATTCCTTCTGGGTCATATTTTGTTAAACAGGAAGATAGGAATTCTTTTGTTTCCAGAAGTTTAAAATTTAAGGTTTTTTATTTTTAGATAATCTTTTTTTTTTTTTTCTGGCACAGGAAGGAATATATTTTCAGCTGTTTAGTCATACTTCCTTTGTGCTGTTAAAGAGAGTATTTTCACACAAATAGAACCATGAAAATCCTGTGATAGTAGGTTCTTCAAATTAAGTTAAGAAGCAAGAGAGAAACCCAGAAGCATTTTACTAGCACTCATCTAATGAGATAATGCAGTTGAGAAGACTTTGTACATTATTCATCCGTTTTATTACTGAGTATTATGGAATTAAATGTAGTTTGTGTTCAGTGTACAATGACTCAGAGTCCTGTCTAAATTAGTCTATTGTGTTGCGTATCCTCACAGGGAGGAAAAGCAGAAGTGAGCCTGCAGGTGCTTTTAAAGGTGCATGTTCATCATGAAAAGGCTGATATAAAATGCAGCGTTTACAGTACTGCTTTTATATGTTTGTATTTTGGAGAAGATAGACTATATCCAATTATAACCTTGCTGTGTCTTCAGACAAGACACAGACATTTGTAACTGTACTAGCATCAATGTCAGAATGAGTAGTTTAACCTTTGTACACAAATGTTCCTTTACATCCACAGCTCACAACAACCTTCTGGGCATAAGCTGGCCATCAGCTGCTGCTACGCTAAAGAGGCAATCATACTATCTGAAGTGATATGGAAGAGCTTGGCACAACAGTAAGTGAAAAAAACCTCTCATGACCTTCCACATCTATCTTTTTAAGGCATAAGAATTACCAAAGATCTTGGAAGAGTTTGACCTCATTTTTCCCTCACTAATGAAACTTGTGAAAAACTGCCTCACAATTGAGGAGGCATTTTTCACCTTTTCCTCTCTCACAGCCATATTAGTGTTTACATCTCTCCTGCATAGAGGAGTATTAAACTACTAAAAACTTTCATTTTCTAAGAGATTGTTCTATCGACTGTTAGAATCGTCTGCATGATTTGTTTGTACACTTTTGGCAGGAAAAATAAATTGCTAGAATCGGATTTTAAAATGAATAATCAATAAGATTTGTATACTTCAGTCGTAAATATATGAGGGCTGCTCCAAAAGTAATGCCTTCTATTTTATTATGTTGGTCCACAACATTAGAAGTGGATATTGGAGGTATGGCAGTAGAGAATAGACTTTCCCACCAGTATTCCATTACATTTTCTTGCTGTGTGACACATAGCAACAGAGGAGCATTCTGACAAAATGGCTTCTGACACTGAAGTATGTATGAAACAAAAGTGTGAAACTGAATTCCTCCATGTGAAAAATATGCACCTACTGACATTCACTGATGGTTGCTGAACACTTATGGAGACCAAAGAGGGGATGTTAGTGCAGTGAGGAGGTGGGTGTGTTTAAATAGTGGTGACAGCACTGCTAGTCAGATTTTTATTAGTGAGACAATCAGGCTCTTGCTCATTAATGACAGAAATCCATAGCTAATGGTGAGGGCTATGTTGAAAAAGAGTGTTTTGAAGATGAGAATTTGCTTTATCAAATAGAGTCAATGTACTCTTTGTATCTGTTGTAGTTTCCATGGAAATAAATAAGCAGTGTTACTTTTGGAGTAATCTGTAATTTGTTACTCTGATTTCATTCAGAGTCCAAACCTGAAGATATCATTTATGACTACTTCCCCTCGTATAATATTTATGTCATAATGATATTTCAGCTATGAAATATTACATAATATCAGTATTTTTCGGAACAGAAATTTTTTTGCTGTCTGATGTCAAACAGGCATTAAGAAATCTTGTCACCTACATTGATTTCTGTATCCTGACTAATAAAGTGAAGTGCTGGACAGAATAGATTCATTACTCTTTATTCAGACAAAGGAGAGAACTTCATGAAAAGTTAATTTCCTTCATGACAAGATTAAAAAATTAAACTTAAGCCCTTTTTGTCTCTCTGATTTCAGAAGTAATAACATCACTCCTGTTCTGGATAGAGGGTCAGTACATAAAATTTGTGTTAGAAGGATCCTGAGCATAACTGTGTAATCAAGTTGCATATGCCTATTTCCACATTGTGCCTGTAAATCTAACACAGGGAAAGCATTCGTGAACTAGGAGCTGATTGTGTGGCCAGCTGTAGGTGCTCTTTTTCATTCCCATTTTAGTCCAGGCAGAACTGCTGTATTAGCATGGCTAATACAAAGCCATTGGCATTTGAACTGAGACATACTTTTCATGTGTTTTTTTACAGTTCAAAGCATCTGACATAATGAAAGAGCAATGTATTTGATCAGAGGGCATCAGCAACATGTGTTGCCCTTGGGTACAACCCAACCCAACCTTGGGTACAACATGAGGTCACGCTGACATATTTGGAGGAGCAAATCCTGTTCAGATATTGGTAGAGGGCTGTGCAAGCTGGAAGAAGTCATGCATGACACAATTATACTGTCCGTTTGGAACACAATGTAAAGAAGTTAACATGTCAAATCTAACAGGATTTTGTTTTGGAAGCAAGTAGCTGGATCACTGTAAGAGAGAGCTGAGGGCAAATAAGCATGTATGCACAAGGATGACAAAGGGCCCTGGGCCCTCGGGAGGAATAGGAAGCAAGAGAAGCAGGCAGGGTAAAAACATTGGCCATATCTAAACGAGTAATTTAAAGCTCTACCCACCATTCCTTTGTTTCACCAATCAATGCTCTACTTAAGTATCTTAATGTTATACGAAATTCCTTCACCAGAAGATCCGACCCTCAGATTTCACTTAAAGTACTACGTTACAGTTTCACACCTTGAAATACCACTTCAACACAAAATAAACAGCTTATTTGGTTATTTGAACTTCACAACTGCGTGTTGTTGATATACAAAATAAATAAATGAATAAATAATCAAGGGGGAGAAAATATGTTTTTTCCTTGGTACGGCAGTTATATAGATGGTAATAATTCTACGCAGTTATCAGCTCCTTGCTTTCAAAGGCTTTATTTCCTACAGTATTGTCAAAGAACAAAGAAAAAATCTGAATTTATCAAAGTACTGCAATAGTTAAAGTCTCCTGAATTAAGTGTGCTAGGTTGAGTGTGTAAATACGTGTTAAATAGATTTCATTGATTTGGGAAAAATAGTGACACAATTTTATATTTAAAACAAACCAACAACAAAAAGAAACAAGAACAGCAAAAGCAATTTTTCTACCACTTACATTAAGTATCCCCTCCTGAAAACCTACATTTTCAATTATGAATAAGGAATAAGCTGGCTAGCTATACAGCTATGATGAATAAATGTGCTTTGTATGGCTTTCTGATTTAATGCTTTTCTATGGAAATGTTTCTTTTCTACAGACAAGGTTGGTAAAGAGTGACAAAATATATTCCAAGAGTTCTGATTTAGGTCATATTTTTTTTATGTATGGATAATACAGAGAGAAGTGCAGTATCTGGGGACTCATCTAGCTCTGACAGAAAGTTTCATCTGCCCTTTGATTCTAGGAATTCTCATTTATCACAAAGATTATTTCAAATGCTTAATTTGTCATAAAATACTTTTGTCTAAAGGAAGGCTAGACCAAACTGACAGTAAAACTAGATGAAGTTTGAAGGTCCGTTTCAATTGAACTATTTTTTGCATTCTAATTGATTAACCTTTTTCTTATAGCTTGTCTGGCATAATGTCTTTTTCACGATATAGTAATAGGTCTGTGACATTAAGTTTCTTTGGGCTTAGCTGTTAGACAGCTTTCACAAAAAGATGCCTTGAATAGGTCAGTATTCAGAACAAGGACTGAACAAATTCAGAATTTTTCGGTGACATATATAAGTCTTTACTACTTTCACTTCTTGTCTTTTAAAAAGAATATTTCATTCAACTTGATGTAAAGACCTTCATCTTTCCTTTTCTACAAAAAAATTACTCAATGAACATTGAGAATGTTTACTGGCTTATCTAGCCCAGTAATACTTATTAGAATATAACCTGTTTTGTTTTTTTTTGTTTTTTTTTTACATGTTACCTCCTACTTCCTCTGCCCCTAGCCTTTCCATTTTCAATATTATTGACAGTTTTTGCTTGATTTGATGATTTTGTTAGAAATTAGAGTATTTCCTTTTTTATCTTGACTTTCTGAAGTCAAAGTCATTTTATAGAGTAAAATATGATCAAAATGATAACTAATTTAAATGTGGTTTGCTTCTAGATTTATAGATTTTTTGGTGAAACAGTCAAATGTACTTAGATGGTGAAACAGAGTCACCCAAAAGTAGAAGCATAATATGATAGCAACTTTCCTGAAATTACTGGTGTGGGACAAATAACAGAGAATCCTGGGTAATAAAAACAGTTATGTTCAATTCTGGATCACTTAACGAATGCAATTCTGGAGGCTGTGTTCTGTTTTCAGTAAGAACAGCAAGGAGCATTCATCCAATATATATCAAGTATGCTTTGTGTAATAAAGTTCAGATATAACATGGAATTTTTTGAACAGGGATGACAGAGGAAGTAAATTGAATGTAAAATGCATAAAATGATCTTTAAATAATATTATGCATTTCTTTCATGTCTTTGGCCAAAATAAGTGAGAACACAATGACACTCTTTAACTCTTAATGCACTACATGATGTTATGATGTGGAATATCAATACCAAAAATCATGAAGCCATGACAGGAGTAAAAGAGTTAATGTTCCAACTCTGTGGATCATCTGGGTATACCTGTCTCAGAAGAGAAGAACTACATACCCCAGAGGACTTTGTGTTGCTTTGTATTGTTACATTTTTCCACTCAGAGGGAAAGATAAAAACTGTTTCCATGTTCCTTTGGGGATCAACTCAGCAGCGGATGCTTGCTAACCATATCACCTTCAGCGTTTAGCGTAAGGCCTTCCATTTTTAGACACACTCATTTTATTTGATTTATTAGTTTCATTTCCAATTATACTGTATTATATTGTGTTATTTTGCATTCTTATATCTTATTTAGTAAATTAGATTTTCTCCTCAGATTGTTGCCACTGTTTTGTTTTCAGGTCCATCTCCATTTTCCCTTTTTCCCTTTTTCCCTTTCCCTTTCCCAGGGCATGGGTCTGTGGGTCCCATGCACCAATCATCCCAGAACCAGGCTGAACCAGCCTGTAAACTTTTGACAGGCCTGACAGAGGTTGCATCTCATGGAGAACCCATTCAGGAACACACCCCATGCTGGGGCTACAGTCCATGGAGAGGAGTCTGTAGTGAGGCAGGTGGACTGCAGGAGCTGCTGCTTTTGGGGACCCATGCTGGAGGATGGGCCTTATGGTAGAGACCCATAATGGAATAATCCTTGAAGAACTGCAGCCTGTGGGAAGCCTACACAGGATCAATTTAGGAAGAATGGAATCCCTTGGAAGAGAATATCAACTGGAATGAAGATAAAGAGTGAAGATGAATGATCAGCAGAGGAAAAGTGTCATGGGCTGACTGCAATTTTCACTCTCAGTTCCTCCTGTAGAAGATGGTAGATAGGAGGGGAAGATGTTTTTCATTTGCTTGTATTGTCTCAGAGCTCTATTCTGTTAATAATAGGACATAAATTATATTAATCTCCACACGCTGAATCTGTTTTGCCCATAGTGTATATTGGTGAGTTATTTTCCTGTCCATGTCTAAGCCCTTGAAACTTTTGTTATCATATTTTCTCCCTCTGTTTTTTTTTGAGTAGAAGGAGTGGGGAGTGATATTGTGCAGCTTATTGGCCTACTGGTGTGAAACAGCCACATCTGTGCATTTATGTCTGTGATCTGTGTATCTGCCCATACGTGTGTATATGTTGCACATGTGGGTTTGTCCAGACTCTCTACTGGTCATTTCTGCAGACATGAAGCTGAAGTAACCTCATTTACGGTGTTGGATTTGGCATGATGCATTTTCTTCTATAATACATAAATTCTGATTTCTTAATCTATAATAGAAATAACAGCCTAAATGTTTGTGCTTCACTTTCCAGCATTTTCCTATTCTTCAGGTTAAATTATCTCTCCTGGACATTTCGACAATAATAACAGTAGCTTGGGTCCTTTACATTCCAAATTTTCTCCTGTATGGACTTCCTTTGTTCTTACTGTACCTCCAGTTCATCCTGAATCTGCTTCTTACACAATCATCTCTGCTAGACAAAGAAATGATCTCCCTCCCTGTCTCTCTGGTCCTATAAGCATGGTGGATAAATACCCAATTGAAGAAACAAGACTTGTAATATATGAGGAAAAAAATTACCAAAAAGAAATTTATTATTTAATTTCATTTAACTGACCAATTATCTCAAGCTCTTAAAATCAAACTAGTGGCAGAAGAACCTCAAACTAATGGCAAAATATGGCACGGTTTTGTAAAACAAAGATTTAAAGTGCAGAGTGTGTCAAAAAATAGCAGATCTACAGTGATTCACAAAATGAGTGGTTGCCAAATTTGAAGCTAAATAAAATTGCACATAGACTTGTGCTGTTGTCTATGAACTTGTTAAAATGGACTCAAGTTCCATCCTGCTGTTGCAGTTATCACCTTAGCTACACCATCATAAGATGATACTAATCTCTTTGAGGAACCCGAAACTCTCAGCAAATTGCACATATGCCCTGTAAATAGGGCATTTGGATGCAAACCGTGTTTCTCATCTCCCAGGGGAGCTTCTTTAAACATCAGAACAGTGTAGACTGTACAGGAAACAGTGAAGGAGCAAAGAAGAAGCTCTCTGCTTAAGAAACTCTCATGTTTAAATTGTGTTGCTCTCTAGAAAGAAATAATTATTCATAGATTTAAAAAATCCAACTGGAAGTTATCTTTAAGGCTTTGGAATATTAACACTTGCTGTTAGCAATCCTTTTGATTTTGACAGTGACAGAAAGAATATTTTATTGATGTACTAGAACAGTTTTGAATTTAATCCATGAGTTTTCAATAAAAAGAACACAATACAGATAGAATGAATGGGGTGTAATGAAAAATTGCAATGAGGACAAAGCACAAAAATATGTGTTTTCTCCATGAAATCTCTGAAAATGAAAATATTCAGTTTCTAAGCATTTACTGAGTTTTGACCACAAATCTCCTATGAAGAATCAATAATAAGGAACTAAACTTTGGTGGTAAATAAGAGGTATGATCTTGCAAATTCTGAAAGGTCTAAATTATTAATTACTCTCACAATATATTTTAATATTTATATAGCTGGATTAGATATGGCTGTGATACAGGGAGAAATGCAGCCCAGTTCTTGTTGTAAAATACCTATGCTTGTAAAGTGCAAGGCAGAACTGAGATCAAAAAGTGAATTGTGTAAGTAATTTTAAGGTTTTCATAAAAGGAAATGGTGATATGTCAAACTTTGGTAATTCTAATTCAAGGGGTATAATCATTCCTGAATACTGGGAACACTTTGACTTCATGTAGGGAAGTTGACAAAATAATTACAGGACAAAATGAGAGAATGCAGTGTAATCTATAAAATCAAATTAGAACCTAGTGAGACAGAAATCTAAAGGAATTGTGGAAATTAGGATTTAAGTGAAGACATGGATGGGGATGTCTAAAGGTGTCTGAGTGTTTCACAATTTAATTTCAGGGTATTTCTTAACAGATTTCTTACAGTCTGTTTGAGTGCCTTGGTGATGTGCAACTATGACACCCAAATACAGGCCAGGTGAGGGCAAAAAAAAATGTTTAAAGGAAAAAAATGAATAGAAATTGCTTTATATATTGGCATTTGAACTGTTTTCAGGGTGGATGTCAAGAAGATGACAGCTGCTTAACAGTAAAGCTTGTTTTCAGAGAAACTGTTTTTGTTTTTTTTTTAGTTTTTTTCTTTTCTTTCAGTGTGTAATTAACTTTAATTATTCCCCCATCTTTTTCCCCTCTTTAATTATTCCCCCATCTTTTTCCCCTCTTTATATCCCAGAAGGGTAGATAGTATGACAGTGGCATGCAATTAGAACATCAGTTCCTGCTTTGTGATGGAAGCTTCTCTCCTTTTGGTGAGGATTATTTACTATTTTCTGAATATAAATTTAGAAACTTTTTTTTCTTTTTTTGTAATATTAGTTAAAGTCTTTTATGTTAAAATTGTATAATATTAGTAGAACACCAATTTCAAGTGATTACATTTACTGATTATTTTATAATTTTAATCTTAGCAGAGAGAGACACATTGTGGTGTGATAAATTAATAGGGTGCATAGTTTTAAAGTATTCTAGGGAATACTTTGAAAAACCTAAAATTGCATCATATTGAAGAAGTTCAGTACTGCAGTTACACAGTTATACAATTACACGCTTCCATATAAGTTTTGGTAATAACTAAAATAAAACAAATCTCCTGGCATGCGGTTCATATTGTAAGGTGTTATAAAACATGCCCTCCAGGCACAGAGATTGCTTTTATGTAGGATTTTTTTTTTATTTTTTTTTCATATTTTGGGAAGTTTTATTAAAGACCAGATGGTATAACAGGATGGTCAACTTTTTATAAATGTGAGGTCTATTACTAACTTGATATCTAAGTGTATGTATGTATACATATACATACACACATACACGTATAATTAAGACAATATTTCCCACATTTTATAGCTTGCTTCATAAACATAACCTTAGCTAAATAGAGTAGCATAGCACTTATTAAAATAATCCCAGTTGTTATAGAAGCACTCTATGGTACAATATTTGATAAATTGTTAATCTCCAAGTTCACTGGAAAACACTGGAAAAAAATTGAACTGCTGCCTGCACATAGTCTAATTGACTGTCTTCAGGGAGACTTTCGTATTCGGATAAAATGTTTCTTGCTGTTTCTTTTAGAAAGATACTATGTGTACATCAGTTCAATTTCCCAAAGTTACCCAGACCAAGGCAACACAACCAAAATATCTAGGAAGCAAAGCTGTGGCACATTAGCACTTATTTCAGATATCCTAGCTCATGCAACAGCCAGCAAACAATATGAGTTTTTAGAGCACTCAGTGCCCTCTACATTTTGCAAGCAGTAATTCCGTTTACTGAGGCGAGCTACAGAAGGGATTTGAATTTCATATTGTAAAGAGACCAATCACGCTTGTTTTCTAAGGAGTGATGTTTTGTTTTCTTTTTGTTGTTGCTGTTGTCTCATTTTGTTTTTGTTCTTTATGCCTGCTATGCACAATCACTGCCAGATTTCCAAACATATATTTCATAAAATGATCAAACAAGAATCAACAAAATGAAAACATTAATTTTGAAATGTCTGATTTAAGCCACTTTCTTCCTGTAGTGACAATGATGGTAAAGCGGTCATTTTAATTAAAAAAAAAAATCTTTAAAGTGCTCTTCCCACAAGAATACTCTTAGAAACATCTAACAAGAATCAGGATAATAAAACAGTCAATGCTTTTGTGAGAGAAGCTTACTGACAGATGAAGTTAGCAACCCTCAGTGTTGAAATGATAATTTCACCAGGATTCTAAATGGAAGCAGATGGCAAATTCCCAGATTCTGTGCATGTTCCCTGGGGCTGAAGAGAAATGTTACAATGGTCCAACATTGCACTGGAGCAGATAATTAGACAATTAGATCTATTAAAAGCTGACAAAGGAAAAAGTTTAGATGAACTTACTCCCTGGGCTTTGATATGGTAATATTTAACATACTTCAAAGAAGCACAGAGAATATCTGGTTTAGAAATCTGAAGACGGATTTATTGTAATTTATGTATGTATGTATGCACTAGGTATGTTTTACGTGTTGTATTGATTACAATTGCTAATCTTTCTTTTCATACAATGTTCAAAGGCCCAGAAGGCGGATGCAAAGGAGTTCCTGCTGAGATCCAAAAGCCATGAGTTGCCTCTCCAAAAAGAGCTCACTCGACCACCTTGCACTTCTAAATAACTTGGAAATGTTGAGAAAATGGGAAAGAAGAAGTCATTGTCAACCGAACAACACAACCTCCAATAACCCATCACTAATGGAGATCAGCATCTGAACTCCAATCTAAGTTGGAACCCTAATGGTGACCATCACTCTCTTGCTTTCTACATAGACTTCTTGCTTTTATTTCCTCTCTCTCTTTTCTATCCTCCATCTTCCTTTCCCTATCTCCCTAAGCTGCCAGAATTTGTAATAAAATGGTTGGGAAGCATTTGACCTGTTGTGTTTTTAATCTTGCTGTCAGGTCCATATATATCAAAAGAACCTCCTCTCTCTCCTATTAATTGGAGCAAGACAAATCAAATATACTTATTGTAATTATAGTAAGCATAGTATATTTTATATATATATATATATATATATATATTCTTTTCCTGACTTGTCTTGGGAGCCGGACATTTTTCAGAAACTGTACAAACGCAGAAGCAAAGCAAATGTTTAGGAATCCACACTTATAAAATCTATATTATGTTAAGAAAAAAAATATAGAACAGAATGTATGCAAGGAAAAAAATCAGATCAGATAATCATGTAAAATCAAATCATGACATGAAAAGGAGAAGTGAACATAACAGAAAGAGTATAAAACAAACACCATAAGAAAACTAATAATAAAACAAAGAAACAAAGAATAGAGAAGGATGTATTAAACATTTATTAGAAAAAAGGTAGTAGAAGATGAACAGTATTATCAGTTTTGTAACAGCTCAATTTTCAGAATTAAGTTAATTTCAAATAACTTTTATTTTCAAAAGACAGGAAAATGATATGGTTCTAGCCTTTGTTTTTTCTGAGAAGATTGTATTTGCTTAACTATATATCGATATCTTCCTTCTCGCACTCATTCTTTGTATTACAGATCCAAGGAAAATGGAAACTACCTTATGCAACTTCTTCTGCAAACACATTTATTGTAGGTATTTTCTTTTTTAATAAGATAGTCTTTTTGAACTATCCTTGCCTTTTTCTGTGTAGCAGTGACAACTTTACATTCCCTTCCATTAGTTTCTTGATAGCTTCCAGTTTCTTGAGTTGGAGATTCTACATGGTCTCCTAACACCGCACTGTAATTTTGATATCCAATATTTTTGAAATTTCACAAGGAAAGTTTACATCCATGAGCACACAAATATGCTTTTTACATGTGAAGTTGTTATATGGGAAAGAAACTAGTAAGGAATACACAAATGGAATAAAAAAAATCTGTTAAAAACAAGTAGCTATGATGATGCTGGTTTAGTATCATTAAGACAAATTTTATGAACAGATATCAGTGCAATTAAAACTGTATTCCTGTTATATGGAGAGCAATCAACAAAATTATGGGTAAAAACATGACGAAATTACTTCTGAGAGAGCATAAGAAATTTACTGAGTTTTGAAATCAAATAATCAAGGTAAAAGATGTCAAGCTTGAAATAATCAGACAGATATTGTAAGCTGTAATGTTGAATTTATGATTGTTTATACAGTTCTACATTTTACAGTATTATGAGTAGTTTAAAATATTATAAATGACCCACAGAGGACTTTACAAGACTTACACCTGTTAAGGTGTAAAATTAATAGTCTTTGAATCAGGGAAAGTGAAAAAGTTGTACAAATTGTATAAGTAAACTCATTTAACTCATTTTACTAAAATGTCCCTTGTGTTACATAGAAACATGTTTCTGAATGGTTCTGTACTACTACTGGGGACATTTTTCCATTTAATCTTTCTACACAATTCATAGAATCACAGGGCTAGAAGGGAGCATGTAAAGATAGCATTCATTCCCTCTTTTTGCTATAAATCTTTTTTGGAAAATACTTTTTTCCCAGCATCTGAGGCACAGTCTGAGATCTGGACAATATTTTATATACATTCACAAGTTTGCTTGTTTAACTTTCTCACCTGCTTTTTCTTGTCAACAAAATATTCCATGTACACTCCTTAAATGTGCGTGTAGGCACTTATCCAGTCAGGGTAACGAGTTGTTCCAAGCCACGTGTTTTTCCTCCAGTCAGGGTCATCACCATGTGGCCATCACACAGCTTACTTGAATTTGCATTCCTTTTCTTCTAGAGTGTCTTTGTGGCTCCCAACCTTCCTTCCTCATGCTGTTCTTGCTCCGCAGCTTCTGCTCCGAACATCTTTTCTTGTATTCCCACATATTTTCTAGCCTGTTTTAACATACAGTTGTGGCAGATGCTCTGCAACTTGTCATACGTAGTGCAGTGCTGTGCTATTCTTACCGCTAGATATCTCATCTCTTTTTTGAATTTCCTAGCTACAATTATTTTTCATGCCATGTAGGTTGCTCCAAAAGTAACAGATTGCTTGTATTCACAGTAAACATATTTCACTGGATTCTTTGTTTTGACCTGACAATGGTATGAGGTTAATATGGCTGTGTAAATAAAGACTTTCTAATTAAGGCTCCATTTTATTTGTTTAGTTCAACTGCTTAACAGGATGTTCATATCAAAACTGTTCTTCTGTTTACCGTTCTTTCTTTTCATGTATTTTTTACTCAGTAATGAAATGATTAGGTTCTCGTAATTAGTTAAGACTAGGACACTACTCAATATTGAATTTACAAATACATGTATAGATACATGCTACCTAATAATGCATAATGTATTCTGGATCATCAAGATTTCAGGTCATATAATATAGGATACTGAAAGTCCTAATCACTTTCACAGAATCACAGACTTGTAGGGGATGGAAGGGATCATTTAGAGATCATCTAGTCCAACCTCCCTGCCAAAGCAGGCTCCCTAGAACAGGTTGCACAGGTTGGCATCCAGGCGGGTCTTGAACACTTCCAGAGAAGGAGACTCCACAACCTCTCTGGGCAACCTGTTACAGTGCTCTGCCACTGTCAGTGCCCTGGTGGCGAAGATGCTGGGGATCCTGGGGTGCATTAAAAAGAGCATGGCCAGCAGGTCAGGGAAGGTGATCTTCCCCCTCTACTCTGCCCTGCTGAGGCCTCACCTGGAGTACCATGTCCAGTTCTAGGCTCCCCAGTTCAAAAAAGACAGGGGTCTCCTTGAAAGAGTCTAGTGGAGGGCCACAATGATTCTGAAGGGTGTGGAACACCTCCCTTATGAGGAAAGGCTGAGAGACCTGGGTCTGCTCAGCTTTGAAAAAAGAAGACTCAGAAGTGATCTGATCCATGTCTACAAATATCTAAGGTATGAGGGGCAAAGGAATGAGGCTGGATTCTTTTCAGTAGTGCGTGTTGACAGGAGAAGGGAAAATGGACACAAACTGATGCATAGGAAGTTCTGCACAAATGTTCATTTGGACATTCAGCCCAGTACAGGCAGTCTAGATTCCAAGAAGAGCTGTGCATCAGTAACAAGCAAAGCAGCTCAAACCACTTCATATGCTGCCAATATCTCTTTTGCAATTAGAGTGTAGTGGGTCTTGAATCCTCCATCTCCTGAACACCAAAAGCTCTAGGGGTCAACCTCAAGCCTTCCAATGGTGCTTTCTGCCAGAAGCTCCAGGTGTGGCCATTTTCTCCGTCTATGGTGTAGAACAAATTTTTTATATTTTGTCCTTCCCATAGTAGCCCTTGGGCTACTGCATGAACTATCTCCTGTTTATCTTGTTCAAAGGCTTCTTGTTGCTCAGGGCCCCTAGTGAAATTGTTCTTCTTCCAGGTCAGTAGATACAAAGAGTTTATGATCAGACTGTGGTTTGGTACACATTTTCCAAAATATCACATCACTTAAAAAAGCTTTTTTGTAGTTGGTGGGGACATAACAGTCATGTTATTGATCAATTTCACAGTGATCTAATGATGTTCATCTTCCTATTTTATTTCTAAAAAGTGGATATCCTGTGCAGATCTCTTGAGCTTACCTTCCTTAATGACAAAACTGGTTTTCAGAAGGATTTGTATTTTATTCCCTTTCTTGAAAATTTCCTTGGCTGTGTTTTCCCACACAATGATCAATGTATTGCAGGTATTCAGGAGCTTCTCAGTGTTCCAGTTTAGTCTGGATAAAGCCCATGGCAATTGGTAGGGCTGTGTTTCCACCTCTGGGTCAATTAAGAACACATTATCTGTATCAGTTGTGGCATATCATTTGGCTGCTCTTGACTCGTTTGTACTGAACTTCTAGAAAGTCTAGTACAACAGCACTCAGAGGTGGTATGACTTCATACAGGCCCCAGTCTACTGTTAGCATCCATTCATAGATTCATAGATTCATAGATTCATAGATTCATAGATTCATAGATTCATAGATTCATAGATTCATAGATCTGATGTCGCACAGTCCTATTGTTGTCCCTTTCCTCCACCTGGATAGAGGTTGGCCCCTCTAGTCTCAGTTATTGTATTCATTACTCATTTCTTGTGAATGTGAATCAAAATGCTTGATATCAAACTCAGAAATAGGATCAGAGCATCTTCTCCATCTCAGAGAACTGTCCACTAGAAACTGAAGCCACCATTCTCTCGAAAGAACCATGCCTCGTAACTGTTTACTCTTGCACCTCATATACTCATGCCTCTAAGGCCAAGTGGAGTTTTCCAGCCCACTTCCTCATATCCTCTCCATGGTCACATAGGTAAAACAATAGCAGGGCAAGGGGTGCATATCCACTCTATTTTTTCTCTTGAACTGAAAATAGATTACTTCTGGTAGCTGAGATGCTCTGTGCAGGAGGGGAGGAAGATATATTTCTGTAGGCCTTATGGAAAAATTTCTCCAAAGCTAAAACAGCCCCACATGTTTTCTTCATATTGCCAGAGTTGGTCAGTCAATTCATCCACTGTTCATTCCTCTCTATCTTTCCAGGTCATTACTGCTTGTGAGTTGGCATAATATTATGGTGAACTCTGTACAAATTTTTACCAAATGGATCGTGTCCACTTGATACTGTCTGGATTTTGGTATAATTTTGGAATAATTATTCAGGTCAATATTATACACCACCTCCAGATTCCTTCATATACTGGATACCTCTTTCCATAGTGGTCTTCTTGTCTTGCTGATATCTAGTATCATCACCATGGAGATAATCTTCCTTCATGGCTGCCTGAAGCTGTGTCCAGATAGGGAAAGCATGTTCTTTTTTTTTTGCAGACTCTTTGTCAATACATCCTTCCCTGGAGAGGGATCCTAGCTGTCTGGCTTCCATGCCCATTAAATCTAGGTTAGGATCCCTGTTAACCTCTCAATGGAGCAGCAAGATGACAATTTGCTTGCCCAGACGATAGCTGAAATCATTGGAATGAGTCCAGAGGAGGGCAGCTAAAATGATCAGAGACTGTAGCGTCTCCCTTATGAAGAATGGTTGAGGAAACCAGGCATGTTTAGCTTGGAGAAGAGAAGGCTCCAGAGAGACCTCATTGTGGCCTTCCAGTAATTGAAGGGAGTGTATGAACAGGTGGGGAAATTACTGTTTACATGGGTTGATAGTGATAGTGCAATTGGGAATGGTTTTAAACTAAGATGGGTGATTTAGGTTCGATGTTAGAAGGAAGTTTTTTCTCAGATTGGGGTGATGCAATGGAACATGTTGCTCACAAAGGTTGTGGATGCCTCATCCATGGAAGCATTCAAGGCAAGACTGGATGTGGCTCTGGGCAGCCTGATATAGTGGTTGGCAACCCTGCCCATGGCATGGGGTTTGGAACTAGATGATATCTAGAAGTGCCTTCCAACCCCTACAACTCTGTGATTCTGTGATTTTGTGATCTTTGAGGTCCTTTTCAACCCAGGCCATTCTATGATTTTATGATTCTGTTATTCTACGATTTCCATATATCTCACAGCTCACCTAGGGCAGACTTCAAGTGACTGCTGAGTCATTTATAACCTCTGCTTCTTCTTTCCATTCCAGTGATGGCCCTTGTAAGGAGTGGCCTTCCTTATTATCTTCTTCCTTCCTTACTAAATGAGCTGACTTTCACTTACATGTTTTCTGCTTGTGGACAGAGGTCACGGATATTGGTACAAGCTGGTTATCTCATTCAGCCACAGGGTCTGTTGCACAGGTTAGGTTAGATCTAGATCTTCCTTTTTAGGATATTGACTAATGCTTGAATAGTGCATAATAGGTGCAGGTTGGACTCAAGCACAGTGCAGCGAACCTGCCAAGATCAGGGCGTATCTTACTAAAACATTCTGTCAGCTCTTTAAGATTCCACACTTGTTCAGGGGTGAGGTCCAGACCCCTCAGAGGTGATAATCATGACAGATGCCCATCCATATTATCCCACACACCTTGCCACTCACAGCCAGGGTAGATCTCCAAGGATGGTATATTTGAATGGTTTCTTAACCAGACATAACATTGGAAACACGAGAAGACTTAGCAATAAGATTATGCAGGTATGTTCAAAATTTTCAACAGCTATTTTAGCTTTCCTGGAGTAGAGAGTATATCACTTAAGAGTTTCTATGGTAAGGTTACTGTAGTCTGAGAATGATGGCACTACTGAGTACAAGTACCAAATTAAATCCATGACTACATGGATTTATAACATGAGCACATCAGAATTACAGAATAGTAGGGGTTTGAATGGACCTCCATAAATCATCAAGTACAACCCTCCTGCTAAGAACATGCTATATACAAGCTAGCAAAACCGTAAAGAAGCCTAGGCCAGTCCTCAGAGGTGATAAACAATTTGGCTGGAGTTAAGAAAAAGAGCCTTGAAAGGAAGTAGTATCACACCGCAGAAGAAATGATCAACATTTAAACCAGCAGGTATTAAGCTAGTATATCATTTGTAACAATTTTATTTTAACATGTTCTGGCCAGATCACTCCCTATTTTAACATTCTGAACCCCATGCTGGGCACCACAAGGACTATTATAGTTTGAACTAGCAAGCAGCTGAACACCAAACAGCTCTCTGCTCACTCATTCGTCTCTTAGTGGGATAGAGGAAAGAACTGGAAAAAAAAGAAAAAGGTAGAACTCATAAGCTGAAATAAAAACTATTTACAAAGACAAAAAGGGAAAAGAGAAAGACAAGTAATTATAATAATAATAAATACATATTTACAAAACAAGCATTCCACAGAGTAATTGCTTACCACCCTCCAACCAATGCTCAGACAGCCCCTGAGCAGTGGTTGCCCCCTGGAGAACTCCTCTCGTTTTTAGACTCCTACCAGTTCCTTGTGCCCTCTCAGCCTTCTTGCTGGAAGGAGAGTATGAGAAGCAAGAAAGGCAGAAACATCCTTGTTTGTGTACAGCACCACTCAGCAAAATCCAAAACACTGGTGTCTTATAAACATTGTTTTTCTCCTGGAGCACAAACATAGCATTATACCAGATACTATAAAAGAAAATCTACTCTGTTCCAGCTGAAATCAAGAATGGTTCTTTCCAAGATAAGCCATCCTATGTTTCTATAAATAACAAAAAATTATAACTCCTGTTGTGTTTTTCTCCACCATAAAAAATTACTTCGTACATCAAAAACAAAATTACATAAATTGTCTTTTTCTTTTAATATGAACTGTGCAATTTATATTGCTAAAGTTTTCTGAAGCAGCTGCTAGAGTTTGAAAAAACACGTTATTTTCAACAAGGATGAACAAAGAGTACAGTAATGAGTGTGGGATAAGAAAGCAGGCACTCAGAGATATGATCCAGAGATTGTAACCTAAAAAATTACCATGAATTGCTGGATTTGAAAATGTTCTGTTTCTTTCTTAGAAGAAATGCAAATGATGCACAATCTCTTCTCTTGGGCAGTACTGGAAAATTGTAAACAATTTTAAATTGGATTAAAAGGCTGTATGTGAAGAGCTTCATTATTTCCTAAAGCGGCAACAGCACGATTATATCTGAGTCATAAAAAATGTAAAAAAAAAAAAAAAAAAAAAGTTAAAAAAAAAAAAAAGTATTTAAGAGGAGTTGAGAATGCAGTAAATACAGTAATAGATTCAAATGACATCCAGAATAACATCAATGTTATGAAACTGAAAAAAAAAAGCAACAGTTAACAAGAGCACTGAAGCAATAATAAACTGGGATTTGACATTCCTCCTTGTCTCCAGGCTGTTGGCTTGTGCAGTATAGAGCACTAACTGTCCTTTCACTGAATTTTGTCAGTCTGATTATCTTTTTTCACCTGCAGGGACTATCCACTGTAACAAGACTTTACTAAAACATCACCATCCTTTTAGCCTTTTAAAATAATTGAAGAGACAGCTTCGAGATGGTTTAACCTTAGTGCCCTTTTATTAACCAAATATGTGGATGCTAGTGGGCCTGTGGAACTTTTTGTTGATCTTATTTTTTTAATCTGTAAACATAACTCTCAAACTCCCTAAAAACCCATCACTTCATTCTGCTTTTATTGACAATAATTGCAGTGGTTCTGTTATTTCCTTTAGACTCTGTTCTTCTCTATATCTTATTGTCCAAGATGTAAAGTCTAAACACATAATTTAACAACACTCACTTCACAGTCATCATCTAACATGGAACATATCTGTTAAATTACAGTGTCTGTGCCCTGTAATCAGTTTCTGAAGCCTGGACTATACATTTGTCCATAAACATCTTGACAGACAAAATATTTCCCTGCAGGCCTTAGTCTGTGTGGCCTTATTAGTTTCTCATTAACAGTGATTCATCCAGGATTCTATAAGTGATACATCCTTATCATTGCTGTCATAAAACATGTGTTTAAAAATTAATGCCTCTCTTGCAGATTCAGAGGTAATTTATTTTTATTTCTTTGGTGTTGCTTACCAGGACCTTGGCCACTTGATTCCATTGTCTACATTTCACCCTGACTTACTTTTCTGCAGATAGTTCTGTTACTGCATATTGATTATTTTAAATTTTCTTAAAAACTACAGCTCGCAAAAAGTAAATCATGCAGATAATAGTTAACAGATTTGCACTCTTGCGTTATATGCCTGTTCACTTCCGCTGAATACTGTTGCCTGTCATGCAGGTGATTTCTGAAGGATTCAAACAGTTTGTAAGACAGTTTAATCAGAAAATATTTAGTTTGACTTCTTGCTCAAACCAGCATGAACTGTGATGCTGTCAATGCTAGTCTTCCACTAGCTTTCTCCAGTGATGCAGAATGCGTTCATTGTTAGTCGAACTATACATTTGTAATGCTGAAATTCTCTGTTCCTTTGGAAATAACTTTTCTATATTCATTGCTACTGAAAGTTGACCTGATTTTTACATGAAGCATGCTAATGATTACAAAATTTTATTACATCCATTGGTTACCTAATTTGCAATCAGAGAGATCAGCACATCCTTCAAATAGTATGACTTTTTCACTGTCTCTGGAATCCCAAGTAGTAAACTGAAACCTGCCGAACATGTATGAAAGTACTGTACTGTCTTTGTCTCTTCTCCATTGGGAAGATTCATTATCTTTTGTATAATTTTAAATCACATCAATTTTGTTTAGAATAACTAGAATTGTATAATTTCAGGATACTGTTGCTGAATTTCTCAGAGACCCACAAAAGTGACTGAGCAGTGGTGTTTCATGGGCAACTTCATTATGCAAACTGAAATTTTACAAGCAATTTCACATGTTGAAGGTAGGGACATGTATCTCCAAGAAGTCATAAGACTAGACTGAATATAAAAGTTGAACAAAAATCTAAAATTATATATTTTTAGCATATTGGTATGTGAAATTTACATTCTGAGAAAGATTTGTGCACAAAAAGATGTTCAAGTTTTGTACTGTACCCATAATTCCTACTCAGTTATCAAATCTCTGAAAAACTTTAATCTGTCCTTAAGTTGTTATGTAGTGGTTATATAGTTGATTGCTGATAGTTTAATGTGGAGAGTATAACTCAGAAAATAAGGATTTCCAATTTCATGTCATTAATTTTATTTCAAAAAAAATTTATCTAATTGTCTGTACTATTAATCTCTATCGAGACCCATAATCAATTCCAACTCAATCAATTACATGTCAACATATTTGAAATGCTTTAATGTCAATTTTATTCAATTACTGGAAGAAATCAGAGAATTTCAGAATCACAGCTTGTAAGTGAACATTGTCACTGTTAACCCCCTGTAAGCTGAAAAACAAACAAACAAAACATGATAGGAGTCTTCATTGTCTATTTTGAAAATATCTATATATATTTATTCTTGATATTTTTCAGTAGAAGCAATACAAGGTAATGATTCATAAAACTTCTAAATAAAGTCGATGATTAGTTTTTAACTGATGAGTATTTAGTCTAATAACGTTAATTATACATCACTATTGCAGGGCATTAACTTAGATCCTAGTCAATTCTTCCCTATTCTACAATTCTGCTTGCAAACCTGTCCCAGTATCATTACAGAGTACTACACAGTTATGACAGTTTTGTTGAAGAAACTGTTTCATTTGCAACATCCGTTTTGCAACATAATTATCTCTTATTCATTTCATTGCAGTTTTTTTATGGAGTATAATTAAATGATTAAAAGCAACAGTAATATAATGTAAAAACTCTATAAGCAATACCAGAAATATAACTAGAAGTGAAAAAAAATGCATTATAAAATTGATATGGGGAGCAAGAGGTTTTTAACAAATCTATGGAATTTTCCAGATTTTGTTGTCCCTGTCAAGAGTGATACAGTTGTTGCATTGTTATATTATACAATGTCTTCTAGAGTTAATAATCTTGTTATGATCATCACACAATTTAAGATTAATATTCTCACTTATTTATTAAGCAAGGACAATTAATAATTACATGCAACAAAAGACCTTGAGGTCTATGATTTTTTTTTCCTGTATCATGTTTTGCATTTAATAATACACAATCTACTGCCTGTTTTAACAATTTTATTCAAATTATTTTGGCTTTAGGTAGTTTAACAAATTTGAGAGTAACTTTCATTAACCTATTTAGGAAGCATGATCATAGTCTACTTCATTAATAGTCAATAAATAGAATTCTATGTTGATAACAGTCTAAATGATAATATTCTGTGACTATCTATATAAGATCCCCTGATATTTTTTATGCTCCTGTAAACACAATTAATGTATTCTAATGAACCTACATAAGGATCTAGCAATCTGTTTGTATGCACATTATATACTTGTGTTTTCCTGGTATCAATGAATTCATAGGACCATACAAGATCTCTAAGCAGTGTGATGATGGCGTACATGTCATTTTCACTCACATTTGACATTATGTTACTATTTGATTAAGGAAGCTGTGACATAAGAATGAATACTATCCACTACAGAGCAAAAAAAATTCTGACATTTTCTTATATGGTCAATGGAAGAAGATGTCTGCTAGCACTGAAATTTTCCATGCCTGCAACTGTCATCTCAGCAAGACAAGTAATTATTTTCTAAGGTTCAGTATATTGAACCTGATAGCATCCATTTAAAATGCTTGATTGCTTATAATTTTGAATTTTTGTTAAAGATGGATTGGCTTTTTTAAAAGGAGATTGGACAAGTATGATAAATGCAGTAACAGAATATCTGAAAAGCTTTTTCTTCTCATTCCTTCTGTACATGCTTTGTTAGTTGTATTTTTCTTCGGATTTCATTATTACGTTGAGATTTATAATATATCTTAGTTACTCTTACTTTCAAACTTTAGTATACGTGTTTGTTTTCATTTCTGACAAAGGGAGCTGAAGTGGAAAAAAGAATGATATCTTCCTCAGTCCATTTTGAAATATTATTGTTTTTATTCAGCACATACAATAAATAAACTAATTAAATAATTAAATGAGAACAAGAGTAAGAAATAGTCCAGAGACTGTTATATCAGTTAGTGATATCAGTAGTGAGTATATTTAATAGGAAATTCTGATGTCAAAAGATCTGTTTTGACTATTCAAATCAAAGATTTGTTTTTCAGTGCTTATTATCCTACAGAGACATACCTGAAAGTTTTGGAATTGGATATAGCTGTTTCATTCCCATCAGAGCAAAGACAGGACCCTGGATTTCCCATTTAACTCACAAGTTCTCTAACACTGACAAACTACACATTCCATTCAAGCTGGTCTTGAACACCTCCAGGGGCAGAGCATCCACAATTTGTCTATACAGTCTGTTCCAGCACTTCACCACTCTCCCAGTGAAAAATTTCCCTTCAAAATTCTAATCCAAATCTCCCTTCCTTTTAGTTTAAAATCCTTCTCACTATCAGAGTAAAGAAGTTGATCTTCTTTTCCATAAGCCGCCTTTAAGTACTAGAAGGTTGCAATGAGGTCTTCCCTGAGTCTTCTTCAGTCTGAAAAAGCCCATGTCCATCATCCTTTCTTTGTAGGAAAGGTGCCCCTTCACTCTGACCATCAGGGTCCCTCCACTGAACCCAGTATGAAAACAAGATTAATATTACATGCTAAAAAACACATACAAAACTATCAATGTTATTAAAAAAAAAAAAAAAAACAAAAAAAACCCACAACTATGCATTGCTGTCATGTAAAATTGCATTGCTTTTCCCTTTTAACCATGACTTGGACATTCATTCCATGCTTACATTTACTGTGCTACTCACTATCAAGTAACACTGATCAGTACTGTAAGGCTAAGATGCACCCTCTTCCATATTTCTTCCTTCAGTTAAAATATGTTGGGGTATTTTGCTTGTTTGTTTGTTTTCCAGGCAATATGTGTTGAAACTAAACCAAACGTAAAAAAAAAAAAAAAAAAAAAAGAAAACACAGAAACAAATAGTTTCGATATATTTTATCAGAAAATATCTTATTTGAACACCCACATAAGACAAATTAATACACTTTACATTAGTGACAGACAAAAAGATAAAACTTATCTCCAGAACTTCTTCTGTCATTCTTGATCCAGAAGTGCTGAAGCCTGAGCAGAACAGTTTTATCTCTGTTGCTTTCAACTTTGCTTATTTTCAGAACACTCTTCTCTTTCTCAGATTTATCTGATCACATAATATTTGCTTAGAACCATCAAATGATCCAAATCTATTACTCAGAATGTCTTCTTTTAAGATTAAAATGACAGTCTGGGGGGACTTGAATACGAAGAGAGGCCCAGAATTTCATGTAGTCAAAGTAGTTGTGTGGAACCTGTAGCCCAAATAAACAGGAAACAAATGAACAGTAAATATATTATGTAACTGAATAAATAGCTACTGAAAAAAAAAAAATCTAGGAGTAAGAATTTATACAGAAAGGAAAAGAATAACTTTCAGTAAGAAAAGATATCTTATCTTAGAGGTCCAGAAGGAACATAAAGTAAGAATTTCAAATACTGAATATTTGAAACTTAATAAAGATAAAATTATTAAGTGATGTAACTAAGGAATGCATTTAGTAGAGTAGAATGGGGAATGAGAAGATCAGATAAAGAATACATTAAGAGTGCCCCCAGAATTAAAAAAAAAAAAAAAGTCTCAGTTGAAAAGAAAAATAAAAGAACATAGAGAAATTATGGACAATCCCTATTCAAAACTTCTGTATGATTTATTTTGTTGCTAATCTGTTTAGAAATTGATCAAGTCCTGTTAATTGCCTATGAATGTAGAACAATAAATGTATTTCAAAAGACAGGAAACATGATTTTGATAATTCCAGATTAGAAATGTTGGGAAAGAATCTGTATAGCTTTAACTCAGATTTAAAAAAAAAAACACCTTGAAATAAGCAGGACAAAAAAGAAAATTTATTTTTGTACATAACAGAGTATTTTTGAGTACTCCTGTCTAAATGTCTCTGAGGACACCCACAACAGAAATTTGTGCAAAATCTTCAATGAAACTAACAGAGAATAAGATCCTCAGAAGAATCACAATGTGGCTTAGTAAGTAACATGGTAAGGTCAAGTATCAGTTTCAAGTAAGAAGACTGAAAATAACTGCAATGATCCATCTACTTTTTGTTAATATTCAAATTAGTCAGGATAGCAAACAAATTAGTAGTAAAGAAATCTGCCAGTAGCACCAAGCTGTGACAATTTGTCAGTAGAAAGGAGAAAAAGGATATCACAGAGGAGGAGCAACAAGAGAAACAAAATTAAAATCAACTATGAAATACAAATTAACAACATTAGGCTTTATTAAAAATGCTTTTGTATTTATAAACTGGAAATAAATGAGATAGAAAAAGATGTGGATATATTTGTTGATGAAAGCAAATCATATAGATAGAATCCTAGAAGACAGATACTTTATTAGAAAAATAAGAAGTATTAGTGTTTTATAAACAGAATTACTGAGAACTCATTTGAAATTCTATATACAACTAGTCCTCTGAGTCATGAAGATGAACTGAATTGGAATAAAGAGAGAGAAAGACAGGCAGCATGACTTAAAAAATAAATTGTAAATGTCTTATATGAGCAAATAAAAAAAAAATTAAAGATAAGACTACAAAGTTATTCTCTACACCTGTATTTTATCCTAGTAATTTAATAAGAAATCTCATGTCATAAAACATATTAAAAACTTTAGGGAATAGCTGCACATAATATGTATAATATATACTTGAACACCTTTTACCTGTGCTCCTCCACAGTCAACACAATTTTTTTCTCTTTAACGATTCTCTATATCTGGTTAAATATCTTTTGTGATAGTGTTTTTAAAACATGTTATATCTAGTATTTTCTCTCTTTCAAGACCTCTTGGCTATCTTGTTTTGAAAACAAAACAGGACAGAATACAAGGCAGATCTGAACACAAGCATGAATATATTATTTGTGATTTGTTGTAACTGATGGGCAAAGACAATATCATCAGAGATTTTTTTTTTATTTTAATAAAAGTCAATTTCATCAAAATCTCCACATAATGTATCTGCTTCAGCACTGTAATATAACATATTCAGGAGCAAATACTCTACATTTTGAGATTTAAATCTTCATTGGTATTTGTTTTAAAGGCTTTAGTGGATAAAAATGGCAGACATTTATATAGTGTGTTAGGTATCTCACAATCCAGTGCAGTTCCTAGAACTCCCCCAATAACAAATCTCACAGGTGTATGAAAAACACAAACAGCCAAATCATATTCCTTTTCTCCAGCCCACAAGCACAAGATTTCTCCAGTGGGCACTCACCAGCATCGCCTTCCCAGACACTTTGTTGATTCACTGATGCATATACATCAGTGTGTCATTTAAACTATAAATCTTTCTGTCCAGGTCACGTCTGCCCAGCCTCCCTGCTCATGTACTGAATCCCATTTATCCATCCTTCTGACAGTGCTCTCTTCAAACTCTGATCTCCTCTAATTGTTTACCAGTCCAGCTTGAAAATGAGTAGCAAACCCCACACACAAATACGTATATACACACACAAAAACTCAAATGTGTTTTATTTTCTTCAAGTCCTACTGTTTTCTTCAAAGAACAACCAGCCTGTAATAGTGATGAACATACAGGAAGATTTTAGGAGTTGCATTGAAGATGTACTTCATTTCCTAAAGAGAGACTGCATTCAATGCACGAAGTGAAATATTTGCTTAGTGTGAAAGCCAAAAACTGTTTTTCATTGTCTCAAAGCTTGAAGGCCTTTCTGGTGATAAGACTTTAACTGACAACTGCAAATTACCTAGGTGGGTGCTACTTAGCCGGCAACCCTTTGTGTACAGTGTGTACATTTGAAAGCACTTCTTTGGAGGTGTTTTGCTCAGGAGTGTTGAATGGCAGAAGATTTGGCTTATGACCGGATAACTGGTACAGAAGACTGGGGAATGATACCATTGTATCCTATGAAAGCAAGATACAGTTTGGCATTTCCCAACCCCTCTGTTATCTCCTGGCAAGGTCCGGAAAATAAGAACAAAGGAGTTCCTGTGGAGATCAAAAGAAACCAGTAGTTGCCTCTCCAAAAAGAGCTGAGTCGGCCACCTTGGGCTTATAAAATAAGCTATACCTTCGTTAAGAATGGAGAGAGAGAAAAGAAGAGAAAAAAGAAGTCATCGTTGTGAACTAAACAACCCATCGCTACTGGAGATTAGCACCTGAACTACGAACCTTGCTGGACCCACTGTGATGATTGTCTCTCTTGCTTTTTACGAAGACTCCTTGTTTTTTATTTCTTATCTCTTTTCTATCGCCCACCTTCCCTTCCCCATATCCCTAAGCAACTAGGACTTGTAATAAACTGCTTGGGCTAACATTTGACCTGCTGTGTCTTAATCCCACCATCGGGTATACATATACATATTTTAAAATACATTTACATATTTAAAAAAGAACCTCTTCTCCCTCTTATAAATTGGAGTGAGACTTTTAGTCTAACAAAGTAATTTCATAAATACCTTGTAAAATGAAATAGAATACTTGTAAAGCTTATTCTATAACAACTGTATTTCTACTTAACTATCATAATTATATTGGCCTCCCGAAATACTATCACTTCTAAATTGTAAAAATGTATTATCTAACTAAATGGGGGGAAAAAAAATCTTTGCTTTCTTCAGTGTATAACTAACTTCCTCAAAATTGTATTTAGAAAAGACTAAAAAGCATTTAGCCAAACTATTTCTTCTTTATTCTTGTAAAAACGTATTTAGTGATGACAATATCTTTATCCTGATATTCCTGTATATGATCCCCAAGTAAAATTTTGCAAGTCAGTTTGCTAAATTTTTCTACTTATTTTAGTGAATCATTACTATATTTTAAATGATCCTCAGTCCTGATAGCGTAAGAGCAAAGGAAGAAATGAGAGTCCTCTACATAAATTAGAAGCTGTAGATTTTTGAATTATTTTGTTTTAAACAAATTTAGTAGAATTCAAGAAAAACTTTCTCACTGTATTTTAACTGTTTTTATATCATTTAGCATAATGATTTCTAGGATTACATAAATAACAATAATTTCTGATGTATCAACTAAGCAAAACCTGATAGACTTACCTTAGTTGTTTTCCCATTTTCTGTATTTGACTTTATATTCTGTCTTTCTTAAATCCTATTGTTTCAATCACAAAGTTCTTGTTGCTCTCAGATCCTAATGTGAAATATCCCCTTCTGTACTCATTCATTTTCTTCAGTGTTGTTATCTAGTATCATTGTTATTTTCCTATCTGCCTTGGTTCGTTCTCACTCTGGCTTTGACACTATCAATTACAAAGAAACTGAGAATCTGCTTCAGTAATCTTCAGTATTGTTTCGGGGAATTAGTATAATCCTTGAAGTCATGTTTTTGCTATCCTATGTATTTAGTATGTCATCTACTTACCTACTCTTTTAAGTCCATTACATACTCTTCACTGTTTGTAGCACTGGCTTGATCTCTTAATAATAATGACAATTGTCTGTTTGAATTTATTAGTTTTAAATAAAGTCTTTCTTCCCGATTAGCTGATTAGTGATGGATGTCATAACAATATCAAATTGATCTGTAGAATAAACTATAGAAATATAATTTAAAGTAAAATAATTTATTTTCATATGTGTTGGAAAGATTTGCCTTTATTAAGTTTGAGCTAATTTACTTAGGGCTGAAACACAAACTCTCTGTTCTATAACTGAATAATCCACGTAAATGACTAACATCAAAGGATAGACAAGGAAATGAAATGAAGACTGAAAGCTATACTCTCTAGAGTTGTGTGAGCCCTAAGCAGTAACTGAAGCTTCCTCACAGAATATGATAGAATTTCCTGTTGACTTTCATGACGTCTGGTAGAGATTGTCTTTATGTTGCAAAATATACTGTAAGAGTACCAACAAGGGCTTTCTAGATAAGAAAGCAAAAACCCAGGTCTTTTGTTTGCTACTGAGTTATTAATGAGACTCTATTTCCAAATATTGGAAATATTTATGAGCAGAATGCCAAAAGCATTAACTGAGATATTTCTATGGTATCAAAAGAAGCAAAGAAAAGCATACTGGAGTGTCAAGTAGACAAACAGAAGTGTAACAAATCAAGATAAGATAGAAAAATCTAAAAGTGATTGACAGGCTCCTGCAATAGATAGCAAACAAACATTCTAACACAAATAAGCTGCGAGAGGGAGAGGGAGAGAGATTTCTGTATTTTCACTTTACAAGTTGGCAAAAACCCTCTGACTTACCTTATCATACGGGGTCTGTTGAATCACAGCCTGAACCACTGAATGAGCACCTGAAGGAAAGACAATTCACCTGTGCAACTGGAAGGCGGTAGAGCCAAGCTTCACCCCTCTAAGAGCTTATTTAAAGGCTGACTGCCACTGCCTCTCTGCTCCTATTGTGAGGAACTGTAGGCTGCCATGACTTCTCCCTTCAGTCTCCTCTCTGGGCTGAAGAAACCAAGAGAGATCAGCCACTTTTCATCTGTCCTATCCTCTAGACCCTTCATCATCACATTTCCAGATTGGCTTAAGTAGGTACTAGTACTGTGAATTTATTTATAAATTAAATATGGTAATTTAATAAATGGTGTATAACATTTTTTTTTTTTTTTTTGTATTTTACATGCACTTTTAAAGTATAAATAGCAGGAATTCTATTTTATTTTTTTTTTACAGCAATGTATGAATTAAAATCATTGAAGAGAAATAGCAATACTCTATAACCAGACAGTGTCACTAAATGCCAGGGGAAGCAAAAATAAATAAATAATTCTGAGGGAAGCATGGTTTTATGATGCACAAAACTCTAGTGAGATTTGTATATTATAGACTCTCTTTGTGGAGGTCTGATAGCAGCTTTGCAATATCTAAACAGGGGGTTATAAGAAAGGAGACTTCTTAGTAGGGTACAAGTTTTGTCCCACTCAGTGGGTTTTGAGGGAGGTGAATCTTCTGCCTCTTGAGTCATGCTTTCCTTAGTCATTCAGAGTCACTGTTGTGATGGAGTCATCCAAGTATCAAAGTTTTATTAATAAACTTCTAGTACTCTACTTGGAGGTAAATTTGGTTAATTTGCAAATTATAATTAGTAGGTGTTACAAGTAAGTCAATATTAGTCAATGCCTATTATGAAGATCAAAGGAGTAAAAGTAGATAAAGAGAAAATACAGAAAACAGAACAAGAGAGGCAGAAAGATGTATAGAGATACAGCTATTCAAACACAGCAAAGTGTTTCACCACTCCTCAATCTGTCTTAGTGGTGTTGATCTTTGGTGGTGGAAAGTCTTCCAAGGTTGTGGTGGTAATCTAACAAGTGATGATGAACTTCATACATACTTCTATATGTTTACATACTTCTACTTATAGTCAAGTGTGATGTAGCCTACTCTTTGTAGTGGCAATTTGTGGCTTTTGAGGGATCTCAGTGGAAACTCTTTTGTTCCTGTCTTCCAGGCTTTGCAAATTTAAATCAGGTAAGGGGAAGCAGGGAGACCTTCACAGGATACAATGGTATAATCACTCAATCTCTTGTATCAAGCTGGAAACATTTGCTCTGAGGCAGAGTCTTCAGCTAGAAAACAATCCTGGGCCTTACCATTCTATAGCAAACAATTCCAAAGAAATGGTTTTGAACATAAAACACAAGTTCACAAGTTGTTATTGACTGTCTCATGTTGTTGATATGAGACAAAGCATTCCTTACAAGTCTCAGACAGCCTGCTGTAACAGGACAAGTGGAAACAGTTTCAAACTAAAGGAAGGCAGATTTGGATTGGTTATAGGAAGAAACCTTTTTTTATTATAAGGGTAGTGAGACAGTGGAGTGCTCTGTCCTTGGAGACAATCAAGGCCAGACTGGATCAGGTTCTGAGTAACCTGAACAGGAATATCTGAAGCTAGGGACTAGACTTTGAGAGACTAGATGACCTTTAGTGGCCCTTTTGAACTCAAATGTTTTGATGATTCTATGATTCAAGAATATAATATGAAACTGTCCTTAAAGTCATCTGAAGAAGATGAGCATAAATTAAAACAGTCCTGAATCTCTCTGATAATTCTGAATGTCAAAGCTCTTTAGAAAGGTTAAAAATCTAATTAAAATTATTGTTGCATTAAGGTATGACACACGCTGCAAGTTAGAACAGTGAATCATTAACTTGTGAGAAAATTTCTTAAAAATATGGTGTACTTTCTGTCACACAAAACCTTTAAAGTTATCCTGAAAATGTGGAAAGCCCTTAGTGAATGTATTTGATGAATAATCTATTTGCTGTGAATTTTTGGCCTTTGTTGTGCACGAGCCTAGATATGATCATAGTTTTATAGTAAATGCTATAAATGTTATTATTGTCAATCACATTCAAATTCCCCAGAAAAATTTGAAGTGACTTAACTGAATTTATCTATTAGTTTCAGAATAAAATAATGTGAATGTTTCCTGTTTACTTCTTAATACCTTAGGCTAGAACATAATTTTTGTTAAATGTAATGCTAGTTACGGAGGTAGAGGAGGAAACATAAATGCAAACCATTTTCTGTATCCTTTATTTTTATGTGAGTCTTGAATAAAAGTTTCTGATCAGCTACTAAATGCCAGTTTAAAAATGTGGCTCAGCACTTTTCTAGTAGAATGCAACAGCAGGAGTCAATCAGCTTTTTCTTCTGTTCAGATACCATTGTTCTTAATTTAGTTATTAGTATATTGAAAAAAACTAATTGCTAAACATGGCAATAAAAATATTGACATTAATTACATACATATATATTTCCAAGTGAAAAATTAATTTGAGTTACTATTTGTTTTTGTTTGATAAAAAATTTTATAGAGACTAATAAGCCCCTTTAGCCTACAAGTTTGTTGCTCTAGAATATTGTTATTGCCTTATAAACAAGAAACATCCTCGAATTACCATAATAAACTGCCACTTACCAAGAGCAGAATGCTAAAACAAGTTCAACGTAATGTGAAGCATAAGTTCACTCATTTTGTGGTTTCGCTTTTTTTTTCTAAAGAACACCAATCACCATTTTACTGAAGCTTTGCTAATTTGAATATCTAATTTCAAGCTGTACTAATTGCCTCTGAAAATGGCAAGCTTGTTTGTTAGTCATTTCTTATATTCCAGAAGGAAAATTCTATTTCCACAGAAGCATTCTCCATAACTGAAAAATCATTATCCCGAGACCCAAGGAAAAAATAAACCAATATTTAAAATATATCATAGCAAGGTACAGCTTTTTTTGTCTTTTATAAAGAAAATTTACAATAAAGTTAGCAGATGCCTCCAGACATTTTGATCTAGGGATATAGTTCTACTAACGTTTCAATCTTCTTGATGTAGAATTGCTTTGAATATTTCCGTTGCTTTGTAAGCAGTAAGTACTTTGCTCTACTTTTTTTTTTTTTTTTTTTTTTTTATATGTATAGCACATCACTAAGATATCTCAGTTTTGAAAAGGATTTACATAATCACCCTCTGTGGTTAAACAACATTCCTTTGCTTATTTATAACTTAAAATGCCCAAACATAATATCACAAGTTTAAATATACTTCAAGTTTTATAATTATCAGTTTATTATTCCTCCTACCATTGATAACTGTTCAATTCTCATATGTCTCCCAGTTGTAATAAGATTTGCATGTGTGTACTCCCTGGAAATAGTAACCATTGTAATGGATCAATGGTAATGCAAGGAGAATTTTACCTCATTTCACTGACTATCTCACCAACTCATAAGTATTTGTTGAGTTAGTGAAGCTGTTTCTGTATCTTTCTAGGTGAGATACATGTTTTAAGAGATGAATTCAGATCATGAATCCTAATCCAGGTGCTGCTTAAATATGATTGACTGTGTTGTTTCAATATATAAAACCATGGAGTGCTACATTAACCTGAAAAGTATGGAGACTGAGGTTGTCTCAGTGCCTACAAAATTCATTTGCACTGAAATAAACTTCATACAAATGCTAATTATGATTTTGTTGCCCATTATAATAACTTAATTACAGGTGTCTCTAGGGAGAGGGCATGAATTGCTTGAGTGTCTGACAAGTTAACATGTTAACATTTGGCAATGATACGTATATAAAGAACACTAGATATGAGCAATAAAATACAACTGATACATTGATTAAAAACAACAGTCAGTGAGGTGTAAATTTAGTGAAGAAGTTCCTATGCACATTTGTGTGGAACTTGCCGTGCATTAGTTTGTGGCCATTTCCCCTTGTCCTATCATTACACATTGCTGAGAAGAGTCCAGCCTCATCCCTTTGCCTCCTGATCCTTAGACATTTATAGACATAGATCGGATCCCCTCTGAGTCTTCTTTTTTTCAAGGCTGAACATACCCAGGTCTCTCTGCCCTTCCTCATAAGGGAGGTGTTCCATGCCTTTCATCATCTTTTTGTCCTTCCACTGGACTTTTTTCAGGAGTTCCCTCCTTTTTGTGCCGGGAAGCCCAGAACTGGACACAAAAGATTCCTGTTAAGCATAGATATTTTTGTGTTTAAAATATAATAATGAAGATACAAGGGGTTTTCATGTTAATATCATTTATTTGATAAAATGTGTTTATTAGTCACACATTTAAAGTGTATGCATTCTTGAAAAACAATACAATAGATAAACATACAGATCTTGATTAACATACTATGTGTAGCTATTAAAACAGCAGTCAGATGTTTGCATTTTTGGATGAAATCTGACACTGTTCCAGCACCCCAAATAAAAAAAAATTCTTCAGGCTTATCACATCAAATTGCCATGATATGCAAGCTCCAAGACCATATCATGCATGCTATTTTAAAGGAAATAAGAATATGGATTTTATTTCTTCTCTGAACATAACATCTGTGGAGTGGTTTATCTTTTTGTCCTCTTCAGTATAGTTTTTTATGTACTGTTCAAAGCTTTGAAGGTAGACTGTCTCTTACCATCCAATGTTATGTGTAAATACATATGTGCTGACAGTAATAATTGGAGCTTGTTTATTATCTATTACTAGACATTTTTCATTACTTTTTAGGAGCCTTCTAATTTGTTTTTCTTATCCACCCAAGAGAAGTGACTCAGCTTGAAATCATCAGCTACAGGTGATGCCTCTGGCTGTGTTACCAGGGCCTATGCTGTTCAACTGCTGTCAAGCTGTTCTCTAAATAGGTGAATGAAGAAACCATTCTTTCTTTCAAAGGAAAAATGCATACTTCTTCCCATGTTTATAAAATCTTGAATGTTATTTTCTCTTCGCTTACTAATAATATTTTGTACTAAACCAAAATATTTTTATTTTTAATGTAGAGAGGGTATATAATGTGTTCTTTCTTTAACTCTCTTTGTATTAATGTACACATGGTACTTGATAGAGCAAATAAACTCATCAACTAATCAATCAGTCATTACATTTAACTGCTTTCATCCTTGACTACTATCTGGTTACGCTTATGTTATGGTAAGTCACTTTTTGTTATTTTAGATTTTACTCCCCTTTCAATGTTTTTGGTTTTTTTTCCTGATTATTTCTTTTAATAGTCATATTACCTAAGTGAACCAGTACTGCAAAACCAGATTTGGGATGCATGAATGAGAATTCATCAAAACACTTTCCAAGATGAGCTCTATGTTCAGCAACAATACTTTTTTAGAAATATTTTTTTAATAACACTTTTACCATGCTCCATAAAATCTTGGATGCTGGGACATGAAATTGTTTCATTATTTATGGCTTTTCAGTTATACTATGAACTTCTGCCTTCTCAAAGAATGATTAGTTGAACATTTATTTATTAATGGATAAGCTGAAATAGCTGGTTTAGGTTTCTTCTGGATTCTTTTCTATCTGCACACCTTATAATCAAAAAGGCAGAAAAATACAATTGAATTAATTCTTCTAATTTCCCAATAGAACCTTCAGCTCAGCTATCATGTTACTCATCTACTTAATTAAATTTAGCTCAAATTTTTTTTAATCTAATTGTTTAGTCATCTTCAAAAGGAAAATTTTTCAGCAGCTGGTATGCAAAATCATACATGGATAGTTTTGCAAGAGCAGTTGAAGTTGTGCCAAAATAAAACATTTTCCAAGGAAACAATACTATCTCTGGAAAAGCATCCATTTTATCTTCCAATTCCTCTAGCAGAAGATCCTTTGAAGTTGACCAGGATGTTAAATTTTCTGTCTAGTTATCAAGTAATAAAATAAATATAAAATGTATTTTATGAAATATCAATAGTCATTACTAGAGGAAGATGTTTTCTTCAGAATTGTTTCATTTACTGCTATACCAATTTTTCATCAATATATGTAATCCCTTTCCAACAGTGATGCAGTAGCTGCCAATAGATAAGGAGAAGGCTAAGGTACTCTGTGAGTTCTTTCTCTCAGTCTTCACTGGCAGCCAGGATTCTCACATCCCTGAGCCTCTGTATTGGAACTGGGGGAGCAAACATTTCACATGCTCACTTCACATCCTTATCTCTAAGTTGAAGACAGAGGAATTTGTAGGGTGGATATTCAGTGGATAAAGAATTGATTGGAAGGTCACATCCAGCATATTGTGATTAAAGGCTTTATGTCCAGGTAGATTCCAGTAACAAATAGTATGTCCCAAGGGGTACTCTGTAATGATTTTCTCAGTGAGATAGGTGATGGGATTGAGTGCACGCTCAGCAAGTTTGCTGACGCCAAACTGAGAAGTGCAGTTGATATGTCAGAAGGAAGGGATGCCACACAGAGGGACCTTGCTAAACTTAAAAGGTTGGCCTATGTGAACATAAAGAGGTTCAACAAAGCAAAGTGCAGGGTTTTACACTTGGGTTGGCATAATCCTGGATTTGTATACAAACTGGTAGAAAAAATCCTTGAGAACAGCCCTGCGAAAAAGGAGTTGGTGGGTCCTGGTTGATGAAAAACTGAACATGGGCCAGTAGTGTATGCTTGCATTCCAGAAAGCCAGTGGTATTCGTGGTTTCCATCAGAAGAGGGGTGGCAAGCTGGGAGAGGGAGGTGATTGTTTCCCTCTACTGTGCCCTCATGAAGCCCCATCTGAAATACTATGTCCAAGTATGGGGCTCCCAATAAAGAAAAGACATGGAGCTTTTGAAAAGGGTCTAGAGGAGGGCCATGAAGATGATCACAGGCCTGGAGAACCTCTCCTGTGAGGAGGAACAGGAACTGCATTTATTCAGCCTGGAGAAGACTTTGGGGAGACTTCATTGTGGTCTTCCAGTATTTAAAGGGAGCGGCTAACAAGTTTGCCTCTGGCAGGGAAGTTGGAACTTGATGATCCTTGGGGTCCCTTCCAACCCAAGTCATTCTATGATTCTGATTTTAATAGAGTATTTCAAACAATGATATGTGTTAGAAAAAAAACTTCAGAATGATGTCTGACGTTATTATATTGACAGCCCTAAACCTGAATATTTGCCCATATATACAAGGGCTCCACAATTTACTAAGTCTTTTCCTAAGAGTGATTTGAGTCATTATAATGCTGAAAGGCATCATTTTAATACGTCCAGCCAATTTATCTTGGCACCACATCAACCTTTTTTCTCCAGATGTTTGCTATGCTGAAACAGTCTGCTATGACAGTATATTCCTGGAGCACAATCGTAACTCAAATTACATCTGCTATAAACTCTGCTTTTATTTCTGGTTCTTCTTATCCCAAGAAAATATTAAATCTTTTATTTTTAACATAGGATCTGCTATTTACTAGTTAAAAAAAAGTGAACTAGAGTCAAAAACACATGGTAATTGCAGTTAACTGTTGTCTTGCAGTGTCTATGATTCATTAATCAGGTTTCAGTGTGTGGATTCAAAATCTCTTATTTAGCAACAATAAATAAATAAATTTAAAAAGTAGAAATCACTAAAATTGAGAAAAAATGTATCTTTACAGTAACAAGTAAGTGATTTTATATTCAATTTCATTCTTTCCAGGTATAGATACACAAGAGACACAACAGTACTATTTGTGTCCTGTTGCACTATACAGATCAAAAACATGATGGATGTTTCACTTGTAGAGTGCAATATCTGTATGGTAAAAAAAATCAGGATGTTTTGGAACATAAGCAATAGCAAAGTAATGTGCTGTATAAATGGTAGCTGAATAAAAATTGGAGATATATTAACTCAGCTTTTGGAAGCAATTAATTCACTACAACTGTGCTCTTACTCATCCAGGTCTTGATAACAGGGTTTCCAGGAAGAGTGTGAAAACAAAAATGTTGTCCATGACAGCTTCATTCAAAAACTTCAATTTAGTCACCAGATGAGGAACTGTGATTAATTCTACATCATAATTCAAATACTGAGTGACTATTAACCTTAAGCATGAAATACAAATAATTATTTAGACATTTCATAGTACCATAGAAATGCTTGGGTTGGAAAGGACTTTAAAGAACATTATTTTCAAACCCCTCTGCCAAATACTAGATCAGTTTACCCAGGGCCCTGTCTAGCCTGGGCTTGAACCCTTACAGATATGAGACATATATGGCTTATCCTGGGCAACCTGTTCCAGAGCCTCTACACCCTCTTAGTAAAATATTTCCTCCTGAAAACTCATATAATCATCCCTTTAATTTAACAACATGAGATAGTTCTATCACTATCAGACTGCATAAAAAGTTAGATTTCATCTTGTTTTTAAGCTCCGTTAAAATACTGAAATGCCGCAGTGAGGTCTCCTTGAAGCCTTCTTTTTTCCAAGCTGAGCAAGCCCAGTTTCCTAAGCTATTCTTTGTAGGATAGGAGAAGTACTCCACTCCTTTAATTATCTTTATGTCTTTCCTCTGGACTTGCTCCAATGGTTCTATGCCTTTCTTATGCTGAGGGCCCCAGATGCAGTGCTCCAGCTGGGGCTTCATGAGGGTGGAGCACATCCTCTTCTTCTTCACTGAAAAGAAAATGTATATACTAAATAGAAAAATTTTCTAACAGCGTCAAAATAGTGATTTGTTAATGGAGCTAAGTAAAAGTAACTTATATTCACTCACAAACTTATATGTCTTTGAAATTATTAAGACAGTGCATAAAGAGGCTGCTTCTTAGGAATAATATCAGCAACCTGTACTGTTGGACAGAATTACCACTGTGAGAAGAATCATAGTGGAGGAAATGATACATTTTCTAGAACATACAAACTGAGAGGTCCAAAACCAGGCTTAAGCCAACACACAGAGGCAATAAATAGGGAGAGGTTGCTTAAAATAACACTGAGAGTAAAGAAATAAACTTTGAGACCAAATACATCAATGTTGCAATCCACAAATGTTAAACAAATAAGGTACTTATAACCAGTTATAAACAAATTTGTTCTAGCATGCTCTGATCAGACCTGCCATTATCTCAACCCTTTGTGCCCCAGGCTGTGCCCCAAAAGGACTGCAGTGGTTTAACATTGCAGGCAGCTAGGCGTCACTGCTGTTCAGTCACTCCATCAACGGGACTGGGGAGAGAAGTGGGGGATAGGAAAAGTAAAACTTGTGGGCTGAGATATAGACAATTTAATAGGACATAAAAAGGAGGAGTGAAAAAAGTAATACACAAAACCAATGATGCACAACACAATTATTTACCACCAATTGACAAATGCCCAGCAAAGGCTACCCCTCTCAGTCAACTCCCTCCCAGTTTTTGTGTGGACTATGATGGAATACCTTCTCAGATGGTTTGGGTTGGCCGCCTTATTTCTGTCCCCAACCAGCCCTTTGCTCATCCCCAGCCTCCTCACAGGCAATGAGTTCAGTGTCAGAAACTTAAACATTTTTTGTTTAGTGTAAACACTGCTCAACCAGAAACATTATTTTTCTCCCAAATCCAAAACATGACACCATACAGGCCAGTATAAAGAAAATTATTTCTTTCCCTACTGAAACCAAGACAAGTGAACAGTGATAAGCTTGGATGTAATGACCTTGAAATAATGGGGGTTGAGATCTGGAGGGGATGAGGAAGACAAATAACAGAGTACCCATCTGCTGAATGATAAGTTCCCTTGAAGGGAACTTATAAACAGGAGAGAGACCAATGTTTTGCATAGGCTGATAGTGGTGAGACAAAGAGGAATGGCCTTAGACCAAAGGAGGGGAGATTTATGTTATATGTTCTGAAGGAAATTTTTTACTCAGTGTGGAGAGGCACTTGAACAGGTTGACTAGAGAAGCTGTGGATGCCCCATCTCTGGAGGCATTTAAGAATAGCACCCAGGCAGCCTGGCCTCATGGGTGGGAACCCTGCCAACTGCAGCTTGGAGGGCTGGAACAAGAGGTTCTCTAAGGTCCATTCCAACCTTGAATGCCTCCATTCATGATGCATGTCCATCTCTGGACATAAAGCAGACATAAGGCAGGAGAAGTTCCAGCATTGTTCATAGCATGTCCGCTGGTCTGAGTCTTGTTTGATCACTACAGGAGATGGGAGAAAGCCAGGGGATCTTAACAGCAAGCAGGCTCCAGGGGGTTCTTTCCTAAGTGGTTTCTTCTTTCAGGGAATTCCTTCCAAAAAGGTTTATTTCTTAATTCTTCTTTTCTCTCTTAGTGTGACACTTCTGGCCCTCTACAAAAGCCATAATGAAGTGGTAACTCATCTGCCAGTGCACAAGCAACCCCCCCCACACACACGCACACACACTCACATGCACACGTATGCACACAACCCCCAGGGTTGTGATGAAGAATATATCAATATCAATTACAATGATCTGACACAGAATTGAGGAAAAATAATGTGCTGAGCTCAGGCATACAGTCAGTATTTAGGAGTAGCATTTCTAAATCCTCTGGTAATTTGGGATTTTCAGTTTTCACTTTTAAGGTATAGGTTTAGTACACATTACTGTAAAATCTATAAAATGTTCCTTTCAAGTTAATGAATCCAAGTGGGAAAGTAGAATAATAATAATTAAAGGAAACACTATTTCTAGAAAACTAGATGAAAAGTTAAGGTGTATTTGCATGAAGATTGGTGCTTACTACGAAATTGGGTAATTTTTTTTACCATGCTTCCTAGAGAATCATCATTTTCTTAAAAAGTCTTACTATTAGCATTAAATAGGTTTTTTTAATAAAGAAGCTGATTTTATCACTGTCCTTTCAAAGTAAATTGTAAGTGTTCCTTCAGAGTTAAAGTATCATTTTAGTATCAGAAAAAGAAAAGGTGAAACAAATCCTTGCTTGCTGGTTCCCTGTGGAGTTTGATCTGTACTGGCTATCTGTCAAATCCAAATATGGATTTGACAGGTATAAATTTATAAACTATTTTAATTTTTAATTTTTAAATTTTTAATCTATTAGATTTCTTTAGAATCCTCTTGAGAAACTGCATTGTGTTACACAGAGCACTGAACCTGATTGAAAATCTGACATGAATGTCAGTAAGCTTTGGATCTGGCCTATAGTTCCTGGACATACTTGAAATTCAGCAATATGGCATAAAAAATACTCTAAAAATAATATCTTTATTTCTTTTGTTGGGTTTGGCTGTGCATTGTTCTGCATCAAGATGTATGTCAGATCTTCTAAGTTGCTTTTATAACACATAGCTTCAAGCAGTCCAGGTCTGCTTATTTCAAAATGCTTTCTCCTAGCAGATGTTATTTAATATCCTTTTTTATTGCCAGAGGACTAGAAAAATAATTCATATGCAAGGAACACATGCATGTCATACTGTGTCTTTTCAAAGACAATTAAGCAGTGAAGATAACCCTTCATGTTTTTTAACATAATTCTTAATGTACTTTCTACTTCTTTCTGTAAATTGACTAAAAACTCACTAGTGCTTTTCTTGACTGAGATGGATATTCTCTGTACCTTTTACTTAGTCAGAGTATAATGTATTAATATATCCAGGATTTACAACCTTTTCAAGCCCAGAGGAGAAAAAAAATGTTGAACAACTAAAATGTAAATTAGAATAAAATCTGCTTTACTGCATTAGATTTGCTTCAAGATTTTATATACTGTAGATGTGATTAATATTAGAGTATCTCACAGGTGCCACGTCTACATGTCTGTGGAATTGTGGGCATAAATACTTGTAGCAAAAGCAGAGTATCCATGAGTGTACCTGGTCATATTTCTTTTATCTATATTTAATGAATCGTAAATCCATTGCGTAGAGGTCAGAGAAATCTTACGAGAAACTGAAAGGATTTGAGTCCTCCAGGCAGAGAGGACATTGAGTGCAAATATTCTGTACTTTAGCAATTATGCAATATCACAGTTCTCTTTTTAAACTTACTCTTACGTAAGGGGAATGAATCTCATCATAAGTAACTATCCCTTCACATTTTAGAGTCAGGACTAGTTATATACCTAGATACATCTGAGGAAGGATGATGCATTAATTCCTTTTCTTCTTGGTTTCTGTTTAGAGGATAAATTCAGTTTGCACAGTGCTTGAATTGAACCCTAAGACCCTAAGCAATTTACTAATAGTATACCTTCTCCACTTCAGGAAAGCGAATTAGAAAACACCCATCTAAAACAAAAGGGTCTAAAGCTTCATCAGACTTGGAGAGCATTGCCATTGATGAGTATGAATTTTTCTTACCAAAAGCCATTTAGGATAAAGAATACAGACATTTCAGAGTTTTAAACCTCTCTTTCGAGAACTGATTCACAAACATGGAAGTCATGTGATCTAACTGCTTCCTCAGACTAGGGCTCTGGGCTAAGGTCAGGTTGTTCTAGGCCTTGTCTAGTTGAATTTTAAATGCCTACAAGGGTAGACAGTTCACATAATCTGTCTGTCCTGTTGCAGTCGCTAAGATTTATTATTTCTCATATAAAAAAATTCACTACTGTGACTTCTTCTTCATGATATTTGCATTAAATAAATAACAGCAAAATCATTCTGCCTTGCTGAGTTATTTTCTCTTTATTTTCATGAAATGTGCAACCTGGATTTGTAATGACCAAACAACACTGGGTAAATATAACTAAATATAACCGGAAATATTTTTCACTGTAGTTCTGATGCCGTCTTGAAGGAAGTTGCACAAAGCAGTAAAGTGCCTGAGGCATGACAAACAGTAACAAGTTATTTAGGTCATTATGCAAACTGATTTCTTATATTAAAATAGTAAACCCTGTGCCTATGTCATTAACAACGTTGGAGATTCAATCACATTTCCTGATGCACGTAGCAAAAGAGAGAGAGCCCTTTCTCTATTGTTTCTTAGAGGCTTTTTTTATATATTTTTTTCAGCTGACAGGTGTTTGGTATCACAGTCCAAGCATCTTTGTCTTTACTTTTTTACTTACGTATTCTAAACTATAAACTCACATTGCTGAGAATAAAGTTATATAAAGCTATTTGCAGAGTCTTATTTTTTTCATTTAGTTTTGACAAGGAGGATTAAGACATCTCTGGAATATGAATAAATGACACAAATGTGACACATAAAATGAAAGGAACTCTGTAATAGTTTTTTGCTTGTTAATTTTTTTCAGTGATTTTTAATTGGTGTAAGCAAATTTTGAAGTATGCTTATGTAAATACTAATGACAAAAATAAATTGCTGATGAAAAACACCTTGCAATTGTACGTAGAGGTACTAAATGAAAAGCGTAGACAACATTCATCATTTTTCCAAGGACTACAACATCTATTTGCATATATACTCTGTATGAAATTTCTTATTCTCTATCAAAAAAGCTATAATTTATTGAGTGATATATCTGTGCCAGAGAGCTGTGAATTTTCAGGTTGATTGCTCTGTGTAATAATGACAATTAGTAGATAAATGCTTAAACCCATGTTGTGGCAACAAGGAACTGTTCTTTACCTCTGTATATTGCATTAGTATACGTTTAATTTTATCTATTTGAACTGTACAGTTTTATTACTATAACTCAAATTTACTAAAATACAAATCTTTTATATTGCAGATGGTTTTAACCTGAATCATAACACTTTAACCTTTTAAAAATAATAATTTCACATACTAATATGGAAAAAAAATACTAACATAATTTTACTTATATTCTTTTTTTTGTAATCAGTGGCTGAATTAGAACATAAAAACATTAAAATAAAAAGAGTAAAACAGTAAAAAATAGGGTAAAAAATACAATTATTTCTATTCTTTCATATCACTTAAAACAACAACAACAAACTTCTATGGCATTTTTTCTTTTAAATCATTGTTATATTAATGTGAAAGAGAGCAATATTTAGGCAGACACAGAAATTCCCTATTGAATATAATCAACCTGCTGTTATCTCTTCAGTATAAAAATCAGTATCAGTAAGGGACCTGAGATACAGCATCAGTGTCTAGCAATGATGAGTAATACTGGCAATCCTCACTAAGTAATTAGGATTAGTTTATTCAAAATGCAATTAACCTATTAGTATATCCTATTTTAGTCTATTACACTCACTACTTAGATCATAATTACATCTTTGTATCAGGTTTAACAGACAACTGACCAAATAAATGAAAGTCTTTAGTTCCATAACTTTTAAATTTTTATTTTATCATTCATTTATTTTGTCTTAGTAAAATATGAAGAAAATAGATGAGCATAACAAGGTTAACATTTACTTTGCCTCTGTATTTTCCAATAGCTACCATGAAATCGTTTTCATTTATCTTACATTCAAACATAGTATGGGATTTCTAATGTATCTTGTGTTTATTCATCACATCCACGAGGGCTTCAGACAAGAGAAAGGAAATGATAATGTCATATACATTTGTATGTCAAAACTATGTATAGACTAGAGTTCTTTTGGTTCATTAAACTATGAGTGAAAGGGAATGTGGGGGGGAAAGTGAACTTTCCCATGATAAGGAGTAAGAAGACATAAATATATCAGCCAGACAGGATATTGGCAGAGGCCCTGGAGGACCTGCTGAATTAAGAGGTGCAGGCAACACTGCAGCACATACAAAACTCTATGATGACGAGGCAGTAACTGCTTGGGCGACAGGAGGAGGCAATGAGGAAAATCAACAGAAACACCTAAAAGAAATGAAGGAGCTATCCTTTAAAGAAGTGACAAGACCAGCTGACCAGCTGAAGGGCCTCTACACCAATGCACGCAACATGAGAAACAAACAGAGGAGATGAAAACTACTGTGCTACTAGAAAACCATAATATAGTTGTTATCACCTGTCACGGTTTTATAATTTTTGTTATCGATATTCCACATCATAAGTTCATGTGAGGCACTGGGAGTTAAAGATTTAATGCTACAAGTGTGTGGACTGCCACATTTCCAAGTACCTGGCTCTCAGAAGAGTACTACATACCCCAGAGTTCTTTGGGTTCCTGTTTTTCACCCACCAGAGGGTAAGATAAAACTGCACACAAGACCCAAGACTTCATCTTTTTACTGTTCTTCTCAGCAGAGGGGGCTTCTTAGATGTCTTGCCTTCAGCTTTAGAGTAAGGCCTTCTGTTTTGGATACTATCACATTTTATTTGATTTATTAACTTCAATTACAATTATGTTGCCCATTTATGTAGTTGATGGGCCTCGCTGGAGAATTTTGCAGATGAGGCTGGATAAGGCCCTGGGCAACCCAATTTATCTGTGGATGTCCCTGTTCATTGCAGAGGAGTTGAATTGGGTAGCCTTCAGAGGTCCCTCCCAACTCCAAGGATTCTATGATTCTTTCGGCATTTTATAGGTGTTTTAAACACAAGGATATGGAGCACAATACCATGTCTGCTTGTACTTTTTTTCTACTGTTTACCAAAGGAGAATACATTTCATTCTTTCATATATGCCTAGTATTGAAAATATTAGAGATAGAGAAAATCAGGATTTATTTCTTTATTTCTTTCTTAGCCTTGTTGTTAACTGCATATAGCTGATAATGTATAAATCATGAAGATAGACATCAGAGAGCAATGGAGTAAGAGCTAGGTGTCATCTATCTGAAAAAGAAAAAAAAAACCTGTATTAAGTAACTCATTTTCTCATACTATATTTAGAGGAACATACTTATGATGAATAGCTTGTTTGTTTAGTGTCTAACAGAAATTTTCTGAGACATACCTAGACAATTTTAATATGGAGAATAATGGTTATTACAATGAAATTATGTGATGTGACTTCAGTAATGATTACGCACATCAAGATGCAGAAGTGCAAGTTATTGGATAAGTACAAGTCATCATTATTGCTGAGTGCAATTCTGTTTATTGAAATCTCTATGCAGATGACATTAAACAGTAGTTACGATACACAAAGTGTACACTAATATAGTGTCACTTATTGTTCCAGTAAAAAATCAAAGACATGATCCCTGACAACCAGGAAGAATTATGAAACTTTACTTTCAGTTTTCATTCCGCCATATTTTTCTCCAGTACCATGACTCTACCTAGTATATAGTTTGTACATAATTCAAAGACATGCATGGAAGCAGGGAAGATTGTGAAATCTGTTTTCATACAGACTGAATTCTCTAAGCTTCTGAATGTGCCTCATACAGCTGTATTTGTGTCAAAGACAAATCTGATAAATATAATTGGTATGTTTGCTTGTTTGTTTGTTTTTCCCACAGAAGGAAGAGCTCCATTTTATCTGTGAATACACTGACAATTCTTCCAGGCTATGTTATACAGCAGTTTAATGCTCCTTAACATGTTACTTTCTTCAAGTCTATGATGCACAAAATTCCAGATTTATTTCCTGGACAGAAGACATTATTTGACCATACACAATACCTTTAATCTGTGTGACGTCACAATTTTATGACACAATTCTATCCCTGTCACCATCATACTAAGGCCTGGAAATCTGAGGGAATGTTTCTTGTTTAGCATACATAAGTTTCTTGCTAATACTAACTATTTCCTAGAAGAAGGTAATTTCATTTTGCATTTTCTATGCTATGGTTTCAATTAACCAGGAAACATTTGCACTAGCAAATGGTTCAGTTTTTCAGCTCAATCCTAGGTTCTAGTTAGTTACAGACAGTTACACTGCATACTGTAATAGCTTCTCTTTCTGAGGGTAGCTCACTGCAAGTAACAATTCTTCAGCAATTAATGGAGGTGAGAATATTACATGTCTATGAGCACAAAGTTCAGAATTGAAATAAATGTTCAAATTTTTGCACAATCTAACATCCTGGTAGAATGTTTGCCTTTCCATTATAGATGGATATTTATAGGTAGGAGTTTCTTCCTCTGCAGGAGTTGCATCACTAGCTAAGGAAGATATAGACATCCAGAGTGGCAAGTGTGAAAGGTCTAATCTCTGGCTTTTAGGACTTGATATGTCAGTCAATCATTGTTAATTTAGGTTTGTACAACTATGTTTCTCACTGACATGACTTTTCCCACAGATTACTTTTCTGAGTAATCTTTACTTTTCTACTTTGATAAAAAGGAAGCCACAGGTGTCACTTTTTATTTCTAAATAAAAACAGAAATATTTGTTGCTACACAAATAAACATTATCTTCAATGACCTTGGGGAAAAAACAACACAAAACACAAACAAAGCACCTCAAGAACAAGAAGAAATCCAATAAACTAAACAGCAAAGACAACAAATAAAACCCAACTAGCAACTGCTGACAAAAGTTTGTAGCACAGAAAATACTGAAGTGCAATCACTGTGAAAACACTTATAAACAAAACTCTCAAGATGTATTATTTCCTTGTCATTTCTAACTCTTGAAACACTTCAAAGATGCCATTTCTCCTAAGAAATAGACCCCAACTGGAAACATTAATTTTAGCAAAAAGTAAAAACAAACAAACAAATATATATATATATCACTTGGATTCATGTAAAATAAAATTCTTAATCAGGTGACAGACCACAGGTTTTTTTTCATGGCAAGGAGCTTTTTCTTGGCACTACCATTCTAGTTATTGGCACCTGTCACATGCATTTTTAAATCTCTTTAAATCTGTCTAAAATTTCAATTATGCAAATTAAAAGCAGCGCTACAAGCGCAAGAAAAATAAGAACTCAATCTAATTCACTTGAAACAGAATCAATCAGTCAAACAAACAATCAAACAAACAAGAAAACACCAACCAGTAATTACAGGAGTATAAGGCAATTTCTACTAAGAAAATAAAAAGACAAAAACGCATTTTACTGTTAGGTTTGTTTACATTCATTGGTTTGAATTTATACCACTTAAATATAATGAATGAAATGTTTCAACAACACTGACTAAAACCAACTTAAGTCCATTAAGTAGCTTCTTTTTTCAGTATCTTAGTAAAATGCTTTATTACTACAATTAGTTGCTAGTAAATGTTCTCTGCCATATGCTAAACTTTGTTAAAGACTCAGAAGACAGTCGTGGAACACCTTTTTTAAAATTAGTCTTAGAAGAAATATTGCAAAATATAATGAATGAAAATTATGTATTACAAATAAACATACTTAGCAACATCTTTGTATAACAAAATCACACAGATATCTTCCAATTTTTATTTCTGAGAATGCTTAGGAGTTACTGATATATATAGTAGATAAATACTATTAGTGTTGTTAAATTGCTTTCACTATATGTAAGAACCTATTTAGTTACTATAAGTAGCAAGCAGGCATCTTATCTTTTACATTTACAAACAAAGGATATTTGACAGTAAGAAACAAGAAGAGATAAATCTGTTGGTCACTTATGGATGCCCCTCAGCAAATTTTATTACAGCAGCAAGACCATTTATGATATTTAAATGCATGTGACATGAGTACACATTCCTTAGGCAGTCTGTTAGCAAGCAACCTGTGACAGACATAAGTGCTATGAAATAAACTGGAGTTGACATAGTCCATAAAACAAGCAGTGCACTTGCCTGAAGATGTAAAGTACTAGACAAAGGGCGATAAACACTGAGTGTCTAAATGTAGGGTACTATGCCCTATGGTTTCAAAGTTGAATAGACACATTTATATTTTTTGATAGAAATGAAAGCAGACATTCTCTGCTTAGTGACAATGTAAGTCACATAGCCAGTCTTAAAGTCAAGTAGGAGAAAATAACAAAACAAAACAAAAGCGTATGTGAAAAATGAGAATGCAACTAAAGAAAGCTTGACTCCCAGTTAAAGAAACTTTTACACGCATAAAAGTGATTACCATAATAAATTTAAGACCCCTGTAAGAGGATGAATTTTCACAGGGCTTTCTAAAATGCTTCCAGAAAATCAGAACCTAGAAATTATTGACAATTGATTGAATACATAATAATTAAAATCATCAGTTAATCTTTATATTTTTTTTCTTTCTCTCCAGTCTTCAATTTTTTAGAGCTGGAAGAGTCCCATACTGTAAGTAATCTATACTAGCCTAAATCCTACTCAAGAAGATAGTGATATTGATAAATAAATGGCAATACTCTAGAAGTAGGACTGATTAAAATTAACTTCGCACTTTTCCATTAGGGGAAGGAAAAAACCCTATCTAGAATTCTATAATAAAAAAATATTAAGAGTAATTTGGATTTAAATATAGATTAGGTCATGAGTTGACATACTACTGGAAGATTCAGACAGGCTTAATGAACAAAATTATACAGTTCAGTGCTCAATCTAGTAAGTGTTTCAGTTTTTGATATCTGGCATGAAACTGAAGAGAAATTCTGTGTTTAAAGAAGTGGTGAAAAGTTAACTGGATACAGAGCAGGAGAGCTGGCACAATCCTAGATCTTGAGAATTTTCCAATATTCAGGATCAACCTCATATTTTCAGCTGAAATAGTGTGTGCATGTAGCTACCATCATAATGTTCTGGTGTATTAAAGACTTGCTTATTCCCATAGTACTTAATCCAGTCCAAAATCAGTGCTTACTGCTTTTATTGTCTTTCAAGTCTCATGAAATGTAAACAAAATTGCTTTATAACAGCTATATCCCCTTGTAATAAGTGCCAGTGACACATACATTATTGCTGTTTTTGATACAGTCCATCAGAAAGAATTCTGGGTATTACATGATGTTGAACATGATATTCTCTGTTACATTGCAATGTATTACTGCAACATTTAAGATGCAGTCCATCTGTAGGGAACATAGATGCAATGAGAAGTTTGTAATTGAGTGTAGCAAGGGGCTGTATGCTCCTCTAAGAGACAAGGATCTTTTTCTGTGCCACAAGAGATAATAAGAAATGCAGGAAGCCATGAACAAGAACATACAGCTGCATAGGATTGACTGACAATATGATAAGACATCAATGATGGGAATCAAGCCTGGTAACTTTCACATGAGGGCATGTGAGAGTGTGAGAATGTTTATTACAGCAAAGTTAATCTGACTGGGAACCTTGTCAGCTGGGAACATTAACAAAAAAAGAATAAAATAAAACCCACCCAAATATACTCAGATGCAGACCTGATTAAAAAAAAAAAAAAACAAGCACAAGGAGGAGGGGCAGTATGCAAAGACATTATTGGAAATCTGTTGAATATGTATGATTTAGCTTTGATATGCAATGAGCTTTTGGTTGTCGGTGTGCAATTTAGGTGGAGTGATCCCCCTTGCACCCAGAGCATGTGTATCGTTGAATAAGTGCATACCTGCTTTATAACCTAACTCTGGGCTATAGAGATTGTTTCCACATGTCAGGGGAAGAACTTGTTTCCAAATAACATCCAACAGTAGAGATAGAATGCATTAGTCTTAATGTGTCAGTTAACAGTCTTTTGGGGAACACGGAGTGTAACTGATAATAGAAACTAGCTTTTGCTCTTTGCAATGGAGTGAAAAAAGGAGGGAGGAATTTGACACAAATCACTAGCACATTTAAAGAAACTGAATTTTATAGAAATTAAATTATTTCACTTAAAAATTAAATATAGGTAAGTATTAATTATACAAAAAAAAAAAAAAGTGAAGAATGTAGTACATATTTTCCAGGGGACACTCTCCACTTGTTGACAAGCAGAAAATAGCTGCAGCTAGTATTTCTCCAGCTGAATTTCCTTGTGCTGTTTTTCTGCTTGCAGTCACATATTACATTCGATGATATTCTAGAAAAAAATATGTCTGTTTACAAGATTAATGTAAAATAAAGACTTGTTTTGAAGATCCTGTAATCACATGAATGGGAGGCATTTAAAAATACATTAAAAAAAAAAAAAAAACAAACAGAGATGTAGAGGGCTGGAGAGAGGGAAATATCCAAACTTGATGCTGAGTGCTTTTATTTTTTTTCCCATAAATAGGTTCATGTTTTCTTTTAAGATACTCTTTACAAAAAAAAAAAAAACATTAGTCTGGATTCATTTATGAGGCGTCTAATGTCTTTCCTTTCATATCTTCCCTTACCTAATATTTTGCCTAAAGTTTTCAACAAAACAAGACTTCTGTCCTGTATTAGCCTCTATGTTCTTCTGCAAATAAACAGTGCAAAGTCAATACCTCAATATTTTCTCCTAAATTTAATTTCTATTTTTCTGTAAAAAGCTAATCATGAGTTTAGTCTGTCTTTTTATTTCAGAAATAGTTTTAAAAGTTTTGTGCTTTTATCCAAATTGTAAACAACAATCACACAAAAGCCAAAGACTGTATTGTGAACTTCTGAACTGAAACAAATGTGGTAGAATAACATGCAGAGAGAAATGAATGTGTTGCATATAGAAGTGTAAGGCATATTAGTCTTAGGACAAACTTTAACTAAAAATAATTTGAATACAACAGTGAAAAGGCTTCATCTTTGCATTTAGCCATATTGAGAGAACTGTAGAATCAAATAGAGATAGAAACAGAAACTCTTAATACAAAAACATCAGGCACCCAAATAGCAATTTTTCTCTTAAATCCACTATCCACGTTTTCCTTTCTTTTTTTTTTTTTGGTATCGATCTGACATTTCAGTTTAGTGTGTGTGAGAAGAAACTGAGAAGCAACAGGACCTTGCACTATTTTGTTAGTTTCTCCTTAGATTAATATATAGATAATAATATATACAACTATATATATAATAGCAATGTATAGGTAATAATATATAGCAATAGATTAATATTTGCATTGTAGATGGCTCCCAAACTTTGTTGAAGTATGTCAGTTAAAAGTCATCCAAACTGAAGTAGGGATCCAGAATAGCTAGTTTATTGGCAAAGCAATACATAGGTCTCCAGTATCATCCACTCTGGGTCTATTTCCTGACTGTAACATTGTCCAGAGTGCAGTTAGTGAAATGTTATGGAATCATACTGACAACAGTTCCAGTTCAGCTATGCTGTATATATCTAAGCTGAAGACAAAGTATGGCTTAAGCAAATCCCTCTTTGCCTTTTTAAAACTTGGCTACGTAAGTATCTAGTACACTTTAAGTAACTTCTTTCTTATTTCATCAGTTAAGCGTATGTTCCTTTCTTCTTAAGATGTGCTAACCAAATCCCTTTGATTCTCTAATATGAAAATAGATATATTTGTAATAAAAGGTGAATGTTTGATAGTTAGTAACATAGATATATCCATAAATAAATACAAATTCACTTATTCAAGGATCGAATGCATTGAAATACAATATAATGTTGTACAGTTACTTCTCTGTGTAAGAAATCTATGGAATGGCACACTTCCAACACCATCTAAGTAGGATGGACTTTAAAAAAAACGTCATAATGTCTTTATGTATTACATTTTTACCTCATAGTGAATTGGAAAACACCCATAATGAACAACAAAATGCTATGTTGTGAAACTCAGTGAAGATACTGAGCGCTACTGGATCAAACACTCCTGTAAATTTCCCTTCAACAGCAGCAAAATCTGTAGCAGAGATGATATTGAGCACTTCCTTCTTAGAATGCTTAGCTATACAAGTAGGGTAGCTTTTCTGTAATTCACCTCTGATATTACTTCAAGTCACTAGAATTTCCTGGACCTTAACTTTCTACAAGACAAGCAGGTATAAAAAAAAATCAGAAAACCAACAAATAGATATTGTTACTGTGTCAAAATAACACAAACGATCACAGGTAATGTGAGCTCCACTCATTTAAGCAACTGTAGGCAGGAAAAGTATTACATGCACTCTGCTTGATGAAAAATGCTTTCTCAAACACACTGGAATCTTCCATTCAGTCAAAGCTGATAGTACAGCAGGATTCTGTTACCTATGAGGGGATAAACCTATAATCAATTTTTTTTCCTAAGATTAGGGTATTAGATCTGTGTATGTACAGATGTTAACAATTTCTTCGGTGTCTTACAAATTTGATATAGCTCAACTGGAAATTAAATCAACTATGGAACAAACATGATAGGAAGGGTAGTATTCTTTAATCTTTTTGTTTGTTTAGGACTTCAAATGTGTCTGGCAGTTTTCTTTTAAGTTCCTCAAATTCCTAATGAAACTAGTTTTCTTCTTACTCTTTATATAGGATATAATATTACTTTGTTGAAGCACTCCCTTCATAGGAAATATTTTACTACAATAAATATCTCACTAATATTGGATTTCACTTGCCATTTTTTCAAATCCTACAGGAGATTCATCACCAAACTGTAATTGTTGTCATTTCTTCCATAAGAGTAAGGCTAGCAAGATGTATAAAATCAGTTTAATATGAATACACACAATTCATTAAGCATTTGTGCTTATCTCCACAAAAAACTTTTACTGATAAAAGTGATTATAATAGTGACTTATTATCAGCATTTATCTGAAGAGCTGCACCAGGGATGGAGATGCCAGCCTTTACATGCCACATCATAACCTTTCCACATCAGAATTCTGCATCATATTCTTGAGGAGCTAATTGTAGGGCATCACTTCAATTAAAGTCAGTGCAGTGAGCCTTTGTGTTTTTGTGCCTGATATGGCAAGGTAGATTTTTCTTGAGTAACAGATAGTTTGGTCAATATACATTCATTGACATAAAGGAATATCAATTTCTGCGGTAAGTTTTGTCGTTTTTTTATGTTTTGTATTGTATACCAAGAATTAGATTTTTGCAACAATTCATTTATTATCTCATTATCAGTGGAAATGTAGTCTTCCACAATCTTGCTTATTTAGTTAATTAATAGCCACAACTCTTCCCAAATGTACTTAAACAAACATATAATTTTAACAACTTGGATGCTTTGGTATCCTTAAATACATTTAAGTGCTTGACAACATTCTGCTTAAAGTGTATGTAATTCCAGACATTACACTGTGATGGATTTAACTACGCAGAAAAAAAAAAAAAAAAGAAAAAAAGAAAAAAAAAGTGGTCTTCTGAGATTAGATTTCAATGTCAAGAAACCTTTAACCTGCATAGGATTTTTGGACGGGTTTTGATGTTTGTCTTAGCATCTGTCAATAAAAAAGACCTCACGGAATACATAGGTATGAGTATTCCATCAGAGCTAATTAAATTGAAAAGAAATATTGAAAAAAGACTGAATATTAAACAAGGATGGCATTTTTGTCTTTGATGCAGTATACTGTTTCCTTATCTAAAAAACTGTCTATGCTATTATTATATTGTAAAAACTTAGGATGCAAGATTAAGTGATGGCTTCATTGTTTCACATAGACTTGAACATCGATCAGATGAAATGTGTGAATTGCACTTTTTTTTACCTTAGCTTACTGCACAGCATTTTCTCAGCTTCTCAAAAGAGATACTTATTTGTCAATGTCACAAACATACTGCAGCACCTGCAAAAATTTATAGTTCCCTCCAGAGTTTCATACTTAAAATATAGGGGAGTGGTCTTACATATAATTTTTGTTACACATTGGCAAAATCCTGGATCTCCTTCTGTTGTTTTTGTTGGTGCTATCATTCATTAGCAAACATACCATGCTGCAAAACACTCTAAACAAAGAAAATGATATTAAAGCTAACTGACTTTGCGAAGGTTATCTTTAAACATACTGCTTCTGCTTTTTTCCCCTGTGTAAAACAATTTGGTTTTTTGTAATATTTTTCTAAAACCTTAGAAACTACTGAAAAAGAAAAATATTCATGCAGTTAGGTGCATTATTTATCTCCCTAAAGATTTATTTAATGCATTCCTATGTGAAGACATGGAAAGCTCAAAGGTTATTATAGCTGTGCAGAACATTCCTGGTACATGTTTTTTTTTTACTTATAATTCTGGAATAATTAAATTGACACCATGATAAAATGAGCAACTGACGTTAATTGACACAGAACAAATAATTTTATTATGTAAAAAATATCTGTTTCAAAATTATGTGTTCAAAAGTAGATATTCTTGATGCTGGCTTTTGTATTAATGAATTGACATTGTACCAAGAGTAGCATTTTAGTGTAACATTTAGTTCTGATACAAACAGTTTCTTAAAGGCTTTGGTCAAGTTTTATTTTGTTTTACTTTGCTTTAGTTTTGTGTAAGTTTTGTGCTCTTGAAGATTCTCAGAACAGAGACCTCCCATCAATTTATACTGCACTGACTGTGCAGTGAAGTTGACAAGAATATTTTCCTTCTCTCTGAAGGCAGCCATTATATTATGTTCAAAACAAACACATGTTTAAGTGATTTTACTGTCCACTGTTTTCCAAAACCTTTCCAGACTTGGGAGGAGAAGGACCAAGCAAGGAAAAAAAAAAATCAGGAGAAAAGTACCTGGAGAGAAGATTATGGCTAAATGCTCTGAAATAGGTTCACAGTATAGAACAAGTTAATTAGTTAGGGTTTCCATGTGAACCAGTTCACATGTTTAGGATAATTTAGAACAAGTAGGAAGAAAAATGTCCAGTTACATCATTATTTTCTCCTCCCACAGAATGCTTATTTTTATCAACTTAAATGCAATGTTATTTCAATTTGAAGATCAGTATTTTTCATGACCATTTATTAGCAAGAACTGGCAAGTTTCTCTAAAAAAGTCTCACTTTTCTTCAGAAACATAATGTCAGAAACACTGGATTTACTCATTTGGATTTTGTTTCTGATTTCCTAGAGTTTGTATATTTAAGAGATAGTTAATATTAATATTAAGCTATGTAACACTCATCTGTTTATGAGAAATTTTGAAGGAAATATGTATTAAACTGCTTCACAGATGACTCAGTGAAATATTACAAAAAGACTGTGAAATCTGGAAATATTGATGATGATTGGAAATATGATGTAGTTAAACTAGAAGTTATGTAACAGATAAATGATAGTCCACTCTCAGAGAACTGGTTCAGCCTAAATCTAAATCATAGTTAAACAGGTAAATGTGATTTAACTATACCAGATAGGCATATGCCAGCCTTGGAAGAGTACAGTATGCTTTATATATATATAAATTAATTTCCTAAGTAACTAAAAGAGATCTAACAGGTAAATCTCATCAGGTTAGGATAAAGTCTCCTGGTGACTGGAGCTTTAAGACTGAAAAAGTTTTTCTTTTGTAATTCCAGACAGTAGAAATAGGGTGTAAAAATTATCTTGTCTGAGAACAAAGGTGTGGAAGTGTATATAGCTGTTAATTGTTTTGTGCATTAGTATGTTTTCTCTTTTAGAATGCTGTTTCTTTCTGGGTATGATTAGAGGAAGTATTTGAGTAGTTCTATATTTAGCAGAAATTGCAATCTCACAGAAAGATTTAATGATATTTAAATAAATAAAATATTGCTACAAGTAATTTCCTCATTTAGACACTGACAGAGACTCTGTCTCTAAAAATAGTATTCATACTACTACTAATAAAATTACTTCCATATTTCCCATGAAAGCATTCCTCCATTGACATAGAACGGGAATAAGGAGAGGAGTTTCATTGCTCTTTTAAAATTGAGGGAGGAATAATTACACAATTTTCTTTCCTTTTGTAGTATAATAGCTCAAGAACACCTGATATCAACATTCTGAATTGATAAAGCAATACTAAGTATTTACAAATAAGTACATTTTCCTAGGAAGTAGTCGGTGTTTGCCTTAAGTATTCAGAGTTATTTTCAACATCTTAAACACAGTTTTTGGATCAATTACGAAGAATGTGATTGAAAAGGTTATTTCATTTTCATTACAATGAATCACAGTACAGTGCTAACCCAAGGTAATAACATCTGCCAGGACAATACTTTGGAATATCTTGACTCTGCCTATATTCTGGAGTACACACGTCAATCTGTGAATGCATTTTCTTCACCAGCTGCCAAATCAAACTAACTCAAGGAGCATGGTTCTTAGCTGTTATCTTTTGGATTGTATGTTTTTCCAAAGTAATGGGAATAAAAGATGGATTTAAAAGGATTCCTAGAACAAAAAAGCAACATATTCTAGATAGATTTGAAGGAAAGTTTTCTCAGACCATGGTCCAATAAAAACCATGCTAACATTAAAGCCTAATAATTGAATTAACCTGTCCTTTAAGTGAACAATTTGGTCAATGTGTAGTTTAACAGTAATTCATCGCTGTAGTATAACTTGGTTACAGTATTCATTTGCACATCTGTTGTGGATAATTTCAACATATTTCATCATTTTTAACATTTTTTTTTTTGCTGTTGTTGTTGCAAAACTTACTAATACCTTCACAGTTTTTGTACAGCTTTTTACTCAGCCAAATCCTCACTACACTTTTGTAAGAAATTACTCCTCATGTATACATTATATGTTTTCAATCCAGAACTAATACAATATTAAATAAAAAGATATTTACTCTTTTATTATTTAATCTACCAACCATTTCCATCTTGTGTGTGCTGTGTAACAGAAGTTACAAGTAGTGCAGCTCAAGGTTAAATTAATATCTACGTGTAAGTAGTATTACTATTTGCACAGAAAGAATATCTGAGGATATACATATGTACCCTTACATATGTTCTTTCTGTAATTACTTAAAAGGGGGTTGTAGTGAGAAGGGTCTTGTTCTCTTAGGTGACAAGTGATAGGATGCAAAGAACAGGTGTGGAGGAGATTTAAGAAGGATTTCTTCACTGTGTTTTCAACCATTGGAACTAGCTACCTGGGGAAGTGGTGGAATCACCATCCCTGGAGGTATTTGAGAGATGTGTGAACATGATACTAATAGGTATGGTTTTGTGATGGGACACAGTGGTAGGACCAAAATAATTCTGTGACTTTTCAGTATACCTCACTTCAAACTGCTATTACTCTCAGAAAACATTGTTTAAAATATTTTGTGGTAAAGATTTTTTGTTCCTGCTTTAGGTTTATTGCTTGACCTTTGTTCATTTATCCCTTGTTTTCTTTAAATCCAGTCTGTAAAAATGACCAGCATTTCTTTTTATATTCTGATATTTCCACTGCAAGAACATTCATTCTTGGTCTTTTTCTGCATCCAAGAGCATGGAGGTTCTTAGTCTTAGGTACGTATTCTGAATGCTGACATATGGCAGCAAGCTTTATTTATCAACCACAGTGCAGAATTATTACTGTATTATTATAGTATTGGCAAAATCATAAATATGATGATGGGAAAAGAAATTGTGTTGGAGTTCAGAATAAGTATTTGTTGTACTGGGTAAATACTGGGTAAATACTGGGTAAAACTCCTCTCTATGAGGACAGGCTGAGAACTGGGGCTGAAGAAGAGGAGACTATGGGGAGCTCTCATGGCGGCCTTTCAGTGGGACTATAAGAAGGAAAGGATATTTTGTGACAGGAAAAAGGAGATAAATAGTTTGAAACTAAAAAAGAGGAGATGTAATTTGGACATAAGAATAGAGTTTTTTACAATAACAGTGGTGAGGCACTGCTAGAGGTTGTGGATGCCCTGTCCCTGGAGGCATTCAAGATCAAGACCTGGCTCTCGGTAATATAATCAAGCTGTAAGTGTCCCTGTTAATTGCAGATGAGTTAGACTAAATGCTATGTTTATATGATAGATTGAAATCTTACATTTATATGAAAGTAGTGAGGCAATAGACATACATAAAAACATTAAGCAACTTATTTTTCCTTGAAATCTGCAAATAATGAAAACATTTGCATTTATTCTTCCAGTGGGAATCCCCTTTGAAAATGTAGGATTAATAAAATATAATTTGTGACTGTGTTAACATGATTACACCACTCAGAATCCCAGTGGAGCTTCTAGAAATATTATTAGGGATGTCTATAGAATGGAGTGTATGAATTAAAAGGTTCTAAACTAATCATGCACTTATTAGTTATGGCCAAATTCCTGCTAACTCCCATATGAGGGAGAAAACAAGCCAAAACTAATTACTGCAGTTGTCCACACAAGAGATATCTGTACTAAAAAAGTGGCATAAAATAGCTCTCGTGGCTATAATTACTTTTTCCATTATGACTTTTTTAATTATCACAGAAAAAAAAACAAACAAAAAAAACCATGGTAGCATAATAATACGAGGTGCTGATGGTCTGTCTGTAATGGTATAAAAATGAGTATCAAGACTGCATCTGCAAAATATTCTACCTCGTGAAAAAATCCTGACAGATAATAGAAGTAGATTTATTTAATTCATTTAACAGACGAGTCTCCTGATTTCAGTTTTGATTCTTTACTTAAAAAAAACATCAGAGTAACAGATATAGCAAATTATGAAGTGTTACTTTTTCACAGAAGTAACTGCTAAAGAAAGTCTGCTTTTAGAAGCCATGATGGTAATTTCCTGCATGGCCATGCAGCTTTCATATCCACACAGAATTTTTAGAGCAGAATCTAAGGTTATTTTGCATGAAAACTAAGATAATGTAGTAGAGATTAGCTAATAAAATCTAATAATTAAAGTTATTAGGAAGACCAGTCTTGCCTCTAAAATCAGCCTTCTAGATGACCCTAAAAATGCTTATGAACAAGAAAAGTAAAGTGGCATCAAAACCAGTGGCATCAACCTCCTTTTGTCCAGTAGCTGAATTCTGTATATCACCACATTAAATTGAAATCCTTGCTCTGGATTATATTCGCCATATATGCTGATTTCAGATAAAAGTTTGTATGAATCCAATGAACTGAAATAATTTGTGTTTAAACCTAAGTTTAGATACTAGATATGATACTACCAATGATACTGAAGGCATCATTTATAGCAGGCATGTCCAACCCAAAGCCTGCAGGCCAAATGCAGCTTGCACAAACAGTACTGCAGTCCCAAGCCATCATGGCAATGTTTATTTCTCACTGTGCAGCCCATCTTGGTTATGGGCACACATTCACCATTTAGCAACAACCATATGACTGGTGTGCAGGTGGCTCTGTCTGAGCTGAATCCAGTATGAAGAGCAGTGCAAACTCAATTTATGGTAGATAATTGTATGCATTTTGATACAGTGGGTAAATGCGTATCTATGAACAGCAAGAAAATACAGAATCATAGAATTCTTAGAATTGGAAGGGACCTTTAAAGATCATCTAGTCCAACTCCCCTGATGAACTTGGATATGCACAGCTTGATCAGGTTGGTAGGGACCGATCCAGCCTCAGCTTGAATTTGAGAACAGCTTTCAAGATGTTACTTGCAAATTTTCACATTGAATGTAAGTGTTACAATCAGATATTCACTGAAAAAAAAAAAAAAAAAAAAAAAGCTCATATTTCTTTATTAGACTTCATAGAATCATAGAATGGTTTGGGTTGGAAGGCACTTGGTCTTGTTGACCTTTATGAAGTTGGCATGGTCCCACCTCTCAAGCCTGTCCAGGTCCCTCTGGATAACAGCCCTTCCCTCTAGCATGTCAACCGCACCACTCAGCTAGGTGTCATCTGCAAACTTGCTGAAAGGGCACTCAATCCCTTTGTTCATGTTGCCCACAAAGATCTTAAATTTCACCAGTTCCAGCACCTATTGCTGAGGAATGCCACTTGTCACCAGTCTGCACTTGGACATTAAACCACTGATTGCAACTGAGTGCAACCATCCAGCCAATTCCTTATCCAGGAAGTGGTCCATCCATAAAATCAATTTTTCTCCAATTTGGCTATTTGGATGTCATGCAAGACAGTGTCAAACAGTTTGCTCAAGTCCAGGTAGAGGATGTCAGTTGCTCTTCATTTACTCACTGGTACTATAACTCCATCATAAAAGGCCACCAAGTTTTGTCCTTGGTGAAGACATGTTGGTAACCACTCATCTTCATTTTCCAGTGCTTTAGTAGGGCCTTCCAAAGGATCTGCTCCATGGTCATGCCAGGTATAAATGTGAGACTGAACTGCCTATGGTTCCCTGAATCTTCTTTTTTTCCCTTCCTGAAAATGGGAGGTCTGTTTCCCCTTTTTCAGCCTGTGGGAACTGCACCAGACTGACATGATCTTCCAAATATGATGGATAGCGTCATGGTAACATCATTCCCCAGTTCCGTCAGAACCCATGTATGGATTTCAATGGGTCCCATGGACTTGTACACCTTCAGGTTCTTTAGATCGTCTCAAATATGGTCCACTCACAGTGCTCAGATCTTCCTTCTCTGAGTTCATACCTTTTGCTTTCTGCAGCTTGGGTGGTGTGACTAGAAACCTTGCTTAGTGAAGACAAAGAAATCATTGAGCACCTCAGTTTACTCTGTATCCTTCATAACCAGGTCTCCAGTTTCCTTCTGGAGAGGGCTCACATCATCCCTGGCCTTCCTTTTATCACTGAAATAGCTGTGGAATTTCTTTTTGTTCCCCCTTATATCCATGTCTAGATTTAATTCTGTCTGGATTTTATCTTTCCTAACTGGATCCCTAGCTGCTTGGTAAGCTTCTTTGTAGTCTTCCCAAGACATTTCAGCTTCAACTCCCTCTTTTGTAAACCTTATCCCTCGCTTCTTAGTCATGCCTTATTCATGTCATCACTTTTGACAGTATGCACATTTGTGGACAAATATTTCCAAGGATGAAATATAAGAAGAGTAAAATTTCATCAAAAATCTCTTGTGAACACACTGAAAAGTAACTAAGAATCGCAAACACTTCCGTCAAAACATCCTGATGGATTAGTTTCAAAAAAAATAAGGTCAGATATCTCACCAGTTTTACGTTTTTATTGACCATTATTTTATATTTTAATAAAAACTATATAAAAAAAAGTTTTGTTGCTTATATACATTAACTGCATTATAAATTTTATGTGTGGCCCATGTCAATTTCTCTTCACTTATTGTAACCTAGGCAAGTCAGAAGTTTGGACACCAATGATTTACAGAGTACTCCTGCATATACTTACTAAATCAAATCCTACAAAAATTGTAGCTATGGATGTTTGTAACAAATAAAATATACTAATTTTTTAATTAAAAAGAAATCTCATTTATTATTATTCTATAAAGCCTACTTATTTGAATATTTTCATGGGAGTTGAAAGACCTGAGTATAAGCTCTAATCAACCTGATGTTGACTACATCTCTCTAGTTCAAATTCTTGGAATATCATTACATGTGAATGCATAAATTGGTAGATGAAGCAAAGGGGAAAGGGCGCCCAGTAATGTAAAGTTCATGTACGCAGGACCACAAGTTTGATATTGTATGGCTCTGTACAGCATTATAATAGTATAGTTCATATGTTGCTCACTGAGCAATATATCACCACAGTTCAAATTACACAGATAATTTCCACATATATTATGATAACATCTGTGATAAACTTGGATAATTGGAAGACCTACATCACGGAAATTTAATACAACAAATTTTAAAACTCTGTATTATTGTAAAGAAACAAATAAAATGCTTAAAAAATTGATGCTATAATATCTTCTCAAAAACTCATATTAAGTTCCAACTTTAAAACCTGCAGTTATCTTGGAATAAAGTTTCTGTTTGTGCCAGTGATACTTAATAGGACATCGGTTAGAATTTCTGTTTCTGTAATATGATGACAAGTCATAATGATATTTTAGCTGATTACCTTATGTTATCTGATTAATATGTTCTATAACTTTTCAGGATTTGGTGCTGCCACAGACAGACTTCTGAAGATACTATTTAAAATATGAGCCCAGTCAAGTCTTTGACCTTCATCAGTATGCAATACTGGCAAATTAGAGAATTAATGAAAGAAAAGCTAAGTGTGTGTAAATAATACTTAAAATGTTTGCCCCTCTTTATATGCCACCAAGTGAATGAAGTTCATGCAAATATTTCTAAAGTTCAGTGAAAAAAGTAAGGCGTGAAATATGTTATTTTGAAACAGCAGAAATAACTTCAAAAAGAAATAAACTATATATAAAATAATTTTATGTCTAAAAATAAAACCCATGAACATATTGATTTTATGTTTCCATATTCTATTTCCAAAAATAAAATATAAAATGTAAATATTAACATAGAATCACAGAATTGTAGAGATTCATAGATTCATAGATTCATAGATTCATAGATACATTAGGTTGGAAAGGACCTACAAGATCATCTAGTCCAACCTTCCTCACACCACCATCCCTACCCACCAAGCTACTAAATCAAATCCCTCAGCACCTCATCTAAACGCTTCTTGAACAGCGCTAGGGACGGTGCCTCAACCACCTCCCTAGGCAGGCCATTCCAGTGCCGGACCACTCTCTCAGAGAAAAAATTTTTCCTCAAGTCTAATCTAAATCTTCCCCGGCACAACTTGTGGCCATTCCCTCTCGTCCTGTCATTAGTTACCTGGGAGAAGAGGCCGACCCCCTCCTTACCACAGCCTCCCTTCAGGAAGTGGTAGAGTGCAATGAGGTCTCCTCTGAGCCTCCTTTTCCCCAAACTAAACAATCCCAGCTCCTTCAGCCGCTCCTCGTAAGACTTGTGCTCCAGACCCCTCACCAGTTTTGTTGCCCTTCTCTGAACACGCTCCAGGGCCTCGATGTCTCTCTTGTAGTGAGGGGCCCAAAACTGAACACAGTACTCGAGGTGCGGCCGCACCAGAGCTGAGTACAGGGGGATGATCACCTCCCTGCTCCTGCTGGCCACACTATTCCTAATACAGGCCAGGATGCCATTGGCCTTCTTGGCCACCTGGGCACACTGCCGGCTCATGCTGAGCCGAGCATCAACCAACACCCCCAGGTCCTTTTCCTCTATACACTCCTCAAGCCATTCTGCCCCAAGCCTATAGCATTGCATGGGGTTATTGTGGCCAAAGTGCAGGACCCGGCACTTGGCCTTATTGAACCTCATCCCATTGACCTCAGCCCAACTGTCCAGCCTATCCAGATCCCGCTGAAGGGCCTCCCTACCCTCAGGCAGATCAACACATCCTCCCAACTTGGTGTCATCCGCAAACTTACTGAGGGTACACTCAATCCCCTCATCCAGGTCATCAATAAAGATATTAAACAAGACGGGCCCCAATACCGACCCTTGGGGGACACCACTCGTGACAGGACGCCAGCTGGACTTGACTCCATTAACCACTACCCGCTGGGCACGGCCCTCAAGCCAATTCTCAACCCAGAGAAGAGTGAACCTGTCCACACCATGGGCTGCCAGCTTCTGCAGGAGAATACTGTGGGAGACCGTGTCAAAGGCTTTGCTGAAGTCCAGGTAGACTACATCAACAGCCTTTCCCTCATCTACCAGTCTGGTCACCCAGTCGTAGAAGGAGATGAGGTTGGACAAGCACGACCTGCCCTTTGTGAACCCGTGCTGGCTGGGTCTGATCCCCTGATTGCCATGCACGTGCCGTGTGATCTCCCTCAAGATCAATTGCTCCATAACTTTCCCTGATACCGAGGTCAGGCTGACAGGCCTGTAGTTCCCCGGATCTTCCTTACGGCCTTTCTTGTAGATGGGAGTCACATCGGCAAGCCTCCAATCTTGCGGGACCTCTCCAGATGACCAGGAATGCTGATAGATGGCAGAAAGCGGCTTGGCAATCACCTCTGCCAGCTCCCTCAGCACCCTTGGGTGGATCCCATCTGGCCCCATGGACTTGTGGCAGTTCAGATGGAGGAGCAGGTCTCTGACTGTCTCTGCTGGGATCACAGGGGGTGTATGATGCGCTTCGTCCCAGACTTCCAGGTCAGGGCGAGGAGTATCCTGAGGATAACTGGTCTGTCTGTTAAAGACAGACGTGAAGAAGGCATTGAGAACCTCAGCCTTTTCCTTATCCTCTGTGGTTACATTCCCTGCCGCATCAAGTAAAGGAGGGAAATTCTCCTTAGTTCTTCTTTTACTGTTAATATATTTATAAAAGGATTTTTTGTTCTCCTTTACTGCAGTAGCCAGTCTAAGTTCAAGCTGGGCTTTTGCATTTCTAACTTCCTGCCTGCAAATCTTGGCAAGTTCCCTGTAGTCTCCCCAAGTAGCCTGTCCCATCTTCCAGAGGACATAGACTCTCTTTTTCTCCCGGAGTCTCAACAAAAGATCTCGGTTCATCCACACTGGTCTTTTTCCCCTCCGGCTTGACTTACGGTACTCAGGGACAGCCTGCTCCTGTGCCTTTAAGATTTCCGTCTTGAGGAGGGCCCAGGCTTCCTGGACCCCTTTACCCCACAGGAGCGAGTCCCAAGGGACCCTTGCAACAAGCGTCCTGAACAGGTCAAAGTCTGCCCTCCGGAAGTCCAAGGCAGCAGTTTTGCTAGTCACCCTCTTGATGTCAGCAAGAATAGCAAACTCTACCATTTCATGGTCACTCTGTCCAAGACGATCCCCAACCTTCACATCTCCTACTAGTCCATCTCTGTTAGTGAAGAGCAGGTCTAGCAGGGCACTTCCCCTGGTAGGTTCCTGCACCAGCTGTGTCAGGAAGCAATCTTCCACACACTCCAGAAATCTCATGGACTGCTTCCTCTGCGCGGTATTATATTTCCAGCATATATCAGGGAAGTTGAAGTCCCCCATGAGAACTAGTGCTGGCCATCGTGCAACATCTACTAGTTGCTTGTAGAACACCTCATCTATCTCCTCATCTTGGCTAGGCGGTCTATAACAGAGCCCCACCACGATGTCACTCCTACAGACCATCCCCCTGATCCTTACCCACAGACACTCCACTTGGTCGTTTCCAACCTCAAGCTCTTCAACATCAAGACACTCTTTGATATAGAGAGCTATGCCACCACCCTTTTTTCCCCGCCTATCCCTTCTGAAGAGCTTGTAGCCATCCATCCCAGTACTCCAGTCATGGGAGGGGTCCCACCATGTTTCCGTAATAGCAACAAGGTCATAGTTTGCCTGTCTTACAATGGTTTCAAGCTCTTCTTGTTTATTGCCCATGCTGCGTGCGTTGGTGTATATGCACTTCAGCTGAGACACTTGCCTCACCCTTTGTTCCAGCACAGCCCCCCTGAGCTCTTCACTGGGAAGCCCTGTTATATCCCCTACCCCCATCACAGCTAGTTTAAAGCTTTCTCAATTAGTCCAGCTAGCTCCTGGGCTAGAATTCGTTTCCCCCTTTAGGACAGGTGTATTCCATCAGTGGATGACAGGCCAGGAGCTGAGTAAACTGCCCCGTGGTCAAAAAACCCAAAGTGTCTGTCTCTACACCAGCCTCTCAGCCAATTATTCATCACTTGTGTTTTCCTAGCCCATTCCGTGTCCTTCGCTGCCCCAGAAGGTATGGAAGCAAATACCACTTGTGCTCCCACACCTTGAACTAATCGTCCTAGACCCCTGAAATCTCTTTTCATAGTTCTTAGGCTTCTGTGAGTTATTTCACTGCTATCTGCTTGAACTATGAGCAACGGATAGTAGTCATTGGGGTGAATCAGATCTGGGAGTCTTCTAGTTATGTCTCTAACCCGGGCCCCAGGGAGACAGCACACTTCCCTACGGCACGGGTCTGGTCTGCAAATGGGGCCCTCAGTACCCCTGAGAAGGGAGCCACCCACCACGATCACCTTTCTTTCCTTCTTGGCAGCTGCAGTCTCAATGCATGGAGTCGACTGCCTTGCCATTGGTGACTTCTTGGGAGAATCTTCCCGCTCCTCCCCCCTTATTTCTCCTTCAACATCCAACACCGCAAACCTATTGTTTAGAGGGACTTGAGGAGACGATGTAGGCAGAGGGGGAGATCGCCTACAGTACCGAGCTGGGACTCTCTGCCAGCCCTCCCCATCCCTCAGATACCCCCCCTCAACCTGACGGGGGCAGGTCAGGGAGTCCACCACCAAATTCGGGGGATCTCCTGGGTGCCTTTCTCTCTGGCACTTGAGGGAGCTACTCCACCAGTCAATCTCCCTCTCACAGTCCCTGATGGCCCTCAGGCCATCAGGTTGGAAAGGACCTCTAGAGATCATCTTGTTACTTCTTTATTGTTCCTTCATTTTTCCATTAGAGTGAAGAAAAACTACTTATTTTGCCATACATAAACATTGAAATAAATTTATTCACGTCATACTGAAAGTAAGATAGGAATGCCATTCTGTCTCCAAAGTATATTGGCCTATATTGGCAATGATTTTGTTTTACGTTTACCTCCTTCCTTTTCCTTCTCAACTCACTGCAGGAAAACATGAGGTAAATAATCCTTTTCAGTGTTGTAATCATATAATCTTCTGAGTTGGAAGGGACCATTAAAGATCATCTAATCTAACTCCCCTGCAACAAACAAGGACATTTACAGCTAGGTCAGGTTCCTCAGAGCCTGGTACAGCCTGACCTTGAATGTCTCCAGGGATAGGGCATCCACAACCTCACTGGGCACCTGTGGCAATGCCTCACCACCCTTATTGTAAAAAATTCGATATGTCCACTCTAAATCTCCCCCCCCTTTTTTTTTTTTTTTCAGTTTGAAATGCCTTCTCTTCCTTTTCTATCACAACAGACCCTGCCAAAGAGTCTGTTCTCTTTCTCTGTATATCCCAGCCCCTTTTGATACTCAAAGGTCACTGTCAGGTCTCCCCTTGGCCTCCTCTTCAGTCTGAACAGTTCTCTCACCCTATCCTCTTAGAGAAGGTGTTGCTTCTTGGTTGCTCCTTGGATCATGTTCTTGGACCATGTTCATTAGCATTAGATTGATTTTTATTGAGCTTTATTAAAATACATAGTTATTAACTTACAAAATGGACTGCTCACACTTGAGAGTGATTTCAAACATTCTTCCTGACACAGTTAAAAAAAAAATAAGGGAACTTAAAGATGCATCAAGCAGCTTTGTCCACTCAATTAAGTACACAAATATATGCCACATTAGATTGCCATAAGCAGCACAACAGAGTAGCTACAATAAGAAATTTGTGACATGGGCTTTAACCAGAATGATAAACCTGCAAGATTACCTGGAGCAATAACAAGAAATAATACTAAATAGAAAAGTTCTAGCCCAAAATACAATGTCTCTTACTGATTGCCTAAAGTTTTCCAGTTGATAACAATATGTAGAGCATATATCTGACAGAGGACCATGTTGGTAGAGTATTACTTCACAGCTATGTGATCACAAGCTGCCAAGTGATTTGTAGAAATATAAAGGAAGTGAGAGGGAAACATGATCTTGCCTTCAGGGTTACCAAGAAGGCAGAAGAGCAATACAGACAGAGCAGTGTACATTAGGACAAAGCAACATTTTCAATATTTGTAATCACTTAATACCCAGAAATTCTCTCATTGCACAGTAACTTGAAACCAAATATCCTTTTGAGGTCCTATCCAACTCCTACAATTCTGTGATTCTGTGATTAAGCAATAGTGAAGAAAATTGAAGAAGTTGTACTGATATTCTTTGAAGTATTTCAAGTTTTCCTTCCCCTCCCCCCCCCCCTCCAAGAATAAAAATTTCATAATTTTATCAGCACGTATATTATTATTACAATAATAATAAAAATAATAAGAATAATAATGATTATTATACAATCATGTTAATATTATTATTATATAATAGTATATTATTTGTTATTATATAACAATAATAATATACATAATATTATATGATGTAATAATAATTAACATTAATATTGTTATACATTATCTATATACTTGGACAGATTTTGGATGGGATGAAGTTGATTTTCTTTAAAGCAGCTCATCTATCACTATGTTCTGAATTTGTGACCAAAAGAATGGTGGTAACAAACCAATGTTTTAGCAATTGCTGAGCGCTGCTTGCACAGCTCAGCCTTTTCTGATTCTCACACACTTCCAGCAGGGATTGGGCTGCGTTTGCACAACAAGTTAGGAGATGACACAGCCAGTTTAACCGTTTTCCCTCCTAATAGACCAAATTGCTATTCCATACTGTGAGATGTCATGCTCAGCAATAAAAGCTGAGAGAAGGAGGAGGTGTTTGGAAGGATGGCATTTGTATTCACAAATAGCTGTTATGTGTGATGGAATTCTGTTGTTTTGAAAATGTTTGAACATCTTCCTACTAATGTAAAGTAATGCATAAACTATTTGTTTTGTTTTGCTTTGCTTGCAAGCACAGTTTCTGCTTTACTTATTAAACTTTTATTTGGAAGATATACATTGTTAAGAGGGTGATGAGGCACTGGAACTTGTCTAGAGAAGCTGTGGATGCTTCCTCCCTACAGGCCATGTTGGATGGGGCTTTGTACAGCCTGATCTAATGGAAGGTGTCCCTGACCGTGGCAGGAGTGTTGGAAATAGACTATCTTTAACATCCCTTCCAACTCAGAATATTCTGTGATTCCATCAACCCATAAGATTTCTTACTTCTACTTTCCTGATTCTGTTTCTCATCCTGCCGTGCAAGACTATGATCTGTGAGATGTTCAGTGTCAGAGTCTGCCAGTCAGACAGTTCTCAGTCTACCTCACTGTCCACTCATCTAACCCACACCTCCTCAACTTCATTTGAAGGATGTGGGAGACAGTGTCAAATGCCTTGCTATAATCAAGGTAGACTACATCCACTGCTCTCCCCCCCATTCCACCCAGCAGTGATTACATCATAGAAGGCCACCAGGTTGGTCAAGTATGACCTCTCACTCATGCTGACTACTCCTGATAACATAGGACCATGCAAAATTCAAACCGTATTTCTGAAATAGTTTTCCAAGTGCTTCCTGAATTCCTTCAGATTTGGTGACCTGTTCTTGTTCCTGACTACTCTCTTGCTGAAGAACCTATGCTAATATTTAACTGAACTGATGAGCTCCATACCATTCTCTCTTGTTGCTTTCACTAGAAAGAAATCAGCAACTGCATCTCTGCTCTCCTGAAGAAGCTGTAGGCAGTCCCTCAGCCTTCTCATCTCTGTGCTGAACAAACTGAATGACTCTAGCTGTAATTCTTTTGTCTTGCCCTCTAAACCCTTCACCACCTTTGTAGCTCTCCTTTGAACATTAATAGTTTTATGCCTTATACTGCAGCACCCAAAACTGCACACAATATTCAGTGTGAGACTGTACCAGAATCAGACAATTCTTTCACACAACAGGCTGGCAATCTTGTTTCTGATGCACTCCAGGTTATAGCCCTTTTTGCTGCCAGAGAACATTGCTGACTCATATTCAATTTGCCATCAAGCAGAACACCCAAGATCCCTCTCATCTGGGCTGCTCTCCAGCTTCTCATTCCCCAGATTGAACAATTATCCGGGGTTGCTCCATCTCAGGTGCAGAATCCAACACTTGCTCTTGTTAAGCTTCATGCAGCTAATGATTGCCCAACCTTCTAATTTATGAAGATCTATCTGCAAGACTTTTTTACCCTCAATGGAACCAACACTTCCTTTCAGTTTAGTATCATCTGCAACCTTATTTGTTATACTTTCATGTCCTGCCTTCAATTCCTTAAGAAAAAATTAAAGAGAACTGGCCCTAAAACAGAGTCCTCTGGAATCCATGCAGACTACTACTGATGATTTTCTTCTCCTTCACATATGTAGAGATTGTTTCCAGGATTAGCAGTCCCATCACCTTCCAGGGATCAAGTTGAAGGTGACCAGCGCATAGTTCCCTGGGTCCTCCTTCTTTCCCTTTTTGCAAGTAGAAGTGACATTTGCTTTCCTCCTGTCTTCAGGCATTTCTAGTCTAGGAAAGATTATTGATAGTGACCTCATAATCACATCTGTCAGCTACTTTAGCACTCATGGGTGCACCATGTCAGGGCCGACAGATTACATTCAGTTTGATTAAATATTCCCATATACAATCAATTTCCACCAATAGTACATCTTCTAGATGTTCCTCACTTCATTTATTCAGCCTGGTCTCTGAGAGATTAGGTTCCAGAAGGCCAGTCTTGATAGTAAAGATTTGCTGCTCTTGCTACAAAAAAAACTTTTAGATTGATCAATAAGAATGCAAAATAAAATATTTCTTGAAGAAATATACAGTTCTTGCAGTCTAAATATGGACAGTGTTTCCACTGTAATACATGTCTGCACCAGAAATGTTAAAGTCATGTAGTTTTGGACATCAGAGGGCTTCTCACTTAAACATAAACTGATGTCAGCACATAGATCACAATTCTGAGTTACATTACTCTTAAACAAATTAAACATGGATTTGTTCCTGCTGAAAACCTTTTAATGCATTAATTCATTAAATGCATACTTCCTACTGAATGTAATAATTAGTAATATCATTTACTCAGAAAGCACAGTGTAAGACACATTACCAGCTCTTTGAAATATAATTCAATACTAAAAGCATGTGATTCTTTTTCTTGTTGGTGTTTTTTTGTTTTGTTTTGTTTTATTTTTTTGCTTGCTTTGTTTTTGTTGTTGCTTTTGCTTTTAGGTTTTATTTTCTTTCACATAACACCCAATTTTCTAACAGTCTTTCAGTATCTTGGTTTCTTATTGGATTGAGGTTGCCAGCAATTAAATACTGAGACCTTTTGTAAAACAAAACTGTCTTGAAGCAGCTTGAAGGGAAGTTTTAAAATTTTGTCAGATAGCACTTCTGTTGAAAGCAAGCTGTTAAGCAATAATGAACTAATTGTTCCATTCAAGCAGAAAACTGCAAGAGAGGCATCATGTCAGAAACACAGCTTAACTGCCAATTTCAACCACATGTTTTTTTTTCACTTTCTTTTCATCAGGCCAATAGGGAATCTGCTGAGTTACGAAGTGCAAAACACTGAAGTATTGGAAAATGATCATTTTTATTTCCTAGGTTTGTTGGCCTTCAAGTCATACAGAGAATAAAATGATTTAATTTCTCACCCACCTCTCAGTTAGGACTGATCAGAAAATATCTTTCACTTTACTCATATTGGTATTTTGAAATAATCACATATTAGATACTCAGTTTAGAAGGCAGTAAATTAAAAATACAGATTTTGAGTAAGCAGTAATTCAAGGAACACTGGTTAAGATTCCTTTCTGAGTCAAGATCTAAGCAGAACTCTCATTGCCACTGACTCACAATCCTAAAATATCTGTCTTCCATTTTTTAGAGACAATGGATACCAAAATTTATTAATTTTATATTTTTAGCACTATTACCCAAGGAATAAATAATCAGATACAAGCTACTCCATTTTATTTTCAGTGCACTGACCCTATGCAATGAGCAGTCAGAACCAAAAGTTCCTCAGTTAGGATTCATTAACAAGTAAACATGGCAACACTGATGTGACCACTGCTCCTGACCTTAGACTCTACATGTATCTTTTGGACTGTGTTCTTCTAGTACTGGTAGATTGCCAGACAAGGGAGCTGACGGGTGGCATTTTCCAAGTGATTAAGTCAAAACTGTCTGCTCTCTGCTCATTCCCATGAACATGGACAGGTCTCTTGATCCTTATTGGTCACACTGCAGAGCTACAAAATTTACTTACCCAGCAACTCCATCACTCTTTCAGTTACATTTCATAGCTTAATCTTCAAGGATACAGACACCAAGGACCCTCAATGAAAAGTGGACACAGAAAGACTTGTCCATACGCTTTAACCTACTGCTGAAGTGGAAGAGAATTTTGGTCTTGCTTAATGAGGGAACCAGATACATTTTTTCCATGCTGGAAAAGTTTGACCATTTTATTCTAAAAGTGAAGAGGAAATCTTTTGATGACAAAACCTAGTGTAAAGGTATGTAGAAGGTGAGCGTTAGCCATCTAAAGCCATCAAGTTAGACATCTAAAATAGTAGCTAACAAAATCATAAAAGTAGTGGAATATTTGACCTCATTTTTTGAAACTAATTTATCAGGATATTTTGATGAAAGTAGTTGCAATTTTTAGTCCATTCTCAAAGTGGTCAGCAGAGACTTCTGATGAAATTTTACACTTCCTGGACTTCAGCCCTGAAAATATTTGTTCACAAATGTACATACTGACAGAAAGTAATGACATGAGTAAGAAGAGCTTGTGAAATGAAGAATTATTTTTCTCTGGTAAGAAAAGTCTTGAAGATGTCTAGTGGAGAGACATGATATATATTTTCAATCGAATATCTGATCACAACTCTATACATTTCAGTGAAAATGTGCAGGTAATGTATTTATGTCAACTGAATGTCAAGTCACAAATATATATGACAAAATGATTATTTTTATGGAGTGCTGAAATCGATTCTCTATCTCCTTTATCAAAATGGAAATCAAAGCTGCAGTTCTTTGCTGTTCAAAGGACTGTGTTTATCCCATGTATCAAGATTGGTAAAATTTTCCTAACTTGAGTGGGCAATGCATTGTGCATTCATTATATCTTTCAGCTCAGACAGTGCCAATCATACTGATAATTTGGTTGCTGCTGAGCAGTGTGCATGCACTCAGGACTGGGCTGGTTTGCTCAATGGGGCAAAGCCATTAAGACTCAGGGCAGGGGGTTGAGATGATTACTATCTTGGTCTGCATGTGGCCCATATACTGTAGGTTGGACATGCCTGCTGTACTGTAATTCAAAGTGGTATATTCCGTTTCAATTCATACTACTGTACAAATTTTGTGTTGTATTCTCTGGCACTTAAATTTCTTATGCAATTTCAATGTTTATACACATTTCAAAGAAGATTAATTACAGAAATAAATCAGATTGCATGCAGCTAATGAAAACAATTTAAAGCAACAGTACATTCAGATATTCATTATAAAAAAAAAAAAACAAAAAAAAAAACAGGCAAAGGACATTCTTAAATTCATTGTTGTTGAAAGTCCTTACACTTTCTGTTGTTACTCTTATTTTTCCACAATTATGCAGTAAAATAAACTATGAATCTAAGACTGTATAGTTTTAAGTGTACAAAGCTAAACTGTGATTAAGAAGCTATAGCTATGCTTATTTCCAGGAAATGTACATAAGGTTATTTTTACTACCTATTCTGAGTAATTGTCAGTACTTTATCTGTTTCAAATAATACTCTTAATTTTTAACATCTGGCATTTACACATCATTAATTGTACACTCAGTTTTGCACTAACTTATTGCACTTTGGCTTTCTTCAAGTTTTAAAGACTACTTAAAGGACTGTCAAAGTGTATTTTAGAGGGTAACTTCATTGATATTCCTCACTGCTGAACATTATATCATGGTAAGAAATGTAGTCAACAAAATGCTTGCAAGTGCTTTGCCCAGTTTCCTAATTCCATATTTAAAAGGAATATAAAATAAAGCACAACTCAAACAGAAATATTTTTTCGCCCAAATTCTTTAATTATAATATAGTAAAAAAGTCCTGTGGTTTTTCCAGTCACAACTGTGAGCTCCTTTTACATATTCTTTATCTGTAATTAACTATGTAGATTGGATAAATTGTTCTTGAACATAGACATTTAAGCCTACAGGTACCTGATTGGCATGTACAATCAAGAAAACTGATTTTGCAGAGTAGGTATACAATTGCATGTCTAATATATCTAAAATGCAGCTGTTTAATGTACAGTTAATTCTTGATTATCTTTGGATTGTATGAGCAATGTAATCCTTTGATAAATTATTTGGCTTCCGAAGTTCAAATAGCTGAATTGTATTTTCCTCATAGTAAGCACCAGCTAAATATTTTGCCCTTCAGTTCCACAAGGAAAGGAGTGGAATCAAAGCTATCCTAAAATCAGCAGCAAAAATAAATAAAATGAGGGTGTTGCCTCTGATCCAACTACCTTGTCTGAAGAGTAATTTTTATAACTACGCTTTTACACTTTTCTACTTAACTATATGGTGGAAAAATTTAAATAAAAAGGTGTCCCATTTATAATTTCCCTTCACATCTTACTTCAGAGTATAAATCTACTCACTGTGCTTGTAAAGGAAGTTGTAAATAAATGTATCATAAATCTCTGAATCATTTTTATTATGGATATCTGTGTAAACAAAAACATGAACATTTGACTTGCATAATTAATATTTTTCTTGTGTCTTCTATTGCTAAAGGCGCACCATCAGTTAACTGATATTTCCCATGACATAGTTCAAACAAGGAACAGAATTTGCTGATTTCTATAATGCATTTCAGAATAGCAGAAGAGAAATAAGAAGCGAGAAAAGAGCTACAGAAGAATTGGGTCTAGGATATCTCAGGGTAATATACCACATTTTAATATGTATTATATGAAAGTATTTTTATGTTCTTAAGAAAGGAAGAGTTACTGCAATCAAATGGTACTTCTCCACCAAAACTTTTTTTCACAGATGCTTAGCACTTCGAATAGTACATTTTAGCAATTTGTTAGATCACTGGAGGCAAGTCCTAAAGAATGTGAAAACAGGACTTTCAGTCCACGACTGCATTGCCCTCTGCTCTGAACAGGACACTTCTGTCTTTAATTTGTGGGCTCTTCCTTCTAATGCTGGGCTGCAGAAGAAGTAATTACAAAGCATAAGAATTATTCAAAAACAGCATAAGATAAATGCAATCATGTTATTCTACTGTTTCTCTGAGTAGAGAATGCTGAGGGAGTGAGTTTGGTGTTAACTATGAGCCATCTTTATGCTACTACATGAAATGAGACATGGTAAATTTGGGGCAATTAAGCCTACATTAAATTGGAAGAACATACAAGATATTCAGAATACTTTGGATATTATGCATACTAATTTTAAGACATCCTTCCATAAATAAATAAATAAATAAATAAATAATCTGACTGCAGGTATCAATATGAAGAAATTTTGTATGTTTTCTGAGATTTAGTGATGCACTTTTAATTATCTTTCATACCTCTGGAGACCCTGGCTGTCCTTTGAATATGTGTGCTCTCGTCATTTCTAGACCCTCTGTACGTGATCTGAGCTACTGTTTATTAGACAGGTGAGACGAGAAGTCAAATAAATCTAGGGAATGAGTTTATACACTCGGGAAGAATGACACAGTACACATATTTCTGGCAAGTGGACCTCCAGTCAAACATAGTTCTTCTAGCCAGTGTTTAAGACAAAGAATTGCCAATATTGCAATGTAGCTGAACCATTTAATTTTATCTTATACCTTTCAAGTCTTGGTGGAATCATGACATTTTTCATTGTGCCAGAGAGTTTAAATGTCTGTGGGGTAAAGCATACAATTCTCTCATGTAACATTTAATTTGGTTTTATTCTATAGAGTTGTATTAACTTCACAAAGAATTCTTCAGAACACTCACATTAAAAGCACTATACAACTCAACACAATTATACTACTGCTTTAAGATGCACAGAGGAAAAACCTAAAGACAGTTTCTCATACCTTAGTTCAAGTTAAAACTACAGCATTAGATATAACTAGCGATTCTTGGGTTTTTTTTTTCCTCACCTCCACCTCAGTCGTGACAATCTCAAGAAGCCTAATTCATCTTGCTGATATATTTCTCCATGACAGATGCACAAATGTGACTGTCAAGCAGAGAATGGTTTTCCCTTTCATTTTTTCATCCTTCCCAAAATATTATTATAAACTTTATTTTTTCCCATCATAGCCATCTTCTGCAAAGTACTGATTTTTAGGAATCTCTTACTCTGTATTAAGTTTTTCCACACTAATATATTCAAAATACCCAAATGCAATGTAAATATGACTAGATAGGAAAACACCAAGAAAAGAGATATTTTAGTTTTAATTGCTTTTCATGAATCTCTATTCCAACCTGAACTCAGTCTTCCTTCATGTGGAGATAGCAAGCTTTTGTACAGGCTTAATATATCTACAGTCAGTTGACCCATGTTTATATTAATAATCAATAAAAAGGCATATGCATCAGACAAAATCTGAGAAGAAAGAAACAGAAATTAATTGGGGGGTTGAAATAAGCTGAATATTAATAATTACAAGCCAAATATCCTAGCAGTAGGCAGAAGAGAGGGATGATACTTTTAATTATGATTTTTGATGCAATCATGGATCATAATTTTATGATCTTTCGCTTCTCT